>CM050164.1:231059109-231391609 GCA_027410445.1 Discoglossus pictus | reverse complement strand
CCACTAGCCACTGTTAAATTTTCTAAATGTGTTGGCATAAGGCAAGCAACACTTTCACAGCCTCATCCTATAGGATTGTGAATAGTTCAGCTGGGATTCCCTCAATTCCTGCAGCTTTATCAGCAAGGCATCCTAGGGCCCATCTCACTTCATTTACCAAGATGTCTGGCTCCAGCTCAATGGACAAACTATTGAGGTTAATAATGTTGTTAAAGGCCTTCCTGTATAGATCTTCTGTGTATTCCTGTATGTATTTTTCATCTGATCTGCATTTAAGTCTCTACCATTTGTGGCTGATCATTTCTACTTTGTCATTAAAAGTTCCCTTGAGATTCCCATTTTTCTTCAAGACATCTATTTGCTCTCATTTTGTTATCTTCTTCTATCTCTTTACATCACTCATTTATATAATGTCTCCTTCTTGCTATCCTCTGGAATTCTGAATTCAAATATTTTCCTATCTCCACTACCTTTCGCTTTCCTGCGTAACTTTACCAGTTTGCCTTCTTAGTTTGCTTTCTTTTAGGGATATTCATTGTTGCTGTTTTTCTAGACCATGTCATGAACTTCTGTCCAAAGTTCTTTATGCATTCTATCCCCCATGTCTTGTCCCTCAAGCCTATTCTTTACATCCACTGCATATTCAGAGGATATTATTTTTTTCATATCTGCTTGGTCTGATGATTCCCCCTTTTCAGTAAGAAGCTTATGATCAGAGCTGCCGTCATCTCCAGGTCTTGATTTTGCTGACAGTATAAAGCTCCTCCATCTTTGGTTACAAAGTACAGAGTCAATCTGATTTCTATATATTCTGTCTGGTGATGTCCATGTCCTCTTCAGTATACATGGTTGGAGCATAGACTTGGATCACTGTGATGATAAATGGCTTGCCTTGAATTCAAATTGAAAGCATCCTGTCATTTATTTGGTTGTAACTGAGCACTGCTTTGGCTACCCTATGATTTATTGAGGGTTACTCCATTTATTTTGTGGGGTTCTTGACTACAGTGGAAGATGTGGTGGTTGTCTGATATTAGATGTCCCATTCCAGTCCATTTGACTTAAATAATTCTCGGTATATCAATGTTTCATCTTGTCATCTAATGTTTGACCACATCCAGTTTGCCTTGGTTAATAGTTGTAACATTCCAGGGTCCTATTCTGAATTGGTTTTTGCTGCAGCGGACTTTCCTTTCCCCTCCAGACACATCCGCATCTGGGTGTCCTCTTGATTGTTTGGCCCAACCATTTCATTACATCTGGTGCTACCACTACTCTCGTCTAATTTTCCATTGCGTTATGTCTCTGGTTGTGCTTGTCCATAAAGTTATCTCTGCAAAGTTACTGGAGTGGGTTTGCAGTTCCTTCTCTAGTGGGCCACAGCTTCCTTGAGGTACACAAGTTCCTTCACCGTGTGTGTGTATGTATAATGTGTGTGTGTGTGTGTGTGTGTGTGTGTGTGTGTGTGTGTGTGTGTGTGTGTGTGTGTGTGTGTGGAGATTGAGTCATTTTAATGTAGATTTCTGATCATATGCAGTATGTGTTAAAAAAGTGATATGGATTTTTTGTTTTGTTTCTAAGTGACTGTCTGGTTCCAGTAATACACTGTGTCCCCGTCAGTTATGTATTTTTTTCTTTCAGGGAGGTGCCCTCTCGCTGTATACAGCCCTCAGCTGCCAACACAAAATTGCTGGAGTTGTTGGACTCAGCTGTTGGCTTCCCCTACACAAGACATTCCCTCAGGTATGAATATGAAGGAGACCTAATTGGAGGACCTGAGAGAAGGGAGGGTGATTAGACTGGTAATGGGTAAGGAGTAGTAGGGGACATACCTGCTTGTATCAAAATGGCTGTACCCATAGAGGAGGGTCATGTAGTAGAATTAGATAAATGCATGATTGAAGCTGGGGATATTGGAGAAATTTGCAAAACTCTTCATGATACATATCTGTTCTATTTCAGGCTTCAAGCAGTATAAATAAGGAGCTCTCCATTCTTCAGTGTCACGGGGAAGCAGATCCTATGATTCCTGTTCGCTTTGGAACCCTCACATCAGAGAAGCTGAAAACTGTCCTCAGCCCATCTAAAGTCCAATTCAAAACTTACCCAGGAGTCATGCACAGCACCAGCCCAGAGGTCAGTACTTACTAAGCAAGAGCTGTGCGCATTCAGTCCACAATAAAGACATCTGTGAATAAAATGGTTTTAAAATATAATATTAACTGATTCTGTCTTCACATCCCTCCCTGCATATAATTCACATATTTTCTCAGGAAGCTTTGAGACCGGTGTTCCTTTCAATTGGTTAGATTGTTTATTAACCATTTATTTGGCAAGTCATGCAACACAAGCATTAGTGATTTCAATCATGTGTGACATAGTCACACAGGGATAAGGGGAGAAAAGTCAAAGCTACCAGATGAAAGAAATGCCAATCTCTTGGCTTCCATGCAAACGATGGGAGTTGGGAAGGGGGAGTTGGGAAGGTGGAGACAGTCCTGGTATCTCAGGCCAGTAACATTCAATTCAAAAACACTTTTATTACAGATTATTTTATTTTTTAATTTATTTAAACACAAATCTCTTGAACTAACACAATGAATAGATGCCTACAGCCCCTTTCCTTGTGCTTACACAGGGCATTTAATATAGTTATTTGTATCTGTTCGGTACTTCCTTTGTATCCTGCTACAACTGCATTTTTATACCCGTTTCATCCTGTTCATCTTCCTACTCTCCTTCCGTCCTGCCCTGTCTTGTGATTTCTATTTGCACAGTGTCATTTCCTGGGCTTCCTTCATATGTGATGCAGGGAGAGAGAATGTACATGCAGCATAAGTATTGTTTTCCAACACTGGGAAATATTCAATATATATTTCTACTACTTGTCTATTTTTTTTTTTTCTTTTTTATAACCAAAGCATCAAAACGCAGTTTATACAAAACTGTTAAAGGATATATTTTTTTTTTTTTATTATAATAGACATGACCGATGCAATTGAATAAATGAAACATGCGCTAGAACTGTGGTGTATATATTGTAGTATAAAATGAATATGGTTTGCACTAATAATAATAATCATATTGCAGAAAAAGCTTAAAGGAGGCCTTCCTTTGTGGAGACATCCCATCTGCTAGCTGGAGAAAATCTAATATTTATTAAATGTCAAGTTAAATAACAAAAAATCCAAAAGGGGCCTCCTTGTATCATTCACTTTTTTTTGTTAATCTATTGGATTATATAAAAAATACTATACATATATATATATATATATATTTTTTTTTCACTCTTACTTTTAGCAAATACCATTGTTTCATGCAGCATTCTTTTATGTCTCAAAGGAACAGAAGTTGCAAAAATCAAGAAGACAACTTCAAATGAAAAATATAACAATTAGAACTAAAATAACTAAATGGGCCTAATAAAAATAAGTTTAATTCATGTTGAATTGTAAAATATACCAATGTATATTTAAATGGCCACTATAGTCCCACACTCCCTAATGTGCTTTTAAAAGAGTTTGCTTTTATAGATTATCAAAGTTGTTATTTTGTATAGAAATTTAATTTATTTAAGAAAAAGGACTATTGTCGTTCCAGAAAAATACACTTATGAGTGCAGAAACCTATTTTTTGTGTTTGTTACATCACATCATGAAAGCTGAATGATAGGGGTGTGTGATGCAGTTTGTCCAGAGCTTTTGTTCTTCTAACTGGATAAGATAGGGATTGACACCACACCCCTTACCCCTCCCTGGCTCAGAAGCAGGAAATTGCATGAACGAATGCTGTGACGACTCGTGAGTAGGGGCTATACAAGCCCAGGGCCACCTGCTATAGACTACAGGTTATTTACCCCCAAGGACCATTGGCACCAGCACCCAGATATCTGGTCTCTCCATCAGGAATCAGCGCTTCCAGGAGTCTCAGTAACCTTTCTGTGGTAGTTACCAGGACAAGTTACTTGTAGGGTGGAAATAGTTTCAGTATCGCAGCCACCATGAACAAAATAGAGCCCATACCATTTCTATATGTCTGTTAGTGAATTGATTTATTTTTTAAATGACAGCAGTATTTATAGGGGATAGATACAGAGGGAATGTACCAATGAGAATGGGTGGCACAGTCACAAGAGAGAAACTCCACATGGGTCTGACAGTAGCTTCCT
Organism: Discoglossus pictus; assembly: GCA_027410445.1. NCBI lineage: Eukaryota > Metazoa > Chordata > Amphibia > Anura > Alytidae > Discoglossus > Discoglossus pictus. Next base: position 231,387,441 of record CM050164.1, on the reverse strand, counting down.
GAGAGAAATAGCTTAATCGCCAATATGCATCCTGCCGTCTCTAGCACATATCAGATGGGATTAACTTTATTTGTTAACAAAGGACCAGAACAGATAACAGTACAATAGGGGTATCTGATCACTGCAGACTCGTCACAGTTATGTTTAAACACAGAATACACTAATATTAAATGGGGAATTACATACAGGATAAGACAGAGACATATGCCATTAGATCGCACCATGTCTTGGTGCTATTCCCCCCACATCCCCCATTTTCGCAGGTGCCAATATAGTTATTCTACCCATTTTCCAATGGGGCTAGTCTGTTGTCTATGGTGGCTCAATGCACCAGGATACAGTCCCTGGAATGACAGATACATCCATAGCTCTCCAGAAAAGTAAATACATTTGTTGTTTTTGGGAGGGGTATTATAGATCCTTCCAGGGTCTAACAGAGGCAATTCATTTTTTTCTAATTAAACGTATATATGTTTCCTGGATTTCAAATGTTTGGTAAGAAACAGGCAGTTATTATAAGAAAAAAAAATATCTGTTAGATAAGTTGTGTTCTTTCAAAGTTATTGGCTGGAAAGTAAATTCCAGCTTTGCACACCCACAGGAAGCTTACATAACCAAGTACACACAGGAAAGCAGCCAGGAACAGCGTTTGATTTTTCAAAGGAAGTAACTTCTGCTGGATAGAATCACATGGTTGGGTGGGGGTCTGAGCTCACACCTGAATAAGACCACAAGGAGAGAGAGAGACACACTATATATCCCAGGCTGCTTTGCAGCATAGGAAGCCCAGAGTATAAAACAAATATATCAGCTAACCTCTGCTTTCTCCTGAATAGTATAAAATTCATAATTCATTTTGGCCAATCTTGGCAGAGATATTCGGGGGTGTCGACTAACAAGCTACAGCTTGCAAAATGAAAAGATTTAGCAAATGTACATGGGAAAACTAGACTATTCATCACATGATGCCTTCCTGCACAAACTTCCATTACAGATTGATACAATGGAATAGCTGCCTGTGATTTGGCCAAAACAAATTATGAATTTTATGCCAATTTGGCAGGGATTTCTAGGGATGTTAACTCTGAAAATCAGCTGCTTGCAAATTCAAGAGATTTAGCTCAATTTAGGGTAAGTTTGTAAATGTTTATTTTGCTTTTTTTTTATTTTTATGCAAAACAAGTGTTTTCATACACTACCGATTCTCCTTTGAGATGCTTTCATAATCCTATATTTTTGGGGTCTAGTGATCCTGAAAAATAACATTCTAATTGTGTGCCCTTTACAAACACATGGCTCCTGCTGTATGACAATAATAAAGGTTAATGACCCTACCAATTCATACTAAACCTAGATAGAATGTAGATATAAAAATCAAAGTATGGAAAACTTTAGGTTTTACATTAGTAAGTGCCAATTGTGTGTTTTAATAGCTGCTAGGGTATCCCTACTCTATTATATATTATACAAGTCTGTCCCAATTTATCATCCGATGGTAGAGTTTCTAGCCTCACCTGTAATAAACCTGGAAAATTAGGCCTGGTTACTACCTTCAGTGATTCTTATTTGCATACATTTTGAACAGTCTTATTTTAAAGACAACATTGGTGTAGGTTGACTATTCAGTGCTTGGAGGGGTGTATTTTTTTTTTCCCCCTTTCTCGTTATCTTTTCTCTCTTTATACATTTTTATATTTAATGATGTTTTTGCCTTGTGTACTATCAAAGAGCCATAAAACACTTTTTATGGTTATCCCAAACTATCATTATTTCCTTTTCATAACCCACTTTTCTGGGGCAGTTGTTCCTGTATACCTTATTCCTGTTTCTCTTTTGCCTGCAGGAAATGGCAGCAGTGAAAGCGTTCTTTGAGAATCTGCTGCCACGAATCTAACTCTCCGGTGACCTATAGCAGCAAGGTGCCACTCGGCCTCACCTCAGTGTTTCCTCCCCCGGATTTCCGATCCCCTTGTCTATTCCCCTCCTACACTATGATTTGTGATACAAGTATTATCTATGGCCTCCTAGATGTGACTGGAGCTGTTTAAGGTACAGAGTGGGAGCTGCTGCTCCTGCGCCTCTCCCCTGGTCCCTGCACACTGCAGGAAATCGCAACACTGCTGCTTCACACATCCTTAGTGTTACATTTCATGTTGTTCTGATGTCCCAGGTTTGGTTCTGGTGACACCAGGAAGCCATCATATACCTCAGAGGAGCAGCTGAGTATTGTGAGAGATATGTGAATGTACCTTTAAACACTCCGTCCTCTCAGGAGCAGAGCTCAGGCCCTATAGCAGCAGGTACTGTGAAACAATGTAGGTAGACCTCCATGGGCACCTATCCCCACTGAAGGCATGTTTCCAGAACAACGCTCATGTTCTCATTCCTTGGATTATGTATTGGGAAGGTTTAATATGACATGGGAACCAAGCAGCGAGTTCCTATTAACCTGAAATCACATTGATTTGCGCTTTCTTTGTGTTCACGTCCGAGCTGGTTCTGGACTGGGAGGGGTTAATGCTGGGGGATGTTGAGCTATAAAATAAACACACCTGCTTGAATCACTGTTTCTCCCCCATTTTCTATGTATTTATTCCACATTGCCGGACTTCTTCTCTAACCCCACACACTACATATTTCAGGAAGCAGAGGTATGTGGGAGCATTACTCACAGTCCCAATGCCAGTGAACAGGGCTTCACAGCAAGAAAGAAATGGAGTGTGTTTCTCAGATCCACATTTATTACAAAGTATACAAAAAGGTTATGTTAAAGAAAGATCATAAGTTAAAGCATATGACACCCTACAATTGTAAGATGAGGAGTTATATCTTCATGTGCTGTTATCCTGTAGCTCTAAACAGGTTTCCTGCTCTTAGCAGTCTTTTCTTTAATAAGTTACTGAGCAATAGATTATTAACTACAAGGCCTTGCTTTAGAAGTACACCAAAGTATATCAAAGGACATAACTGAGGTAGGAGGTACTGATTTCTATCTATTGTATTAGAGGAATACCTGAGCTTTAGTTAGAATGATTCCAGTTTGGGAGAAATGGCTGATGTACAGTACATGTATTATCTTATTAGACTACAAGCTAATCTAACTGCCTATCAGAAAAATAAAAGCATGTTGTATTATAAATCTTGTCAGGAATTACAGTCCAACGCTGCTCATGATTCAGTGCTGAAACCAGTTGGATTCTTGGATTGCCAACGCCATTGATCTTCACCTGCAGAAGAGAATAGTTTTATTTTCTTAATACTCAAATAAAAAGGCTGATAGAGATGAGTTTTAGTAAATGCAAGTTATCTTCACCAGTTTTTATAGGTATAAAAGATTTAATAAAGTCTGAGGTGAACAGCATTATCTGTAGGATGAAAAAAGACTGTATATAAAAGCATAACCTAGCTTTAAAAAAGAAAAAAAAATAGTTCTAATGCACACCCATATGCATTAACAATACATTGGTGAGGGTTGTAGGTACATTCCCGTAGGATCGGACCTTACAGGTATAGTTGCAGGATGCTTGGTTTTGAGCAAGGGAATGGGGTAGGTATCATCCCTCCATCCATGAAACACACCACATACCCTTCAACTTAGAAAAAAATTGCTTTAAACATTTATAAGGAAAGAGATTATCTAAAAAAAAAAAAAAATCTGTTCATGGTTTACACAGGTGGTATTAGTTTTTTATATATATTTCAGAAACATGGTGATTTTCTTTTTAGGAGTGGTTCAGTAAGATAGGTTAGGACAGCATTTCCGGGACTGTCTTTATGTTGTTTATTAATTAATAGGTTATATTGCGTGACTTACACACACCCAAAGAGCAGTATGTTATCTCTCTCTCTCATATATATATATATATATATATATATTTTTGTGTAATTGTATTGTTTTGCATCAGATACTAGCCCTTTTTATAACTTTCACCCAGTTTCATACTTACACATTCTATCCAATCCATATTCTGCCTTCCAGCCCAGTTCAGCTTCAGCCAGGGTAGGATTTGCATAGCATGTAGCAATATCCCCCTCTCTCCGCTCCGCTATTTTATACTTAACCTGTAGACAAGATATAGTTCAGTCATGTTATCACCATACATTTACAGCTCTGTCTCTGGAATATTCACACAACCTACCTCTTTCCCAGAAGCCTTCTCCATTGCCTTCACCATCTGTAGCACAGAATATCCAACTCCGGTCCCCAGATTGTACACCTGTACAAGGTTAGAGGGATTCATTTATTGAAGTCAAAACATTTTTTTTATATATATATATATTTTTTTTTTCCATTCACACACAAAACTAGAATTTGTTTAAAAAAAAAAAAAAGGTTGGGACAACAGAAATTCAAGAAGCATTTCAAAATTACATCTCGTTAGGATTACTTGGTAAAAGTTTCTCTAGAGCTCCCTATAATTTAAAAGGCTATGCAGTGTGCATAAAGATAGTAAAGCTAGGCATAAAATAAGTTATCAAAAAACAGTTTTAAATTCAAATTGAAAAGTTTATATTGGTATTATCTGGTTTTCCCCGCTAGCTTTGGACTGGAAAATCAGACCCATCTTTCAGACCATGGCAGAGCCTGTAGCTGACTTCTGAAGTACATAACAAACTAGAGTCATTAACAGCTGTTGGCCAAGAACATAAAATATTTTTTTCTAAAAATGGTTTTAACTTTTGAATACTAGGTTTGAAAACCGGTTTTATCTCCCCTGACTTAAGCACTTCCTGATAGCTGATGTTGGAGGACATGTATTAATCTACATAACAGTGTAGGCAAGCTGAGCAGGAAAATTGATTTGATAAATTAGAGTTCTTGTAATTTACACCTTCCCTGCACATGTTAGAAGTTGCATCAAATGCAAGCTTTGTCCTAAAGAAAAATGTGCTGCACCTTTTACCACAGTCTGAAAAGGATAGGAGAAGGTGACGCCTAATGATTATCGGAAAACGTCAGTTGTCAGTGTAAGATCCCCCTCACACAAAAGAGCAACTGGTCAAACAAATTAGCCTGAAATATTGTATATACAGATAAACCAAGTAATCTGAATGGTCTGTAGTCCATACTCAAGGTGTGGTGCTGTAAGAGCCTCTGTAGTTTGCAGAAAGTAGTGAAGAAAAGGAACAGCAGTACTCATTTTCTCAGGGGTTATAGGAAATTCAAATATATTATGCCACCAAATCACAAAATGCACATTGTCAGATAAGATAATTCAGGATGCACATGGCTAAAGGGCTGATTTCTTAGAAGTTGTACATTTGTGCTTGTTGGAACAATATATAAGGATTTTCTACAACATTTCAAAGGCTGTTCTTTGTCCACTTACCAACTGGTAACCCAACCTGCCCTCTTACTTGGTTCAGTTATTTATCCCATTACCTTCTACATTGCTTCTCCTAGCCAAACATTTCAACTTTCCCTCTCCGTTTTTTAAAAAGCCTTCTCTGCAAGTACAAGTTAGTCATGTCCTTATCCAATTCAGTATACATTAGAGGTTTCCACCTCTTGGCCTCAATGAACTCCAACAGGCCAGAGTTTGAGAAAAATGCCTACCTAAATATCCTTTAAAAAAAAAAATAAATACTAGAATACAGCAGTTATCACGTTTAACAAAATCTTGCCTGCTACCACTCAACCAACTCTGTGTAAACCCAATATACTTTCCCACCTGAACAAATACTATACAGTGGTACCTTGGTCAAACTCATTCTGTGCACACTACGGACTACACCTTATGCTAGCTTAATGCCCCCTGTCGTGTGATTTGCCCAAATACAGTTAACTTGGTACAGCGTTACAACAAATACCTTCCCCATCAGCAAAGGGTAATTTGCAAGCAAGTTTCAACCTGGTCCTTCTCTCCCTTTATATGAATCACATCAGTGCCTTGTTGGAATGTGTGGACAAAATAGATACATTAGTGGTCTTATAAAGGTCTCTCTAAAGAATAGTTCGGTAGGGCTTGATTAAAAAAAAAAAAAAAAAAAAAATTACTTTTACTGCACTTTTAAACCATGAATTACTTAGGCTTTATAGGTTCCAGATCTTACCCCCCTCTGAAAGATGTACTGAATGAGACTGGCCTGAGGGGGGACTACCAGTTTGAAAACCTTTTGAGACAGTAGTGGGACATTTCTGGTCCACCCAAGGCGTGCAGCAGCTACTAGATGGAGCAATGGTACCGCGCTGTGACTTACATTTTTTCGATTCAGGGTTAGGGTTATGGTAGATAATCTTTACATAGTAAAATAGTGGCGGGTGCAGCTTCCACTACCCTAACAACAAATTAAACATAGTTTTGCCAATGCTGGCAGAGACGAAAAAGGAAAGTCACCTCCCACTGTCGAACTACAAGTACTGTGTGCTTATGCTGCCTGGGAGCATAATTTTTTTTTGGTAATTAACAGTTTAAATGCAAAGTAAAAGTAAAGTTTTTTTCTAACTTCTAGACAACCATTTATAAAATGCACATGTTACTGGCAGTAGAAAAGAAATTACAGGTGAAAACTGTCTTCCAGTGGAAACCACATTTACTCTGCTATGGGTCAAGTATGCTGAGGCATCACACAAAGCACAGTTTTGAGAGACAGGTTAACAAATCCAGATACTATTAATAAAGTATCCTGGGATCTAAGGGGTTGGTGTGAGAGCAAGGGCATGTTATGAATAAAAATAGAACTAGGTATTGTAAAAAGAGGGCAAGGGTGACTTGATTAAGTAAGGTGACTGAATATTATTTCTCTACTCACTTTACATCCACTGCTGGTCTGCAGCTTCTTAAGAGCTGCAATGTGACCTTTAGCCAGATCCACAATATGAATGTAATCTCGAACACCTACAACAGAAACACACAAAATCCCAATGATACTTTTCATAAAAGGTCCAAATATCTTTCTTAAAATGAAATCAAATATCCAGATCATTTTGCAGGTACACACACATTTTAATATACATGGTATGGGACATTCATCAAAAGGACACCTTGTAATAGCATATTTAGGATTTGGAAGGCTCTGGAGGAATACATAGGATATTTAATAAGGCTGAGGAGATCCATAGAAATTGGCTGGGAATCCATCTATTAATAATCCTGATTTTATAAATATAGCCCACTGTATCTCTCTGGTGCATTTTCATCACTTTTGGGACAGTAAACATTGGAAGCTAAAAGAGGTTTGCTTCTTGGAAAGAAAAAATATGGCTAATCTGAACAAAGCTAAAAGGGCAAAGACATCACATTGTGAACAAAAGACCATGTAGTCAGCGCTACAGTCATCCCAGGAATAACATACGCCGCTTAATTGGACGGACGATAAGACGAGCTGGGGGCCGGAGGATAGACATTTTTGAATTGTAGTGTTAGAGTGTTCCCTGGGCCAATCCATACTCAAGTAAATAAACACCAGACATCTCACTGGAGGGACTGATACTTAAGCTAAAACTCAAATACTTTGACATAAAGAGAAGACAGGAGCTAGGAAAGATATATAAGGCAAAAAGAGGGATGTCAAAGTAAAAAAGATTGATAGATAACATAATGGAAACAACAAATAGGACCTTACAGGTTGTAGGAGTTACATAGTAAGCAAGGTTGAAAAAAAAAAAAAAAAACTTTTAGTCCAAGTTCAATTTATATTAGCTCTCCTCTGATCTTAGTAATATGCAGATTAATTGATAATTGATCTACATTTGTATCGACAACTGTCTCTTATCTCAGGACATTGAGTACCATGTAAATTTGTATTTCTATTGGCTGATCAGCTAGTAACTTTTATGATAATACAGGAGAATGACATTATATATATATATATATATATATATATATATATATATATATATATATATATATATATATATATATATTCATGAATTTACAGAGGCACAACAATTTTTATGAACACAATTTTATAACCTACCTGTCCCATCAGGAGTATTATAATCATTTCCAAATACATTCAGATGCTCCCGCCGTCCCACTGTGACCTGAATGACAACCATTACATGTTACCAAAGAGAAGACAACAGAACAGATGTATATTAGGAGGTAACAAAACATATTGAACAGACCTGAGAGACGTAAGGCATCAAGTTGTTTGGAATTCCCTGAGGATCCTCCCCAATACGTCCAGAAACATGAGCACCAATGGGGTTAAAATACCTCAGAAGAATCGCACACCACTCCTGGCAAAAGACAAACACACAGGAATCAAGATGCACATAATATATACAGCTATTTGTCACTGTAGACAATGTATGTCCCATCTGTACTCGCCTTCTCAGCTTTGCACTGATCTTTAACCATCTCCTCAATAAAGTACTTTGTTTTTCCATATGGGTTTGTGCAGCCTCCAACAGGATGCTTCTCATCTATGGGAAGATACTCTGGATCACCATATACTGTGGCAGAACTACTGAAAACCAAGTTCTTCACTCCATGAGAATTCATCACCTAGAACAAGGGTAACGAAATTAGGAAACCATTAGGATCTGGTTCATGAATGGACTAGGAATAAAGTCACACCTAGAGGAAGAACCTCACATTTCTGAAGTACCGTACGTAACAAAACTACAGTCATTAACAGCTGTGTTAGCGAAGAACATAAAATATTATTTTTTTATCCTCAGACTCACTTTTTTTCAAATATTTATATACGGTACATATAACTATAACCCCCCTCATCATACAGTGGTCCTTAATGCACCCAACCTCACTCACAGCTTCTCTCCACAAGTACTCGACAGTGCTTCCCCACTCTACACAGCATACAGTATATGTAAACATTTCTTCTGGTTTCTCTGCACTTACCTCTAGTAGTGTGATGGTGCCAGTCAGGTTCACCTTATAATACAGCAGAGGCTTCTCTACAGATTCCCCAACAGCCTTCAGTCCAGCAAAGTGCAGAACGGATGAGAACTTGTGCTGAGGACACAAGTGACAGATGGATTTAAACATATACCTGTGCATGTAAATGTATTACTATACACTATGTATGGCTGTAACTTCAATACCTTTTCAAACAACCTGTTGAGAGCATCTTTGTCCAACAGATCTACCTCTTCAAAGTCAATCTTCTTTCCCACAATTTCTTGTACTCGATGCAGACTCTCTGGGAGCCCATTTGACCCTTACAAAGGAAACAAGGTTACAGCTGGATGTTCACTAAGAAATATTGTTATAATTATATGGAAACATAGTCCCATCAACAGCCCCTTTCACTAATAATCGCACAAAAGTGCCAAAATCATAGATTCCATTAAATGTATCTCTTCACTGGTGCTTTAACCGTCCCACTGTATGACACTGACCAGCCATGCTACCTCAGTTTTATTGGAATATTTTGAACTTTACTTTGGTAGAAAATACAGAGAAGTAAAGAGTAAGAAAATATCACATTTAGTGGACAGTTGTTCAGGCAATTTAAATATAGTAGTCTCAGATATGCGATCTCCCTCCGGAGCCATCCCATGTGCTGTGTACAGTATTGTGCTGGATGGATTGCTGCAGATTTCCTTCATTACAGTATAATCTGACACAATTTACCAACAGTAAAGTCTAACATTATTATTTATTTTGTTCAGCATTGTGTGTTACTACTGTACTGGGTTACCATTACATTTGGGTTATCCTTTTACCACCAGTTTCCTGTGTATCCAACATATATATATAATAAATAAAAAGTACATCTGTGTTCACATTTGAATGTCTAAAACAAGTTTAAAAAAAAAACTGCTTCCAGCTCAGAGTTCCGAGAAAATCAGTTATTACACTGCATTCTGGGAAGTTGAACTGGGACATGCAAATGTGCCCACAAATGCCTCACTCTTCAATCCTTAGCCAATATCAAACATGGCTTCCTTTAAGCTTATGCATGCTGTGTGTAATTTATATATATATATATATATATATATATATATATATATATATATATATATATATTTGTTTTTTTTTTTTTTTCAATTCTAGGGCCCAATTCTGACACTAAGGAAAGGTGCAATGAAGCTTACCTCTGATTGCATTGTGAAAGTTATCAATCACCACAGGATGGTATCCAGCCTCTAGCATCTCCAGGACACAGTGACTCCCAATAAACCCAGCACCTCCCGTCACCAGCACCTTGCCAGCCATGGTTCTGCAGCTCTAAACATTAGAGGGAAGGCATGAGACATCACATTGCTGAGCATGTGTTTCAACAGTACCAGATTCAGAATACAGCCACAATTTAACAGCATTAGGAAAGTTATAAGACGTGGAGCCAGTGAGTACACAAAGACAGCAGTGTGTGCTGAGTAAACCCTCGTCTTTAATAGGACTCTTGCATGTCAGAGACTGGGAGCTGGTACGTGCAACTTGATTAAAGGAGGGAAAGAAACATTTCTGAAATACAGCTTGGCTCCTCTGTGCTACAGATCAGTGGCTTTCAACTGCTGGACCATGAGATCTTATCTGCTGGTCAACAGCAACACAGATTGATGAAGAAAGCCTAATAATTGAAATATACCACTGCAATTAGTCACACTTCTAGACAGATTAATGAGGTACTTATAGGACATTAAAATTAACTCCATTCCAATCAGTGCAAAACTACTGTCGATGTACCTGGCGCCTACTGCAGTTTAATAAGATAAAAGACCCTTGTCGTCAAGCATGTACCAAAATAACAATAATAGCAGTTGTGTAGGCCGCATAAATAAAATATTTTTAGGAGAATCTAAATTGTTACATCACTTCCTCAGAGATGAATCATGAGGATGTGTGTTTTGTCTATCAAGAGAGGGGTGCAGAGCCATTGTAAAGATAATCGGATTAGACCAATAGACAACGCCAATTCCCTTTTACTGGGCATCATTCACTGCAACAATAGCTCTCCAATGCCCTCTCATACACACACTCCACCAATGTATCCTGGATCTCTCCAAGGTCCTACATTGAAAACTTTAATACAGATGTCAAACATTTTTTTCATTGTGCGCTAATACTTTAAAGGGAGCCACTGGTACAGACAGCATAGACGGACAAATATTGTACGAGGTTTGTACCAATCCGACAAAAATAATAACTCAAGTCCATACACAGACTTTTCCATTATCTAGTAATAACAGTTATTTTTTATAAATGGTGTTTTAGGCTAACAGATATCTCCCCTAGTTTGTAAGGGTGCACTACAGTGTGTTTATACATATTCATACAACACCTTGTCTAAACTGCTGATGCAGCAATACATGTAAATGGCGCAGAGTGGTTGGTAATCCCTAGGTGAGGCCAGTCAGGTAAACGTCATTACCCTGTCCAGGTGTGCAGCCACTCCCAGATCTGGAGTAACTGGTAACTCCTCTCTAATCCCAATACTGCCACATCACTCTATACAGGATACACTCTAATCTGCACTTCACCAACACACAGAGAGTACAGGGGCTGGTTGGAGACATGCGAGAACCCAACAACACACCAACACGTGATCCTCCCCCATGTATCTAGTGTTAGTCTATGTAGTACAATGTCTAATTCCTGTAGTGCCACACCTCTGATCCTTATGTGTGTGTCTAGGTATTAGCATCTCTTTCCAGTCCAGGCACTCTAGTACTTCATGTCTCTTTCTGCACTAATGTGACTACTTCTGTAGATCAGTCTGTTTTGTTAGGATTGATTCTGCCTGGTGGTATTAGATAGACTGCAGATAACAGATACTGACAAACCGCGCAGGAACTGTGTCATGGTCAGTCTGTGCAGAGAAAGTGCTCTGTGCAGCTGGTCTATTAGTCAGCCCTTCTACTAAATCAGAAGGGACAGTCACTTTAGAGTGCCAGCTCCTATGTCAAGCCCACCCTCTTCTCCCTCCTATGAAGTGCACGCTCCTGTGCCCTGTTTACCTCCTATGAAGTGCCAGCTCACCTATATTCTCCCTCTAATGAAGTGTCAGCTTCTAAACCCTATATGCATTCTCCTCTCTCCATTAGAGTGTCAGCTCCTGTGACTAGCTCACCATTCCCTCTCTCTTACACAGTGCCAGTTCATGTGCCAAGCATTCTCTCTCTCTCCTGTAGATTGCCAGCTCCTCTGCCCACCCTCTGCTCTCCAGTATGGAGAGACAGCTCCTCTGCCCACCTTCACTCCCCTATAAAGTGCCAGCTCGTGTGCCCACCCTCTTATCTACCCTATAAAGTGCCAGCTCATGTGCCCACCCTCTTATCTCCCCTATAAAGTGCCAGCTCGTGTGCCCACCCACTTATCTCCCCTATAAAGGGCCAGCTTGTGTGCCCACACTCATCTCCCCTATAGTGTGTTAGTCCCTGTGCCCACCCTCTTCTCTCTCCTATAGAGTATCAGCTCCTCTACCCACCCTATCCCCAATAGAGTCTCAGCTCCTCTACCCACCCACTCATCTCCCCAATAGAGTGTCAGCTCCTCTACCCACCCACTCATCTCCCCGTATAGAGTGTCAGCTCCTCTACCCACCCACTCATCTCCCCTATAGTGTCAGCTCATCTACCCACCCTCTCCTCTCCCCTATAGTGTGTTAGTCCCTGTGCCAACCCTCTCCTCTCCCCTATAGTGTCAGCTCCTCTACCCACTCTCTCCTCTCCCCTATAGAGTGTCAGCTCCTCTACCCACCCCCTCCTCTATAGAGTGTCAGCTCCTCTACCCACCCCCTCCTCTATAGAGTGTCAGCTCCTCTACCCACCCCCTCCTCTATAGAGTGTCAGCTCCTCTACCCACCCTCTCCTCTATAGTGTCAGCTCCTCTACCCACACTCTCCTCTATAGAGTGTCAGCTCCTCTACCCACCCTCTCCTCTATAGAGTGTCAGCTCCTCTACCCACCCACTCATCTCCCCTTTGGAGTGTCAGCTCCTCTACCCACCCACTCATCTCCCCTATAGAGTGTCAGTTCATCTACCCACCCTCTCCTCTATAGAGTGTCAGTTCATCTACCCACCCTCTCCTCTATAGAGTGTCAGCTCCTTTACCCACCCTCTCATCTCCCTTACAGAGTGCTAGCTGCTGTGCCCATCATCTTCTCTCTGCTCCTCTTCCCTCTCCTGTAGAGTGCTAGCTCCTATCCCCACCCTCTTCCATGGAGTGCTAGCTTCTCTACCCACCATCTCCTCTCTCCTGTAGAGTGCTATCCACTATGCCCATTCTCCTCACCTCGGTCTCTCGCTGATTTCTGTCACTTTCCTGTCACCCCAGTCTGTATTTGGAGGATGTTCGGGTGGGCGTGATTAAAAAGTAGTGGGCGCGGCCAGAAGGCGGGATTATACAGTGCTTTATTAATGAGCGCGTGACGTCACAGCCTCACGCCGAGGTTTCATGTGCTTGTCACTCACACTAGCCCCGCCCATGCTCCGCCTCCCATTCATTTAGCAGCATTACCTGCAGGCTACGTGGAGCCTAATACACGTCATCCCAGCAACGTCATCAGTGTGCGTCTTCATGCATTTGCGTGTAAAGATCCATGTTAGATGTCGCTTGCCCTCAGTGGGGTTTATTAATGCCAGATGGTAATTAAATAATATGGCGCCTGTGTGTCTCACTTTTTATTGCACGAGCTGCATCTGGTTAATGCATTCAAACCATGTGCAGTAAATGTGTGAGAGGGACATGGGGTCCATTAGTACTGCCAGCTTCCTAGACAAGGCACTAACATTGCAGTATATGTTTTATAAAACCCAGGTAATTCTTATATAGCTTTAGCTTTGTGGATATTTATGCAAGGACCAAAAATCACAAGCTCTGTGCAAATTACAATAAACTCTCCTTGCTGCAACCAAAATGCCAGCTTATTCCTTTCGTTATATTTTTTCTTTAAACCTATATTTTATTACATTTTTAAACATAGAGATCATAGATGTCAACAATAATACATAAACTATAACAATACATAATAGTTCAATGTTGCTTTGCATTAAGTCACACTTCAATCTCTATATTTTAAATGTTAACTCTAAATTATTCTACTCTGCCCATGGTATCCAAATACTGTAAAATCCTTCCTGCTCCAGCATACCATACGGAATTTTGGATCTATCCTATTGTGTATGTGCAAGAAATTGCTATTACTGACGGCTTCAGTGCCAGCAAGTAGCCGCTAGATGGCGACTTCAGGTTCCAGGGAAGGCCTATAATCATTCCCTTCTCCAACCTCCAACGTGGCGCAACTCAACGGCGCTGAATTAATAACGAGGCCATCGTTATGTTCTGTGCGGCACTCGGCCTTCGACGGCCTCGGGCGCACCTCTCATAGCTTAAGGCCTCTTCTGTCGGCGTGCCTTATATGCAATGTGCAGCAGTGTTCTGAAAATCAGCAGCGCCATCTAGCGGTTGGCGGCGGCGGCACTGCTGCTGCCAATCTTTTGTTTAGGGGAAGAGGGAAAAGACCAACATTTTCTCCATTCTGAATATTTGCCAAATCTTTTTTTTCTAATTGACTTATACGTGTCATCGAGCCTCTACAGCAGTTCAAGCCACACCTTATATTTGTATAGTTAGTTTTTGTCCATCTCTCTCTATACCTTCCAAAGGCCTATTTAGTAGAATTAACACATTGTTTTATAATTTCTTGTATTTTTCTCCAGAATGTTTGAATTTTAGGGCATTCCCATTGTATATGAATGGATGTGCACAATTCTTTTTTTTTTTTTGTATTCGTTTATTTTACTTAAAACATACAAAGAAAGAAAAAAATCAACATAAAAATACAAAAAAAAAACAGATACAGACATATATACAAAAGATTGATTCTTACATATAGGCAAAATTATATATCATACAAAGTTTGTTCACTGAGAAAAGTTTCCAACGCATTTTTAAATTCTCCTTTTTTCTTTGCTTTCTTTATTTCCTTTTTAACCCCAATGTATAAAGCAAGTCAAATACAAAGGGAAGACATAAAAAAAAAAGAGATGGGGGGGGGGAAGTGTCTGTGCCCAATTCTTTACATCCTCTAAAACATGTTTGTGGCTTGTACTTACCTATTATGATTGGATTCTGTACAAACAGCATCTCATTTTATAGTTAGTTTCTTTAGTATGAATATTTATCCATTATCTATTTATCTGTTTATAGTAGAGTTTCATTTGTGTGTATATAATTATCCACTATTAGCATTTATATTGTTAACCATGTTATACAGCTGCAATATAGTGCCAGGACCATCTCTACAAATGGTAAGGTTGTAAGAAGCTGCATTATTTAGGTATGTTTGTATAAGTTTTACTTGAAGGTATTACCATCTTTTAGTCATATAAAACATAATGTATTTTGATTTCCTGAAAAGTCATTGTTTCACCATTTCTTATGATACAAAATATGCATGAATACCCTTTCCTTGCCATCTCAAAAAGGGGCTAATTCCCATTCATGCGCCAAAATCTTGATTTTGAGCAATGTGTTACACCAGATTGTGGTTGTGTCAGTTTATATGCATTTTTATATTGACTCTAGGTTATAGGTTGTTTTTTTTTATTTTAGACACTTTTAACCATGGATCTTGTTCTATTTTTATCCATGGTAATGTAAGTTTAGAGTATTGCCATTGTATCATTTGTATAAATCTTTCTGCTAAATAATACTGTTTTATACTTGGAGCCGGAAGTCCACCCAGAGTTTTATGTCCGGGAAGTGTATTTTAATTAATTCTGTCTACTTTAAAATTCCAGATACATTTTGTGAAATGCTTTTGGATTTGCTCCAGAAAATTTGGAAGAACTCTAATTGGTAATGTTCTATAAATATAGTAAACTAGCGAATTGCCCGTCAAAAAATGACGGCAATGAAATTGTAAGGTAGCTAATGCTGTTTGGTGTGTAATAATGAAATATATAATACATTAA
The DNA here is from genome assembly GCA_027410445.1 of Discoglossus pictus. Lineage (NCBI taxonomy): Eukaryota > Metazoa > Chordata > Amphibia > Anura > Alytidae > Discoglossus > Discoglossus pictus. The sequence goes on along the minus strand of CM050164.1, from coordinate 231,371,608 downwards.
TAAATGAATATACTTTACCTATTTTAAAGCATTGTGTGGAAGAGCTGTGAATGTTGCTGCAGCATTAGTGGTGTGGATCTGCTGTGTAAGCGTGCTGAATGTGTGCAGTGTAACACTGTGCGTGCGCGAGCCCAAACCGTTGTCGTGTACTTCCGCATTTGCGTAAAATGGCGAGTAATGTGTGTTATACGTCTGTATCGGAATATCCGTAGGTGTTTTGTGGTGTTTTGCGAGTTTCTTGTGGTGTTTTGCGAGTTTAGAGTGCTGTAGCCTCGTTTTCGTTTTGTTCGGCGGCCATTTTTTCTCTCGCTTCGATTTTTTTTTAGTCTCTAAACTGTTTTATTTCGAGTAAAATCGAGGTGTAAGTTGTATTTTTGAGGTGCTGGGTGCTCCCTCTTGGTGTAGGTAAGTTTTTTATGTATGTGGTGTGTGTATGTATTGTGTTTTACATTTTGTAATGTTCGCGAGTTGCGTCCGAGTGTTGCGAGTCCGTAATGTGTGTGAACGTGTGTCGTATGTTGTTTGCGAGTGTCGTAATGTGTGTGTCGTACTGTTCGGGTTGCGACGTGAAGTTTGCGAGGGTCGCAGTTGCTGGCATGGAGCGCCGCCAGCAACTGCGGCCCTCGCTTTGCGAGGTCCTCAGGTGCTGGCATGGAGCGCCTTAGGCGCTCCATGGCAGCAACTGAGACCCTCGCTTCGCGAGGGTCCTCAGTTGCTGGCAAGGAGCGCCTTAGGCGCTCCATGGCAGCAACTGAGACCCTCGGGCAGTGCCCTCGCTTCGCGAGCCGCGGCCCTCGCTACGCGAGCCCGCAGCGTTAGCAACAACTCGTACGCTCACAACTATATATGTGATGTGGCAAGGGATTCATCATTAGGAAAACTATTCTCCCTAGTAGGGAAATAGAGAATATTTTATTAGTTGATTATTTTTATTAAAGAAAGGAAATTAACTTCATAAAAGCAGTGTGGGTTGGCAGGGATTTTTACACCTAAGAACTGTATTCCCTGCTGGTCCAGTGGTTAGGATTCGGTGCTTTCACCACTGCAACCTGGGTTTGATTCCAAGTCAGGGAACCAAGAGGTCACACCACCCTGAAGCCAAGCATGGTTGGGCCTGGTGAGTACTTTGATGGGAGACCACCTAAGAATCCCAGGAGCTGTAGCCCACTAGAGAAGGAACTGGCAACCCACTCCAGTATTTCTGCCATGAATACCAAGTGGCATTATATGGTGTCTTTCTCTTAGCATTATATGGTGTCTTTCTTGGTTTTCTATAATGACCAAGTGGATCAGCATGACCATGGACATAAAGACGTCTTGGTGTGTTACGGTCCATTAGGTCACAAAAAGTCAGAAACAACTGAACAACGCAGAAAAAAAAGTATTAGAATATTCAAGAGGATTTTTTTTACATAATAGCACTAGAGTATTATTGTTAAGTTTCATTGTAATTGTGTATGATTTTTAATTTTTAGACCTGACAAAGTAAATGGTCTCAACTGCAAAGTTATAGTGGGATAGAGTGGTAAATAAAAAAGACCAGTTTTTACCATGTAAAATGCTTTCTGGTCATCTAATGATACAAGGATGGAAGTATATTGTGATGGATAGCATGTTGTTGTAAAGTAATAATCCTGCGTACATCATTTGAGACTTGCCTTCCTAGTATGAAGCCTACTTGATCTGCATGTATGATTCTTCCTATTATTTTATTCATTCTCATACCTATTATTTTTGTGTATATATTTTGATATCAAAGTTTATGAGGGATATCGGCCTATAGTTCTCTGTATGAGATGGATCTTTCCCTGGTTTAGGCAATAAGAAGTTATGTATCTTTATGAATTCTGAAGAGGTGTTGGTAATATTTTGTAACGCTATAAATAGGTTATGGAGTTTTGGAATCAATTGATCTTGGTATATTGATTAGCAGCTATTACTGCAGGCATTCAGGGCCTCAACCTTTTAGCATTTTTAAGCTCTTTATATCTGTACTAATCTCTTCTAGACTAATTTGCTTTGCTAAGCCTTCAGCCTGATCTGTTGTGAGTTTTGGTAATTTAAGTGATTTTAAAAACTTGTTCTGTAGCTTCTGGGGCTTTATTATTATTATTATCGTTATTATTATACATTTTTTGGTAAGCTTTTGAAATTCTGCGAAGATGTTTTGCTGCATACGGAGCATGTTATTCTTCTTTATTGCATTGAAAATATGTAGATGTTCTCTGTTTTTGTCAACATCTGGCCAACATAAATTAGGCTAATTTACATAATAAAGTTGTTTTGTGTGTCTTAATGCTTTTATTGTACAATCAGTTAACAGAGCATTCAGTTCTAATTTGGTATCTGTTTATGTATCTAATTTGGTATCTGTTTATGTTGTGTGGCCAAAGATTGAGTCTAGTTGTCAGTACCGGGAGCCTTTATTATTTTTTCAATAATGCACCAGTTTCCAGGCTGATTTGGTGGCTGGATGTTAGTTAATGAAGTCCCAATAACGGCATGATCTGACCATTCTATATTATGAATATGAGCAATCAATTCTTGTGGTAGTAATTGTTGGTCTATCATGATGTCATCTATCCTAGAATAGCTATTATGTACATGAGAATCATGGGTGTAGGAGGCCCCTTGCTTCTTCTCATTGGGACTATCAGTTTACAACTCTTTTTTATTTCAATTTACATTGATGGAGTTCCTGCTCTGCTGCAGCAAATGATATTTCATAAAAGAACAACACACTTCATTTAGACTTGGAAGCCATTAACAAAAAGCTTATCCCTTCTGTAAAATACACAAACTGGCAGAGTGCATGCTCTTCAGTCCAATTAGCTTTAAAATAGCAAGTCTCCAGCAACAGAGAACATTGTGTACAACTTTGTGCCTTACGATTTAGCACTGCCTGCTAGCACAAGTTGCCCCTCCCCATTAACCTTATTGTGGGTGGAGACCATCGGCCTTTGAGAGTAAGTTTACGGATCATTCCTGTTCGCTGCCCGAGCGCAGTGCTGGCCATCGACCACTAGGTGGCGCGGCCGAGGGGTCTGTGAATCTATTCCCAGTACAAAGCATATAATGTGCCAGTAACTGTACCACGCCCCTAACCCTAACACCCATAACCCTAATACCTACCCCTCATCCTAATACCTAAACCTAACACTCCTCACCATAACACTAAAGCATAAGAAATTCAAGGACCCCGCAGCAGCGACACCTAGTGGCTGTTGTGCAGCACTGCTCATGGGAAGCCAACACGAAAGTTCCAAGTTTACTACTGAAAAATATAGGGGAGTGAGGAAAGCAAGAGTAAACCCAATAATGTACTATACTGGAATTTGATTGAAAGACATTAAAAAGAATCGTGCTGGTAAACATACAATATACCCCCAGGATGAGCAGCAAAGAATACAAGAACAATTACATAAATAAGCAATGCAATGTAAACAACTAGATAGCACTAAAATTATGGCAACATGTTTTTGTAGCCGTAAATGCTAACTTCATTGGATATGCGTTTTATTAATGTTTGATCCCTAATTACACCATCTTGGTCCTGATATTTAGAGTATTACAGTGGTCTTTTAAAAGACCAGTGTAAGAAAAAAGCACATGTGCAAATAGCAGCACATCAAATTGTTATCCAGAAAATATAATTTAAAAACACAGTTTACCTCATTAATGGCTGCTGCTGTACCCAACCTCACCTCTCTCATTGTCCTAAGCACTACTGAAAAGGGCTGGAATATTTCAACTGCAATAACAGTATCCAAGCCTTGCAGCCTAATCAATGTTATTGCAGTGGAAATATTTTACTTTTCTGACAATGAGAGAGGAGGGAGGGGTTCAGCACTGTAGGGGCTGCTTGCACAATCCATGCACTTAACACTATCTCAGCAATTACAAAACCACACCCCACTTAATTCCAGGACACTCAGCATGTGGGACAGGAGCACATCCTTCATCCACTTCCTGAAAATGACTTAAACACAGATTAAGTTAGACTTGTCATTTCCACTGTAAAGATGGACTGGCTGGGGAAGGGGGCAGCATGGACTCAGTATTTCTGTCTATGACAGATTCACAGTACAATTAAACAAAGGATGAATAATTAAATGACCACCACATTATGAAAAAATAAGATGTGTTTGAAAGCTTTATGTTTGAATTAGAGCATAAATAAGCAGGATAAAATATACATCTAGTTCTTAATTAGGGCCCTGGAGCAGTGATGGAGCTACTTTTGGTGTAGCAGGTGCAAAGAACCGGAGTCCACAATAGGGTAGGGGCTCTTTGCTACTGGCAGCAAAGGAGGAATGTTAATTTATTAGATGGGAATGACAGAAAATGTATTTATAGAAAGATGAACGGATAACCATAGGGTCCATCTGCATATACTTTTGGCTGTGTTATTGACCCCTATGGAGTGAATAGAGAAGTTGCACGCAAGTGACCTCCAATCATTAGCTTTGCCACTGCCCTGGAGAGGCCCATTATACATTGGTGTAAGTTATGTACATTTCTGTAGTGCTATTGTTGCTGTGAATTATGCAAGGGTTTTGGACCTGGGCCAATGAGAGGAAAGGGTGATGTGTCTATTTCAATCTTATACAATTATCTTTACAATGGCTCTCTCTTCCCTACTTCCACACGCCTCTCCTCACTGACAACTAAAATACACACCATCATGATTCAGCTCTGAGGAAGTGATGTAACAAACACCACATGGATTCCTGTACTCATAAACAGAGACTTCAAAAATTCAGATTTTCCAAAAAGAAATGCTTTATGTCCATTTATTCAAACAGCTGCTAATTGTATTAGTTTGGTACATACTTGACAAACAAGTGCCTAGAGAAATGGAAACAAATCTTGCAGAGTGCAAGCTGTCTCAGAGAAAACCATTTGAACTGAAGATGATTACATTCTTCAGTATCAAAGATACAGGACGCAATATTGATTTGGGTTTTAAAGAACATTATCAAATTTCCATGTGATTTTTTTTGTTTTTTCCATGCTTTGCTGATTCATTTTTATCCCATTTGTATGTGTAGTTATTTATATGTTGTATCACGGTCACATTTACATTCCGAGTAAGGCTTTGCTTTTATCTCTGTTCTCTACAAACACCCGTGGCTGTGACCCAAGCATGTCCCAGATGGTGCGATAGAACATTAATTTGAAGCAACAACATATTGGAGGAAAACAGGCCACATAGTTTTTTGGTAAACACAATTGAACAGATTGAAAACACTTGACGGGAGCAGCCAGTCAAGAGACCGTACACCCTACACCCGGTCTATGGCCTATTGTGATGGAACAGCTGTACCACCATAGGATAGGGACTCACCCACCTCACCACTGGACCAGTGATTCCCTTCACTATCCACTTGCTGGGTCAAGGGGATCTTTCTCCCAAACCCAAGAAAAACTGGGTGGCCTCCAGACCCATCCATGCACAAGCTTCATTTTTGCAGCACCCTTTGCTATACATCTATAAATATAAATTTAGTTTATGGTGGACAAAAGTACGAGAAAGTCCTACTGTTCAAAGTCTCAAGAAATGCAGTGTTTTGAGAATGGTGTAGGATGAATATGAATGAGTCGGGTTACCTAACACAGACAGTACTGTTTTACCGTTTTGGATCTCATCAGTATGGGGTTAGTTCCTAACTTATGCTGTTAATGTTGTGAAATGGCTACTAACCACAAGTTCATTTTGCTGAAAGTCAGCAAAACCGTGAAGCCTTCCACCATAAAGAGTACAGCAAAAAAATGTGTGTACATTTGCATACCTAAAAACAACTTTCTATGCTTGCTTCGTTAAGATTTTGAGCAGGAAGCAAGTTTATTAAAGGGGCATAGAACACAAGTTTTTTTTCCAAGCATTTAAAAGAGCACATTTTAAACATTACAAAAGTTTCTTTGCATGAAAAATATTAAGTAAAACCTGTTTTAAACTTCATTGAAACTAACAGGAAATGCAGGTAGCATACTTTAGTCTGTATAACCTTTAGATTGTATAAACTGAATAATAACCTGTATAGCCTTTAGATAAAAAGCTTTAGATTGTGATTCTGAGTTTTCAGTCTTGCATGGCGCTTTGGGGAAAGCTTTGTGGACACCGGATTCTAAGCTCAGACAGGGTTTTCCATTCTTTGCAATGCGTTAATATTGAATTTGTCTTTGCCTGGAACTTAAGTTATGTATAGCGCTACAGAATATGTTGGTGCTTAACAAATAAACAACAATAATAATATAACTTATTAACAGAGGCCAAAAATCTGAATACACTTTTGTCTGAGACCTTTGAGAGCACTGAGACCTTTATTTGAAAAAAAATCACAGTGACACATTATATATATATATTGATATTCAGATAACCGTAATTGTTTATTCTTAGAATTGTTTTATAGCAAGCCACCATGATAAAAAGTCCTTGCAGTAAAAGTATTCTTTGAAACTCTACTTGTGTGTGTGAAAGGGGCATTTACATTTCTGGAAACCTGTTTTGCATCTATTGATGCAACCTGCTTGTTTCTAGACCTGTGATGGGTAAGGAGTGCAGTATTTATATTATCCTATTATCTAACAAAGACTTTTGACTTTTTCACCACAACCCCCTCCCCCCCCCCCCCCCCCCACCTCTTGCTCCACTAAAAAACATGATCCAGCTCTCAGGATGTAATGTATCAAACACAAAATGGATTCCTGTACTCAAAAATGTATATTTTCCCAAAAAAGGTTTCATGTCCATGTCTTACACGGAGGGTAATTTAATACATACCTGACAAACACGGGTATTCTTTCTTGAAGTGCAGTGGTCTTTTAATGTATGTTAGCAATTTATCATTTGTTTACATATACAGTCAGGTCCATAAATATTGGGACATCAACATAATTCTAATCTTTTTGGCTCTATACACCACCACAATGGATTTGAAATGAAACGAACAAGATGTGCTTTAACTGCAGACTTTCAGCTTTAATTTGAGGGTATTTACATCCAAATCAGGTGAACGGTGTAGGAATTACAACAGTTTGTATATGTGCCTCCCACTTTTTAAGGGACCAAAAGTAATGGGACAGATTAACAGTCATAAAACAAACTTTCACTTTTTAATACTTGGTTGCAAATCCTTTGCAGTCAATTACAGCCTGAAGTCTGGAACGCATAGACATCACCAGACGCTGGGTTTCATCCCTGATGATGCTCTGCCAGACCTCTATTGCAACTGTCTTCAGTTCCTGCTTGTTCTTGGGGCATTTTCCCTTCAGTTTTGTCTTCAGCAAGTGAAATGCATGCTCAATCGGATTCAGATCAGGTGATTGACTTGGCCATTGCATAACATTCAACTTCTTTCCCTTAAAAAACTCTTTGGTTGCTTTTGCAGTATGCTTCGGGTCATTGTCCATCTGCACTGTGAAGCGCCGTCCAATGAGTTCTGAAGCATTTGGCTGAATATGAGCAGATAATATTGCCCGAAACACTTCAGAATTCATCCTGCTGCTTTTGTCAGCAGTCACATCATCAATAAATACAAGAGAACCAGTTCCATTGGCAGCCATACATGCCCACGCCATGACACTACCACCACCATGCTTCACTGATGAGGTGGTATGCTTTGGATCATGAGCAGTTCCTTTCCGTCTCCATACTCTTCTCTTCCCATCACTCTGGTACAAGTTGATCTTAGTCTCATCTGTCCATAGGATGTTGTTCCAGAACTGTGAAGGCTTTTTTAGGTGTTGTTTGGAAAACTCTAATCTGGCCTTCCTGTTTTTTAGGCTCACCAATGGTTTACATCTTGTGGTGAACCCTCTGTATTCACTCTGGGGAAGTCTTCTCTTGATTGTTGACTTTGACACACATACACCTACCTCCTGGAGAGTGTTCTTGATCTGGCCAACTGTTGTGAAGGGTGTTTTCTTCACCAGGGAAATAATTCTTCGGTCATCCACCACAGTTGTTTTCCGTGGTCTTCCGGGTCTTTTGGTGTTGCTGAGCTCACCGGTGCGTTCTTTCTTTTTAAGTATGTTCCAAACAGTTGATTTGGCCACACCTAATGTTTTTGCTATCTCTCTGATGGGTTTGTTTTGTTTTTTTAGCCTAATGAGGGCTTGCTTCACTGATAGTGACAGCTCTTTGGATCTCATATTGAGAGTTAACAGCAACAAATGCAAATAGCACACTTGAAATGAACACTGGAGCTTGTATCTGCTCTTTGTAAATGGGATAATGAGGGAATAACACACACCTGGCCATGGAACAGCTGAGCAGCCAATTGTCCCATTACTTTTGGTCCCTTAAAAAGTGGGAGGCACATATACAAACTGTTGTAATTCCTACACCGTTCACCTGATTGGGATGTAAATACCCTCAAATTAAAGCTGAAAGTCTGCAGTTAAAGCACATCTACTTCGTTTCATTTCAAATCCATTGTGGTGGTGTATAGAGCCAAAAAGTTTAGAATTGTGTCGATGTCCCAATATTTATGGTCCTGACTGTATATGAAAATAGAGAGGAATATATTTTTGCCTTTTAAATTATATCAAACAATCATATATCACCAAAGATAACAGCCACACAGGAGCAGAACTGGATTTATGCGTTTACGTATTTGGCGCCTCTAAGCACAAACTCCTTATCCGAACCCTGGGTGCACATATGAACCTGTTTCTAAACCACCATGTTGCTCCACCAGCAGCTGTAGATGTAACAAATGCTAGTGTGTGTGCATGTGTGTGTATGTGTAACAGGCAGTTGGTACAAGCCAATTTTGTTTTATCTATCCATTATATTATTTACCTTTTTAAGAGCTTAATCAATTCCTTAAAATTATTTTTTTTCTACAAATATTTTTTATTGATTTTAAGGAAAATAGTGTAATATATTTTAGTACAGGTACATATGTAAAGTATATATGAAAATAACTGTCTAAAAGTAGTCTCTCTCTGGAAAAGGAAACAGTGGCCTGGAAAAGGTAGAAAGTGGATATGCAAATAGATACAGACTTACTTATTCAACTCACAATATAAAAGAAAGAAAAGTGAGGATTTTGATTTCCCTGGGTGTTTGCCACCCCAAATATGTAGTGTACAAAAAAGGTGGGATAAATATAGACAAAATATACTTTATTAAATAAACGACAGCGACGTATTTAAAAACAAGGAATGTTAAAACACTAATGGGGGAATAAAAGAGGGCAGATGCAGGGAATAGTAAGTAACCCTATAGCACTGGTATTGTGCAATGTAAGACTCTAAAGTGAGTGGGTGTTACTATTCTCACCTAGCGGGCGAGCAAAAGCAATTTTAGAGATGTCCCAGGGCATAAAAGCCCTTGTTAATTAATACGAAATATATATTTAAAGCTCCCTTATGCTGAAATAGATGTGACACACCTTTATGCTAAGTTAGGTGTCCTCCAAATGTCTAGAGGATACATAAGCTAGAGCAAAAGTACTTGCAAAAACATAAGGTGTAAGTAAAAAGATGTCTGGCTGATAAACCTATTGTACTTTAATAAAAGGTACTAAAAAGTGGTACCTATATAGGTAAAGCTTGAGGAAAGCTCAACCTAGAGTGTACAGAAGTTGTTAAGAACAGCTATATAATACACAGCATAGAGTTCAAGCTGTGTCTATATGTACTTATTAATAACTCACTTTCGTATGGTACAAAAAGTACCTATTGATGTTTGAGCTAAGTGAAAGCTGTTCCCCAACTAAAACGATTGCAAAGGGGAAATCCGGTACTTGCAGACAAAATATACCACCAATGGGACATAAGGGGCTTCAAACTAGGCCAGAATTATAGCAGATTCGCGCTTCCTCGAAAACTCGGCCGCTAGGTTTGCAACGCGCATGCGCACGTCTAACGTGATGACGTGCGCAGCGTGGTTGCTAGGAGCCTGACGCGTTTCGACGTATCACGTCTTTGTCAAAGGAAACTTTCCTTTGACAAAGACGTGATACGTCGAAACGCGTCAGGCTCCTAGCAACCACGCTGCGCACGTCATCACGTTAGACGTGCGCATGCGCGTTGCAAACCTAGCGGCCGAGTTTTCGAGCAATCGTTTTAGTTGGGGAACAGCTTTCACTTAGCTCAAACATCAATAGGTACTTTTTGTACCATACGAAAGTGAGTTATTAATAAGTACATATAGACACAGCTTGAACTCTATGCTGTGTATTATATAGCTGTTCTTAACAACTTCTGTACACTCTAGGTTGAGCTTTCCTCAAGCTTTACCTATATAGGTACCACTTTTTAGTACCTTTTATTAAAGTACAATAGGTTTATCAGCCAGACATCTTTTTACTTACACCTTATGTTTTTGCAAGTACTTTTGCTCTAGCTTATGTATCCTCTAGACATTTGGAGGACACCTAACTTAGCATAAAGGTGTGTCACATCTATTTCAGCATAAGGGAGCTTTAAATATATATTTCGTATTAATTAACAAGGGCTTTTATGCCCTGGGACATCTCTAAAATTGCTTTTGCTCGCCCGCTAGGTGAGAATAGTAACACCCACTCACTTTAGAGTCTTACATTGCACAATACCAGTGCTATAGGGTTACTTACTATTCCCTGCATCTGCCCTCTTTTATTCCCCCATTAGTGTTTTAACATTCCTTGTTTTTAAATACGTCGCTGTCGTTTATTTAATAAAGTATATTTTGTCTATATTTATCCCACCTTTTTTGTACAACTCACAATATAAAAAATAATTTTTACTACAGATAAGCACAAGACTCCATAGTTTTTACTTACTAACCAGATATGAGAAGGTGGAAATCTAGTTGTCCATTCTGGGGGCTCATAAATAAGAGGAGCAAGAGCATGCTGTGTTTTTGATGGAAGCTAGTCAGTGAGCTCATTATGGTGCTTTAAGGGTCTAAGGAAGGAGGAGAGCTTGGTGGTGGACAGTCACAACCCAATATATTCCATGTTTTGTGCTTAGAATCTTTGTAGAAAGTGCTTTTTTCAAAGCACCATACGGGATTTGAAATTCACTACTTGTAATCTAAAGGGAATGAAAGAGGCAGAAACCTGGACAAGAATAACAGATAGAGAACAGCAAGGTCGGGTAGGTATGCAAAGTTAGAAAGGTTTTTCATTTAGTGGACGAGGGAAGAGATCTGATAGAAAGTATTTGTGAGGTGAATGGCTCTAGTATGTAATATGTTATCTCCCCCTCATAGACAGATAGTGTAACCTGTACAAGCAGGAATTTGACTGTTATATAGCTGCAACAATTGTAGGTGGATGGGAGGGAAGTGGTATCTTAATTCTGGAAGGATAACGTTGCAGCAGGATAAAGTTGTGTTCTATGGAGAGAGGAGACAGAGTGAGAGACCTTTACAGAGCACTCTGTGTGAGTAGGGGGAGGAGAAAGGGGGAAGGTCAAATAGGAGTATTGTATTGCTAAAGAGGAGGGGGGCGGTTTTAGATGAAGCATGGGAGTAAGTTCAAACACACAACCTAAGTAAGTTACAAAAGTAATATAGAAGAAAATTCATGTTGATTGAAGAAATATACCTTGTAAAAATTCAGAAAGGATAAAGTTGCAGCAGGATAAATATGTGTTCTTGTTGAAATTCAGGAAGGATAAAGTTGTGTTCTGTGGGGAGAGGAGGCAGATCAATCACAGATCCACCAGCGTAGGCTTATTTCTGATTGGCTACCTGCTGGTTAAGCAGGGAATTTAAAATTGCTTTTATTTACCCAGGGTAATGTTTTTTAAAAATTTACTATTGTTGTACCCCTTTATATGTTCACCCCAATCCACAAATTAAGTGTGATCCTCTTGAAAACATGTACTGACAGAGTGTGTTATCAAAGACCCATTCTATTATTTTGAGGCAAAATCTTCATTCATAGTCTCCAGTAATCTCCAGATGCCAAGCTTCACTGCAAAAAGACCTACCCCGATCCGATCCTAGGATCTAACCGGGGGAATTTTGGAAGCAAACTGGCCTCAGCTTGTGACATCTTGTTATGCAAATCAGGTGTCCCTCCACGGCAGTTGCCTTGTTTCACCTAGTTATGAATCCAGCCATGCACAGGAGATGAATCCAGCCATGCACAGGAGAATGTTCTGTATGTAGACATTGTATATGAGATAAGGAATACCACTTGACAGGATTTAACTTTCAAGTATCAGCAACCCAAATTACAGGTTTTAACAAATGACCCCTGAAGTACCCAATACCATTTGCACACGTGCAGAATTCCTGAGAACATGTTTTTTTTTTTACCAAACATTAGCTCTGAAAATAATTAGACTTATTGAAAAAATTATACGGTTACATAGCGATAGAAAGAAAAGTGAAAGTGAAGTAATATTCACAATACAGTACGTCCCCGACTTCCAAGGGCTAAATGTAAGTTGAAAACTGTTTCAATTGAATACTGCTTCAATGCAATGTAAGGTGGGTGCATAAATCCGAATAAGGCTAAGGCAGCAACAAACCTCCATGAAGTGGTGTGTTTCTGCCTAGGCCCAAATGTCACTTACCATTTAAGTGTCTATATACAGTGATACTTGTGTCTCTAAGTGCACCCAACACTTTCTGCCATAGTCTATATAAATAAACATACATATATGATTTCAGATATGTCAAGAGGAAATGAAAATAAGTAACTGGGCACCGGTAGGGGCGGGGATGTGCACAAATCAAAATGTCCCAGGTCAGCATAAGACTTATATATGTCCCTGCCTCCATGAGTGTAATGATCCACACATCCTATTAAATAAATGACATGTATGTGATACCATTTGCAGTCTATCATAATATAGTATAAAATTACATTTATTGGCAAAATGTGACTGTCATCTAACAACATTATATTCATGTTCGATTGCTAGAACATATTCACAAAGCTTATTTAAGGCCACTGTAAGTTTTTCTATGAAAAGATAGACACATTTGAGGCAATAGAAGCTTTACTCAAAACATACAAATGACTGCCCTTATTTTTTTGCACAGAGATTCAGTGATTTTGCACCCTGTATTACTAATAGATAGAGGATAAATATCGGGTCCTGCAAGTATAGTAACATGTAGCCACATTAAATTAGAAGCCCCTAAGTCCAATGTGAGCCCCGCAATGGCTGCAGGGTCATATTCTGCCTACTTCCGTTGCTAATAAATTGGAGCCTGCTGCGAGCTACGGGACAGAGAGGCAAAATCGTAAATCATCTGTCGGACGTTGGATTTGCAGCCAGGCGGACGAGTAATTAGTGTAGACTGTAGTTACAGTTTAGACAGAGCCAATGGAAAAAGAGATCGTCAGCGTTACGTCACTGAAAAAGGTAGGGTAGATTTCGAAGTCCTATGGGCTGCAATTACAGTTTGCGATCTGACCCACATACAAGATGTAATGCAATATTAATAAAGCACTAAATATGATATTCTATTACATGCGAGTTACATTATATGTATTAACACAGGGATCGATATATCACAAAATATAAACATAAAAATAAAGTATTTTTCAGGGCCAATTTGTGACCTTGAGAATGCTGTGCTATTAATTCTAAGACCTAAAATCACTTTCCCTTATAATACATGTACAGTAGTGTGTTTTTATTTGCATTACAAGTGCTATGCATTGGACTTTACCCCCCTTGCGAGTCCTCTACAGCCCACGTTGGGCTTTGGGCTCCATTTGCGTGTGACGTGCTTGCTCGCGGGTGACTTTGTTACAATTTAATAGCTGAACTGAGCAAGTAGCGGTTACGGGCTTGACGGTTTAAAGGATTTACAGGAGTGAAGTTCAGCATTGCTCAACATGTAGGCTATTCTCTGCCTTGTTGCGTTTTAACCCGCAAGTTGTCTGTGGGCTTCAGGAGTTTTAATCTTCGTGTTTTATTTGTGCATATTAGGTTATAGCTGCTATAACACTTTAATGATATATAATTAAAAGAAAAGTTTTATTGTAGCGTCTCTTAACTAAGGGGTATGATTTTAGGTCTTGTTCTTTCTCTATGATATGAGAGATTGCTACATATTTGTTGATGGCCATTTTGTGGTTAGATTACCAATTCTAACTCCCAATACCTAGTATAACCATATGTGCTTTCAGGTTTAAATAACCATATCTGGTTACAACACATTAGAAAAGTATCATTTGTAAGTTGCACTTTTTTCTTTTTCTCTATGTATATTATATCTTTGAAACTGGTATACTCTGCAATTATGTCCTATGTTCATCTTTAAGGGAGAAATAAAATGTGTGCATTCCCTGGATGTATAACTATTATTTTTAGGACATTATTATGTGGTAGGGGATTATAATATCTCTTTTTTTTCAGATTATATTTTGCCTTTTAGAAATGCATATAGAAAAAGGCCAAGATACCAGTATGTACAGCTAAAATGAATGACTTTATATACCATAGTAATGGATGTGCCATGTCCAGAGAAAACATTGCATTAAACACTTGAGGTATTTAGCCCTTACATCTTGATTATATGAATTGGATAAAGATGTCAGATAAAGAAAACAAGATCTATGTATTCAGTGTAAAACAGTTGTTTCATTGTAAATCCGGTGAATTATAATCCCGAAAATCAGGATTTCACATATATAGGAATACAGGTGTGATTGTGTCAATAAGTGGGCATAGGAATTATCTGTATTCAGGGGAGTGGGATACATTGCATGTTATTAAGCTAAACCTGAACCGCCTGCTAAAAGAAGCTTAGCCTATTATATTTCAGGAATGATTTAATTGAAAGACAATTTGGGAATTTGCCCAGGGACGATGAGCGGATATCAAGGCCAATCCAGTATTTAAATATTCAGATTCTGGTAGCAAAATGAAGCTATCATACAAGGAAGCCCCTACTAATGGTAGCTTCCTTCTGGTATATTCACCTTTGTTAGCTTTGTGTTTATGTCACAAGCCTGTCGACAGCACACCTGAATAGGAAGATTTGATACTCGCTACCACTACTCTGTATCACTGTTCCTAGTCACTTGAATACAAATTTAGAGGGAATGCAGTACTTCATATGTTTTTGTTTGGCAAATTATAAGAGAATTGAGCTTTGAGCTCTTTCAGTAAAATTCCCACTACATTTCCATCTAGTTCTGAACTCCATGTACTACCATGAAAATTCAAAAACCTTGTAATGTTATTGTAAATGCAGCAATAGTAGATATATGTGACTTGTTTGGAGCAGGCTGGGCTAAGAGAATTGAAGAGGTAGTAGTAACATATTAACATGCTTGTTCTACTTCATCTGATGAAGTCGTGTATGGATGAAACATGTTAGGGGTTTCTATGGGGAGCAAAACATTTTACGTTTGCTAGTCCAGTTAAAATAGTGTATTACCAACCATCAGTAATTTATCTTTTAAATTTTATCTTTTTGCATAAAACATTGTTTTTTTCAACTTCAGGGCTCAAACCAATTAGCATGTTATTACAAGGGCACTGTTCATAACAATCAGACTGAAGACTCTTACAATGTTACAAATAAGTGGCTACTGAACTAGATTCTCTTCAGATGAATAATTAACTCTCTTTTGTACTTTGATGACTCATTTATATATGTAACCGTTCCATACTAATGTTACAAAATAGTCAGGGACTGCAGTATATGAGTAAAAGTCATTCTCTAGTTCAGATACATATAAATATATGTACTGTATACATTTTATTTTCTCAACCGTAGTAGATCTGAGAGACAATGGCATTGATGAAAATGATTTGTGTGTCTCAAAGAAGACAAACAAACAAACATTTTTTCTTCCTTTGTCCTGCCTTGTTAAACAGTTTAAAGGCAGCCTTATTGATGCGTATGCAGGATTTGTATTGACGCATTATATACATATAGCAATTACACACAGAAATTAGCTTGCTTACACTAGTATCATGCATGCTTTTTTGACCATACTTTGTGTGTACAAATAAAGCAATAAGGGACATTTATTTTTAGGTTTTTTATTTCAGCTATCTTTATATCTCAAATAAAACACTCTTGCGAG
Organism: Discoglossus pictus; assembly: GCA_027410445.1. NCBI lineage: Eukaryota > Metazoa > Chordata > Amphibia > Anura > Alytidae > Discoglossus > Discoglossus pictus. The sequence continues at coordinate 231,355,604 of CM050164.1, read as the reverse complement.
ACAACAGATTATTTATATGCATTCAAAATATTTTGCAGTGTTCCAGATGTGCGCTTTTCAAAGCAAGATAGAAGGTTTTGGATTACAGTGTGCTTTTAAAGCGCTGAAAATAATCTGTCTTTATAGGTCAAGGGAGAGCAGGAGTCATACATTAATCCGGGGTCCAATAATCCTCTCTGCGGCTGCTCTTGGCACTAGTGTGATAGTCATATAGGAGACATACTACACTGATAAACATTTGACATTGTCATTTAGAATTACCAAATTCTGCATGACAGTTATTTATAATAAAATTATTCTACACAACTGAGATGCATTGGTAAAGGTTATTTTTATTATGTTGCCTACCCTTGTCATAGTTATGTCTCTAATTGTCCTGTAGATGTCAGTGTTGAGTCACTAAATAGCTTTCCTCAGAATAGTTGCCCAGGAAATAAACACCGCTCCCTTATTGTGTTCCTGCACATTCTCTGCTAGTAACCTCCAGAGGAAGTGACATTCTTCAGAGGTTTTCTTTCACACTAAAGTGCTCATTTTCAGAATTCACAAAAAAATTCCCCATGTCTAGCCCATTCAATCTCATGTCACCTCTTCTCTAACTAACACCACACTTCCTGCAACAAACAAGATTAAACTTCTCATTTCAACTGTATTTCTCAGAATTCTTGGCATGAAACAAGATTTTTAACTTGTTTCAGACGTTCAAATGTTAACACAAATGTACTATTTACATACTGTACTACTGTATGGCGGAGGCTTCTATCACTCTTATGCCCACTATAAATTAAATGATTATATATATACTAGCGACTTGCGCGTCAAAAATGACGGCAATAAAATTTGAAGGCTGGCAATGCTGTTTGCCACAGAAAGTGATGTTTTCCCCCACCCTCTACTTTATGGGCCTCGGATGAGCGCCTTTGGCAATCATTAAAGGCCCCGGCAAAGCCGCAACTTGCAGGCCTCGCAATGCGAGCCTCCCCCCCGAACTTCGGCGATCATTGCAAGCCTTTTTCTGGCCTAAAAAAAAAATAAAAAATTGTGTATTTATTGACTGGTGCTGAATTCGGTTTTTTTCTATCTGTTCCCCTTAGATAAAGGTTGTGTGAATTATAGATCCGATCTTATTTTTACATGTACAATCTTATTGTACTTGCCACCTCTTATACTAGGCATGGTCCATTCTATGTCCATCATATTGGTGTCTACTCATGATCTCACTACATTCTAACATGTATTGTTTATATCTCTTAGATGTTCTTTAATCTAATTCTTAAATCAACATTTGTTTTTGCCCATTTTTGCACACTCACACTCAATTTATACTCTCTTGGATTTTCATGTAACACAGTGAAATATTTATGCCTAATTCCATGGGGCCTCATTCTATTTTCGTCCGCAGCCGCTGCGGGGCCGCAAGAACCGGCCGCAAGCTTTCCGGCTATTCTATTCCCCTCCGGCCGGGGACTCCGGCAGGCTTGCGGCCGGCGCCTTGCTATCTCTTGCGGCCGCAAGCGCCGGAGGAAAGCCTTTGATCTAAAACGGCCGCAAGGAAATAGGCCGTAAGAAAAGCCTGGTTGCTATTCTATTGCTCTGGGAACCCTGTCTGCGAGGCTAAAAACGAGCCGCAGCTTACTTGCAGCAAACAGGTCCCGCTAGCACCAATTAAGCACCTAAAATAGCTCAAATAAAGCCATCCTGCACTTTGCGGAGTCTATAAAGTGATATTCGGTGTTAGCAAAAATAGCACATAATTACCCTATACTCAAATCCGTAAAATATATATTTTTTAATATACGTAAAATATACATGTAAAAATTCCAGAGTGCTTGGAGCACCTCAGAAACGCCCACGCAGCAGCCGGAAAATAAACAGTTAATTTGAACTCGGGTTTGGGCTGATGTGCAAGCTTGAGAGGGGGTTACTTTTAATCCTCATGTCCCCCAATATGATCCCTAGCATTTACAGAGCTGTACAGTGCAGGCTTGAATTTATTTTTGAGTTTTTAGATTTCACAGCTTACGGCCGGTTCCAAGATATGCGGCCGGCCGTAAGAGGAGATCCTTGCGGGGCCGTATAATAGAATCGCGAGTTAACTGAACCCCCGCAAGGAATCGCAGCCTTACGGCCGCTAATAGAATGAGCCCCATAGAGTTAAGTCCTCACTTCTACAGAAGGGGCAGAAGTTACATGTAATAAATAGAAAACACTTAATTCATGCCGGCTAGTTATAAAAGGGCTATTAAATGGGGTGACAGAGCACAAGATTTATGTTTAAATGATCTATTTTTTAATTACACTAATAACAGCTAAATAGCTAAAGTTTTACATTTATGTTTACACACAAGTCTATCCTGCCCACTGGCTGTTACATGAATAATAACAGACTGCCTACTGCATGTGCATGCTGTGTGATTCTCTATGGGGGAAGATTATGATTGATTGCTCAAATTCCAGAGAGGCAAGAGATTGGGTGGGTGGGGGTGGGGGTAAACTGATTGGTTGCAGTAATGCAGCAGCCCGTGTGCAGTCTATTACACATGTAAACAGATTTTATTTGATTTGATTTCTCAGTAAAAGTGCACACATTTCAAAAAGTAATTTAACTTTATTAATTTAGCTTTTAGGAGATATTTACAGTGTTGTGTGCTAAATTAAGTGGCCAACACTTTTGATATTCTGATAGTAGGCTCATAAGATGAAATGAATGGGCAGTGCTTTTCGTGCTGTCAGTGATGAAAGTTGTCTGACTTTTTGTTTGATCTCATTATTTAGTGTTGGACATTAAATAATAATCACATATAAGTAACCATCTGTCTACATTATGTCTTCAGCTTTAGTATCAGCCTTGAAACTTATTACCTTTTGTATATGTTTGGAATTGCTGCCTCACTGGTAACCCTATAACTACAGTGAAATGATGATTGCTGAGAGGTAAAGCCAGGGTGGAGTCTAGCACCAAGGGAGAAGAAAATAAAATGCGTCCATGTTCTATTACATTTGCATATTCAGAGTGCATTAAAGGGATGCTATAGTGGTAAAACAAGTCATAGCCCTTTAAATGTTTAAATTGTCTCTAGCATAATAAAGAAGATCAGATAAAGAAGAGGTGGCAGGAATACACTGAAGATCTATACAGGAAGGATCTTAACAGCAGTGATGACCTCAATAGTTTGCCCAATGAGCTGGAGCCGGACATCTTGGAGAGTGAAGTGAGATGGGCACTAGGATGTCTTGCTGATAATAAGGCTGCAGGATATGATGGAATCCCAATTGAACTATACAAAATTCTACAGGATGATGCTGTGGAAGTGTTACTTGCCTTATGCCAACACATTTGGAAAACTCAACTATGGCCAATAGACTGGAAAAAGTCAGTCTACATCCCAATCCCCCCAAAAAGGCAGTGCCAAAGAGTGCTCCAATTATCGAACAATTGCACTCATTTCACATGACAGCAAGGTAATGCTTAAGATTCTACAAGCTCGACTCCAACAATATATGGACCGGGAACTACCAGATGTGCCAGCCAGGTTCTGCAGAGGAAGAGGCACAAGAGATCAAATTGCCAATGTCCGCTGGATAATAGAGAAAGCAAGCGAGTTCCAAAAAAACATTTACTTTTGCTTCATAGACTATTCTAAAGCCTTTGACTGTGTGGATCACAACACAATGTGGCATGGGAGAACCAGATCATCTCACCCTCCTCCAAAAGAATCTGTATGTCGACCAAGAAGCCATGGTCAGAACTGAACATGGGACAACAGAATGGTGCAAGATCGGAAAAGGAGTGCAACAAGGTTGTATATTGTCACCTTATTTATTCACCTTATACACAGAGTACATCATGCAAAAGGCTGGTCTGGATGAATCCAAAGCCGGAATTAATATTGCTGGAAGGAACATCAACAACCTCAGATGATATGATACTACTCTGATGGCTGAAAGTGAGGAGGAACTAAAGGACTTATTGATGAGGGTAAAAGAAAAAAGAGTTCAAAAGTTGGCCTGCTGCTCAACATTAAAAAGACGAAGATCATGACAAATGGCAACTCACTTCCTGGCAAATAGACGGGGAAGAAGTGTAGGCAGTGACAGATTTTATTTTCCTTTGCATATGGTGACTGTAGTCATGAAATTAAACGACTTTTGCTTCTGGGGAGGAAAGCTATGGCAAGCTTGCCATCTAGTAAAAAGTAAAGATATTAAACTATCAACAAAGGTCTGCATAGTTCAAACTATGGTATACCCAGTAGTAATATACGGATGTGGAAGCTGGATCATAAAGAAGTCAGCGTAGAATTGACGCCTTTGAATTGTGGTGTTGGAGAAGACTGCTTAGAGTCTCTTGGACTGCAAAAAGATCCAATAAAACAATACTCCAGGAAATCAAGACAAAATGTTCACTAGAAAGTATGATCATAAGTCTGAAGCTCAAATATTTTGGCCACATCATGAGAAGACAGGATTCCATAGTGAAGACTCTGATACTGTGAAAGATTGAAGGCACAAGAAGAAGGGGAAGACAGAGGCGGAGATGGGTAGATGAGGTCACTGAAGCAATGAACATGAACTTGATGGAACTCAGATGGGCAGTGACTGAGGGATGCATCTGGCGTGCTGTGGTCCATAGAGTCACGGAGAGTCGGATGCGACTGAAAGACTAAACAAAAAAAAGCATAATAAAAGCCTATTAACTCAATTATATACAACTAGCCACTTGCCAATCAAAAATGAGGGGATATTTTATATTACTAATTCCCCATCCTTCTCTTCCCCCCTCTCCTTTTTCTCTTACCCCTCTTCCTCCCCTGTGTATTTCCCCCCTCTCCCACCCTTGTGTCTCTTCCCCCATCCCTCCCCTGTGTCTCTTCCACCCTCTACCACCTTTGTGTATCTCCCCCTCTCCTTCCCCAGTCTCTTTCCCCCTTTTATGGCATATTGATGAGATAAAGGATTTTATGAAAAAGTTAAAAAGTTATTTCAGTGGAATTATACTTGATTAAAGAAAATATTGTGTATTTATCTCCATAAAGTGTCATATGCAATTTGAGAAATTGGTTTTATGATATATATTTTTTCAGGTTTGATGGACATATATTATTTAGTTTTGTTTTTATTCTTTTTGGTCCAATTATGTTATTAGTTATAGGTTAATATATATATTAATATATATCAGATAATACAATTGTCAAACTGCACACGACTCATGGGGTTGAGCGCCAAAGGTGCTTATCGCCTGCAAGCCGAGGAAGGTTGAGGAACGTGGGACTTAGACAAAAACAATTGCAAGCGCCGGACTTAGAAAAAAAAAATACAAGATCGGAAAAATATGAAGTTAATGGCCAAACTGCGCAAATCTAAAAACACGACAAAATACAAAAAAAAAAACTCACATACAGCACTGGGGGACAACCAGGACGTCTGGGAGTGAGGTTGCACACGAATTTAGGCCACATTTGGCGAGTTTCGGCACTCGAAAATCCCCTAAGCGAGAAAAGAAAAGGCGGTATAAAAAAAAAAATGAAAACGAGTCTACACAACCCTGAACCACGCGAAACACCGCCAGCCGCGTAACACTTACCCAGGAACGTACGAGGTACAAAATACACTTTTAGAAAGAATGGAAAATGCTTGCAAACCGCATAACACATAGACAATCACCGCCACACTAACTTGCAACTAATAACTAATTTTTTGGAATTATGGCCAAAAAGTTCAACCTTGGTTTCATCAGACCATAACACCTTTTCCCACATGCTTTTGGGAGACTTCAGATGTGTTTTTGCAAAATGTAGCCTGGCTTGGATGTTTTTCTTCGTAAGAAAAGGCTTTCGTCTTGCCACTCTACCCCATAGCCCAGACATATGAAGAATACGGGAGATTGTTGTCACATGTACCACGCAGCCAGTACTTGCCAGATATTCCTGCAGCTCCTTTAATGTTGCTATAGGCCTCTTGGTATCCTCCCAGACCAGTTTTCTTCTCGTCTTTTCATCAATTTTGGAGGGAGCTCAAGTTCTTGGTAATGTCACTGTTGTGCCATATTTTTTCCACTTGATGACTGTCTTCACTGTGTTCCATGGTATATCTAATGCTATTTTTTTTTTTTTTAAAGTCCACGAGGATGGATGAAACGGCCCGTTGGCAACTATATCTGTAGTTACAGAGGACAAAGGCCACAGAAGGGCACATCAGACACAGCAGATTTATGGGACAAGTTATATGAAACATACAAAGCGTGGCAATTGAACAGCAAGTATATTAAGTGTGGCAACCAGTTGCCAATACACTAATACTGTTATATGTTCTCTGCAGCTTTTGGTATCATTTGTTGTTTTTTGTCCCAAGTGTCTTTGATAGCATACAGATATTTATATTAAGCCTCCAGTTTATTTAGGATCTCTGTCCTACGCTGTATTTTGTTTTTTATATGTTTTTGAATAGTGCTTTTTATATAGATTACTTTTACTAAATCCTATGATTATCAGCATATCCTGATTTTTTCAGGAGTGTCAGTTTATTCTGATAAATGAGGATTAATTACTTTTGACCATTAGAGCTTTAGGCATTCAACCCTTAATTTATTCCTTGATTAGAGATTATTATTTATGGTAACATTAATCCACACTCACATTAAGGATATTACTTTATAATGCACTAATTTTATATGTATTTTTAGCTGCATTATTTCCGGATAAAATATATCCAATTAAAGTTATTTTTTTTTTTAGACCATAGTGGGCTAAAGCACCAAGGATATTATAGATATAGATCATATCCCCTTTTGTATATCTAATGCCTTGGAAATTATTTTGTACCCTTCTCCTGACTGATACCTTTTAACAATGAGATCCCTCTGATGCTTTGGAAGCTCTCTGTTGACCATGGCTTTTGCTGTGGGATGCGACTAAGAAAATTTCAGGAAAGACCAACTAGAGCAGCTGAACTTTATTTGGGGTTAATCAGAGGCACTTTAAATAATGGCAGGTGTATGCTGACTCCTATTTAACACGATTTGGAATGTGATTGCTTAATTCTGAACACAGCTACATCCCCAGTTATAAGAGGGTGTGCAGACTTATGCAACCACATTATTTTTCTTTTTTCTTTTTCTTCCCTCCACCTAAAAGATTTCAGTTTGTTTTTCAATTGAGTTGTACAGTTTATAGGTCACATTAAAGGTGGAAAAAGTTCTGAAATGATTTATCTTTGTCTATTTTTTTTACAGCACAGAAACCTGACATTTTAACAGGGGTGTGTAGACTTATTATATCCATTGTATATATATTGCGTCGAAGGTGCTCAGAGGAGCAAAAGTACATGAGGAGAGATGCTCACAATAACCGCCAAAAGTGCTCAGAGGAGCAAAAGTACACGAGAGAGGCTCGCAATGAGTGCCAAAGGAGCTCATTGCGAGCCACGCAATGAGCGCCGAAGGTGTTCAGCGTGAAGCTCGCAATGAGCGCCAAAGGTCCTCAGAATAGCAAAAGCTTTACATTGTGTCACAAACAGCATTGCCATGGCTTGAAATTTTATTGCCCCATCATTTTTGACGGGGTAGTTGCTAGTATATATATAATTTGCTAAATTTGGTTGTTTTTGTCTTGATTCTTACAAGGTGATTTAAGGAGATCTATGTGCATATAAAGTATTCTATGAGCTTAAATTATCTAGTTTTATGTTCTGTGTTGTCTGTCTTGTCTGGATCCTTATCAGCAGATTTTTATGCCAGTATGAAATTTTTGTGTAGAGATCATGTTTTCCAGTGGAGAAAGGGGGGTCTTGTTTGAAGTGTTTTGGAGTGCATTATGGTTGGAAAAGCTCATGTGTGTCCCTATGTGTGAATGTTTTCTTTCTGTATGATCGAGTATCGGGTTGAGTGAGTGAACATGGAGTTTAAAGTGGCATGAGATTGTTGTTATCTGATGGGGAAATGTTCTCTGTAGATGACACCATTTTGTGTTTCTCTTTCCCCCTGTTTGTTTTGCTTGACTTTGCTATTTGACTGTTCAAGAGGGAGCTGTCTATGTGTGGGGATGTCATGTATGTTCTGATTGTCATGTGGATTGTGATGCTCTAAAGGGAGATTTGCTATTTCTCCGGGAATAATATACTGAATATTGGTGTTCATATAGAGTACCAATGTCCAGATCATATTGTTACATTTCTGTGTAAGGATTGTCCATTGTGTCTGACTGACAGTGTGATAAAGTTGTTTATGGAGAATATAATCTGAAATCTGATCAATTCCGGATTAATATTTGTGTTTATATGCCGTCAGCCATTTTGGATAATTGCTAATAAAGGTTTTATTTAGATTTGATTTCTGCTTATGTTGAATATTTTTTTAAGGTTGATATTTGAGAAAATTAGGTACAAGTAAATATAGTGATTGTTAAAAACTGGGTTATGGAAAAAAAGAAAAAGAGAGAGAATTTGCTGATCATTTAAGGTTTTATTACAGTTAAAACCATTTAAACGATTATATAATGTGTAAAATTATGTTGAATTCATTGAAGCTACACGCTATAATTGTTTTTAAAACATTATACTAGATACTGGCCAAAGTTCTGTGTTTTGAAAAAGCTTGAACAAAGCAGTTTCGTTTTTGCTTAAAGGGACCAGAGCAAGTATTTTTCTAACGTACAATTATGATGATTTTTAAGATTTATGGAATTTTATGTTTTCTTCGTTGTTGAACACTTAATTGATCTGTAACACATAATGTGATAAAGTTATGACAAATCAGATGTATAAATTCTTATAGACATTGCAAGGTAGAACTAATTATCTTTGGTACCATTCTACTAAAATAATCAGGTGTGATAACTGGAAAAGAAGGAAAGTTTGCATGGTAACCAGCCTTTGTACTCAAAGTGAAATATTCATTATCTAATCATCAGGTTAAATTGGTTTATGATCCCATGTAGAATTATAGAAGGAGTGAAGTACACTTTAGAGTAATATTTACGAGCACAGGTACCTGTTCCAAAGACATGATAATAATTATTAAGGTTTTAAGATAACAATTAACAAGGTGAAATTATTTTAGGGGTTATGATAAGCGTACAGGATATTCAGAAATGTCAACTAAGAATGTATTTTTTTTTATTTTCTTTCTTCTAAAGTTCTATTTCTCCTTTTTAAATTTTAGATTTTTGCTGGTCTATTTTTCTGGCCAGGTTATTTATTAGTTAAATTTTTTTATGCTCAGTGAAGCTTCCCTCGTGTTGACATTTCTCTTTGTCAGAATAAATGTGGTTTGTGCACAAGCTCTGTCCGGTTACAGCACAGGTGGATATTGGAAAGTACCCATATCGCTAAAATCAGTGTATGAAATCTTATTTGGTTAAAGAACCTTATAATACCAATTCTGTTTTATTTTTGTGTGTTATGCACTATGTTTTATTTTTCCATGTTGGATAAATACTGTAAAATTGTGACATCTATTCCTCCAGGCCAATCCCCAGCTCAGATGATGGCCATGGTGCAAATGAGTAGAGAATTGGGAAAATATTTTCAAGGTATTTCTAGGCCTCTAAGAAAGAACATGACAAAAAGTGAATTACATTATGAGTTAAGCAAATAGGTTATATCTTTATTAGGAAATGTATATTGACAGTAATAGAATTAGTAATTACCTTTTAAATATACAAGCTGTTACAGGATAAATCAAATAACGTCTTATCACTTATAGAGACATAATTTAGTAGTACTGAAACTATTCTTATGATAATTTTTGCTGCTTTAGCAGGAATAGAAACTAATGCTTGCTTATGTATTTTACATGTATTTTATATATTTATTAGCCTTTGCATTATTTACATTTTAAATTAATTAATTTTAGTTTATACCACCTCTTGTTTATTATAGAGTTATGCATATGTTAAATTTCATTTACAGTTAGGGTAAGTGTACATAACGAAAGGATATCTGGTTGAAAGATTTTTGTAAGTTTCTTGTATGACAGATCTTGTATGTTTGGAGATCTTGTATGTTTGGACTTTTGTTTTTATTTTTGTTACACTTGCCTACCCCAGAAGAAGATGACAGCGAGTGCATGCCTGTAACGAAGAAGAAAAGACAACGAGAGTAACAAAAATATGACACTACATTAGAGACTGAACATAATCTTATTCCTTCTCTTATTAATTAAAAAGTAGTATTAATAGTAGTCAAAGTATGTTCTATTACTCTGTCAATGCTTATAAGATAACCTATTACATTAATTTTTTCAGACTATTTTATTGTTATTTGCTGCTATCGGCAGTAAGCATTTGCGTGCTTAAACATTATCGTGGCCGCAAGCCCGTAACTAGTGGTTCAAGCCCCAAACTCAGAGCACTGTAAATGCAAATATGATATCAATACAACACTGTAAAGCACTGTAAATTATGGGGAACACAATGGGTGACATTAGGATTAAAAGCACAACATTTTCAAGCAAGCACATCGCCAAAATACAATACTTTATTTCATGTTTGATTTCCATCCAAAGTCCTAAGGGCTTGAATTACCTCCAAGCCCGTAACTCGTTATTCAAGCCCGTAAGACTTCAATTAAATATGTAGGTTGGATTCCAAAGGCCTACGGCCTTGGAGGTTGAAGCCCGTAGGACTTTATGACGAAAATGGAACATTAAATAAATTATTTATTTATTTGCAAGCTTGAGAATGTTGTGCTATTAATTCTAAGACCTAACTTCACTTTCACTTTTAATAAAAGTACAGGATTGCTTTTTTATTTGCTTATGAAGTGCTACGATTTGTATGTAAGCCCTTTGCAACACCTCCCTGAGCAAAGTAACCTTTGATTCGAGTTTAGCTATTTACGGGCTTGACGAAGGGTAAAGCGGAGTAATTGAATAGCGAACCAGAATTTTTTACGGCCCCAACTCTTGTGGCCGTAAGAGATCAAAAGCTTGGGGGAAGTAAGCTGCGACTAAACAAATCGCTAGGAATCGTAGCTCGCCGCACGTAACCTGATTGGATCATGCAAACGGAAGGCAATTGAATAGCAAAGTACCTTGCGACCTCCATTTGCAAGCCCAGGTTTCTCTAAAACGTAGAAATTGAATGAGGCCCATAGACACTGTTAAGCCATATTTACTATACAGGTTTCTGTTCCAATAAGCAAAGGAATCTCATTTGAGCACACTTATCTGTCTGTAGTAGACTAGCAATATATTATGGCTCTACTTGTAAGAAAGACGATGATACTCACATTTCTGTTTGTTTGTAACTACCTCACAGGTTAGTTACTGCAAAAATTATCACCCCATACAATAGTTTTCTTTATTATTCATTTATAAATGATGTATACCAGGAATATACATTGTATAATTTAAAAAGCATATTACATGATCATTTTGTTATTACTTTAGTCTATTTCCTGTTGGTTGGCATCTTTTTTTATGACTAACATGATTACCATTTACATTTGAGATGTTATCCCCAGCTTTAAATTAATGGCATTCTAAAACCAGGGTATTTATTGTAACGCTCTGTATGTTTCTATATTCTCCTTTTTGTAAATATCATGTCCTTAGGTAATGTGGTTGAAATTAGTGGCTCTTTATCTTCTCCTTTTTAAGTTTTGTTGTGGTCACACAGGTCCCGTTTTCATGTATATAGCATCTGACCAGTCTCTTATGTCCCTAATAGGCTAAAATAACACTATTATTTATTATTTGGCACTCACCTTACCTAAAGCTCAATAGACCACTCCAGAAAATCAGGTCTCAGGAGGAAGCAGGAGATGCGAAACCTGTGCGTCAGACCATCCAGTCTCGCAGCGATGATGTCAGCCGCAACTGTTCAGTGATCCGGTATTGGAAACACCAGATGTGGTCCTAGGATTAACTCGCTAACAACTTGCAACAGAATGCAGACAACTAAAGACTACCATATGGTTATGTACAGAAGGTACTGAGGGATGTAGTCTTAGACTAGTAAGGTTAGATTTTTTCATGGTAACTCAGAGGCTCACCTCATAGAGGACAGGTAGTGGGTCCAGGTGTTTTTCACTACAAAATAGTTAAACTAGGGCCACAGTTCAATTTGCCTGGTAAAATTTTTTCTTTCCCTCATATAGTGCCTATGCTCTGTTATATAACACATTAACTGAATGTATTATTTTTTTTTTATATATATTTTTTATAAAGAGTATCAAGGTAATACAATAATACACATGTTTCAACGATAAAACAAAAATGATATAGACAATGTCCTTGAAAAATAAATCAAAAAACAAATAAATAACCTTTTAACTTCAATTATCGACTTTTTGCTTTCTCTTTTTTGTTTTTTGTTACATGAATTCAGATTACTTACATATAAAAATACAGGTTATCGAACTTGTAACCTAAAAACAAAGGAAAAAACACGCCTAGGGTAAAGGGAAGGGGGGGGGGAAGGAAGAACAAGAGAAGAGAGGGACATGAAAAATCAGGATCCACACCCTGATTGTCCTAAGAATTAGAGAACTCTGTAACTTTACCATCCGATCTTAAGGATCCAGGTGTCCCAGCATGAAGCCCATTTCTTGTATGATTGATTCAGGTCAGCTGAGATAACGCTCATATCATATATGAACTTAAGCTTACGTAAAACTTCACTATATGTGTGTATTCCCGATTTCCAGGCTTTAGCTAGCGTAACTCGAGTTTCCAAAAACACTAGGTGTGACAAAAGCTGAGCTTGGTTATTAAGGCCCTTTTGGTCAGACCTAAAAGAGCTTCTTCCAGTTTTTGTGAAATTCTGCAATCCCAGAGTTTCTCCAAGATATCATATGTCCCCAGCCAGATGTGGGCAATCCTAGGGCAATCCCACAGGACATGTTTAAGAGTACCTAAATCAGTACACCCCCTAAAACAATTACCTTCCAAAGAAGGATTGGAAAGCTTTAACCTAGCCGGTGTTAGGTACCACCTCAAAATAGTCTTGTGTGAATTTTCCCTCAATATTACGTTCAATGAGGAGCCTGCCGCCTGTTTATGTATTTTATTCCATTGAGCGTCGTTTAAGTCAATGGCAAGTTCCGACTCCCAAGATTGTTGATGATGTAATTTAGGTGGTGTGGTCTGCTCTGTTAGGTAGTTATAAATAATAGAGATATTCCGTCTGCCAGTCGGATTCTCAAGGCAACATTTCTCAAATGGAGTAATCCTGGCAGCGGCATTACATTTGATTACTTTGGAGATATTGACATGTATCTGGGACAAATTAAGCCATTCCCTTAATGGTAAATGGTGTTCTTCCCTAAATGCTGTAATAGACCACTGTCTATTACCCCTCAACAGATCAGCCACCACCGTAAATTTATTGTTTATCCACCACTTAAATTGCGAGAGTCTATCAATTAGTGCCGTTCTTTGGTATACCCACAATGGGGCTATCCATGAGCTTGTTTCAACCAGTGGGATTCTCTTGTTTGTCTAGGTCAGAACTGGCAGAGACTGGACCATGCAGTTAGTAAAGGAGGCATTCCCCAACTTAGAATGTAAGCTAAGCCAAATAACCTGTTTAATGTGGAGGCCACTTTGTTCAAAGATATTTGTTTCTATTTCTACCCATATTGGCACTTGTTCTTTACCAAACAATTTAGTGATTTAGGCTAATCTAGTGGCTTTACAATATTTCAATAGGTCTGGGATTATTTATTCTAGGTCTTTTACGGTCCCAAATGAAGCGAGAGATTGCCCCCTGAATAGCCAAGATATCCTTGGAACGAACAGCCGTTGGAATGGTACGGAAGAGATACAGGAGCTTGGGCAAAATATTCATTTTGATAGCGTGAATCCTTCCTAACCACGAAATTTTGTATGAGGACCACGTATTTAAATCCATAATTAATTTTTTAATGAGAGCCGGGAAGTTTGCTGAGTACGTTAGGCCAGATTGTCTGTGGATAAAAACCTCTAGATATTTAATGTGGTTTTGGACCCACCTAAAGGAGAAGTTTCCTGATAATTGGGCTTTCAACTGCTCTGGTAAGGAGACATTTAGCGCTTCACTCTTACTCGAATTAATTTTAAAGCCAGAGATCCTACCAAAAAGTTCAAGAGCATAGAACAGGTTAGGGAGACTGACTAATGGTTTGGAGATAGTAAGCATGACATCATCTGCGAAAAATGCTTAATTTATGTTCTGTCTCTCCCACTCTAACTCCCCTTATATTAACATCCTCTCTGATGGTTACGCCAGAGGTTCAATACACAATGCAAAGAGGAGGGGAGATAGAGGGCACCCCTGCCGCGTTCCTCTCGTGATTTTAAATGATCGAGATTTAAACCCCTGGTATGCAACATATGCTGTCGGGGCCGAATATAATGCTAAAATACCCTTCACTAACTTCTCGCTTAGGCCAAATTTATGTAGTGTCTCAGCCATATACACCCAATCGATCCTATCAAAGGCCTTTTCTGAGTCAAGGGATAACAGCATTAAGGGCGTATTCTGGAATGATGCTACATCAAGCAAGTTTATGGTGTTGTCTGGTGCTTCACGACCCTGGATAAACCCAACCTGGTCTGGATGTATTAGGCTCGGCAGCACCTGAGATAGCCTGTTCGCTAAGATTTTAGAGTAGAGTTTAACATCACAATTGATCAAGGAGATAGGTCTATAACTTTTACATTGAGATGGGTCTTTACCCTCCTTAGGTATTGCTATCACTTTGGCTTCCAGGAATTCTGCCCTCATAGGCTTACCAGACAAAAAATCGTTAAAAAGCCTGTGAAGATGGGGTGCTAACGTATCTATAAATTGCTTATAATAAACATTTGTAAACCCATCCTGGCCAGGTGCTTTATGAGCCTTGGTCTCTTTTATAACTCTTCAGTTAGATCTATGGGCCCATCTAGCAGATCTGAATGTCCGGCATCCAGTTTTGGGAGTTTGGGCTAACTCTGTTCTTTTAGAGCATGCACCAATCTGAATGCATTTACCCCTTATCACTGCTTTGTGTGCAGCCCAAACTCCATCTCTCTCTACCTCACCCTCACCATTTAGATCAAAATAGTCTGTTATGGCGCTATGTATTTTATCTTTCGTGACTATGTCATTAAGTAGAGCTGGATTAAGTGCCCACGAGGGGGAGTGCCCTTTAGGCAACAGGTCATTTAAGGAAATACATACAACATCATGATCTGACCATGCAATGGGCAAGATTTCAGCATCCTGTAGGTTCGAAGCTAGCTGTTGCTGTATTAAAATATAGTCGATGCGAGAATATGAGTTATGTCTAGCCGAGTAGTGAGTGTACTCCCTATCATTAAAATGGGTCATTCTCCATGCGTCAAGCAAACCGTGGTTGTTAAGTAAGAGTTTGAAAGACTTTGTTGCGGTGGGAAAAATCATCGGGTCTGAATAGCCCGATCTATCCTTTGCTTGGTCCAGGACCGAGTTCATGTCTCCCCCAATAATCCATGTTGATTGTTGCCAGTCAGACATAATGTCTGAGATTTTATGAAAAAATGTAGCCTGTCCAACATTCGGGGCGTATATATTTAGCAGTGAAATCTGACGTTCGTTAATAGTGCCCTGTACGAGGATGAACATTGTCGCTAAATTTAGACTGGAGGCTGTGCCTTATGTAGATAAAGCTACAAAGTCCCTGTTCTACTGTCCACAGTTTTATAGGGTGTATTACGCATTGAAAAATATTTTCCTTTTCCCAATAGTTTTTCACCCTTCTAAATGTAAAAGATTATTACAGACTTAGGTTCTTTGTTGCAGCTTAGGGCGTCTCTGTAGGGTCTGGCATCCGGGCGTTGGGCCGCTTCCCCTACTTCTGGTAAACTAATGTTCCAAGACGAAAGCAGCGCCATGCCCTCCTCCATTTCAAAAACTGGGTAAATTCTTCCATCTCTCACAATGTTCAATTTGAAAGGAAAGCCCCAGGTATACCTCCATCCTTGGGCCAAAACGATCTGCAGAAGAGGTTTGAATAATCTCTTCTTGTACAAAGTGGTTGGAGAAAGGTCAGCAAAAATGGTGGGCTGGCCACCTGCAATCTCTGGAATACTTTTGGCAGCAAAAGTTTGCAGAGATCCATCATATAATTTGGGTGATCTGTAATGGATTCTGGGAGGTTACGGATCCGAATATTTTGACGACGAGAGCGGTTTTCCAGGTCTTCTTGCACGTATTGGAGTTGGCTTTGTTCATCTCTTAAGGTTGACACTTCTTCTTTCAGTTGGGAGTGTGCTGCTAATAAGTCATGGTACCTCACTTCCAGGTCGGTCACTTTAGAATCAACCGCTTTTATTTCACCAGTAAGTTCTGTAGCCACTTTCTTGATTTCTCCAGTGATCTCAGTTCTAAGAGATTAAATCTTTTAGATCCTGTATGTCTGCTTTCGTACTAGGCGCCGTGGATTCCATGGTAGCAATTGGGGAACTCTCTGGAGTTGAGGCTGGCTGTCGGGCAGACTGCATTGGTGTCTTTGTTGTACAAAAGTCCTGTATAGTTTTGGTTGCCCTTCTTGTTGAGATCCCAGCCATTCCTTTTTTATAAGAACCGTACATAAAATGTAGTTGTCAAAGTCACTTCACCTTGAGTTGTGCCACCACACTGGAGTATGGGGTGCGTTTACATAGTGAGAATATTCTTATCCACTTGTGTCAGTAAAATAGGCCGGTTAGGCATCCTCAAAAATATTGGTGTATTTTGAAAGTCTCTGATGATATATTCCTACAGGTCCACTAGGTGGCAGTGCAAAATAGTTTGGTTGCAGCAATTTGGTAGATACCAGTTTTGTCCACAAGATGGAGCTAATCACATAGATTTGCTGGGAAATAGCCTCCTGGCCACCAGGTGGCGACGTTATAATGTGCTAGGCCTAGCACCGGCCAGAGAAAACTTTATTATTGTGCAGATGGTGGACTGTGTTCCTCATGTACAGGGTTTCAATAGATACAAACTCTGAAGAGGTTTATGTTCATAAGGCGTGTAGTTTTTTATTTTTACTATTTCTGTACACAAATTGGATTGGTGGCCAGGGTTGTCATGTTAAACATTCAATGCTGTACACTATTCAATCTTTGTGTAGGGGCTTAACCTACTAAGTTGATGTTTACCAGTTAGGCAGCTTTAGATTGTCCCTGTCAGGGGGTCTATCTCTGGGGCAGGTGATATGGTGTTTCTGCTATTGCTATTGAAATAAGCTCACCATTTCCTCCTAGCAGGCCTCCAGCAACTATCCAGGTTAGGGCTTCAGACTGGTCTCTCTCCTTCTACTGTCCCCTGTTGCCCCACTGTCCAGTTGTCCCTCATCCAGTCCACTTTGCCAGGGGGTAGTGGAAGCACTGATATATTTATAAGCCTCAGCATGTAATTTTCGTAAGCTGCCACATGGTGGTAGTGTTGAGCTGTCCTTTATACAGGGTGTAGTCAACAGCAAACTTATACCACAGTCACACAGGGGGAGCCGCTCCCTTTATCTCATATAACATAAACAAGTTAAGATGATAAGGGATTGAGGAAAAAATTCCTTGTCTTAAACAGTTCATTACATCTGGCTGTGGCAGTTTTGCTTCAATTGCTTTGCTGATTAGAGTCCAGCACCAATTAGGATTTAATAAACAGAGCTTTTAATGATGGTTGCAAACACATGAGTCCCAGCAATGAGATGCTGTAAAGGTACAGTCCCTGGGGTGTGGGAGTACAACTTCACTTGCTCCTTATGATCCCAGATTTGTGTAGAAGTTCATTGAATGCATTTCAATCCCTTTTTTTCTATGTCCACCAGTGTCTGTGTATAGTTGCAGGGCTATTGCTAGCTTTACCCTGTGTTAGCTTTCAGTTGTAACCCATATAGAGTGCTTGTTAATTTTCCTTCAAATATGAAGTGAAAAATTATATGTTGTGCTCCACTTTATATCTCCCATCAAGAGGTCCGTCCCTGGGTAGATGAGCTGGGGTCTAGCTGGGGTAGGATGACATAAGAGGGTCCCCTTTGGGGTTTAGACTCACCAGACACCTTCCCAATAGTTGTTGATTGTGCCCCATCCAGTATCTTTCAGTCCAGTAGATCTGTGTTAAAGTGAAGTCCAAAAGTTGCTGCACAGTGCCAGAGCAATCCAGACTGTTCAGTCACTGCAACCTGGTCTTGTAGATCAAAAATAATCCAAATTGCTTGGTAATTTCATGTTGTTTTAAAGCCTTATTGCAGGGAGCTCTGTTATTTTGCTTCCTCTCTGTTTGCTGCTAGCCACACCTCCCCCTGAATGTATGATCTTGAACTAAATGAATTACAAAAAGTATCTAACACTTTTTTGGTATATAGGATAGCAGTATTTAACAGCCAGTTTGAGAACGTCCATTACTAATATTGTTTTACTCTAGGACCATTATCTATATTAGAGAGTACCATTATTGACTACATATTAACCATTATTGTATCAGTGCAGGGGTGGCTGTGCATAGGGGCAGGCCACCCCGCCAAATTGATTAATCACTGTAACATTGAATTTACATTTTTTATAGATAATACAATTTAATTATATCATGTCTTCTTTTATATGATTTTGTTAAAAATATGTATCTAGCACTTTAAATTAACCCTTTGTGTGCCTTCCCCCTTGCCTGGTGTCTCTCTTCCTAGTGCTGCTACATTACAGTGTGTGTGAGTGAGAGTTGAGCGCTAACGGTCAACTTCAGTGTATACAAATTCAGTGTTCAATTAAATGTATCCATTTTCCTGACTGGCAGCTTGCAGCTTCAACTGATCAGTGCTGTACGCTGCCTGGTTGCTAAGAACACCCCCCCTGAGCATTTCCTGTGAGCGCCCACAAGCCTATAGAGGTCAATGTTATGATATAACATCAGGAAGGCTATAAAAGCCCCATGATTACAAACCCTTTCCACTCTGTTCGCACTGACAGATCCCCCTGGCTGGACACTGATCTACCCAACCTCAAAGTAAGTTTGCCCAACACTACACTATCGGCATATACAAGCCCCCTAGTCCTAATAAACTCAGGGGCCCCAACTACTGCCCCCATCTACGCCCTCCTGCCTTCTGATGCCCTACACTGCCGCCTCCTGATCTACAATGCCCCCATCTAGGCCCTGCTACCTCCTCCTGCCCTATACTGCCCAGATCTAGGCCTGATGCCCTTTCCTGCTACCATCTAGGCCCCACTACCCCCTCCTGCCCTACACTGCCCCCATCTAAGCCCAGATGCCCCCTCCTGCTCTACACTGCCCCCATCTAGGCCCGCTACCCCCTCCTGCCCTCTGATGACCCCATCTAGGCCCCGCTACCCCCTCCTGCCCTCTGATGCCCCCATCTAGGCCCCGCTAGCCCCTCCTGCCCTCTGATGCCCCCATCTAGGCCCCGCTTCCCCCTCCTGCCCTACACTGCCCCCATCAAGGCCCTGATGACCCCTCCTGCCCTACACTGCCCCATCTAGGCCCCGCTACCCCCTCCTGCCCTCTGATACCTCCATCTAGGCCCCGCTACCCCCTCCTGCCCCCTGATGCCTCCATCTAGGCCCCGCTAACACCTCCTGCCTCTGATACCTCCATCTAGGCCCTGCTACCCCCTCCTGCCCTCTGATGCCCTCATCCAGGCCCTGCTAGCCCCTCCTGTCCTACACTGCCCCCTTCTAGGCCCTGCTACCCCCTCATGCCCTCTGATGCCCCCATCTAGGCCCTGCTTCCCCCTCCTGCTCTACACTGCCCCCATTTAGGCCCTGATGCCCCCTACTGCCCTACACTGCCTCCATCAAGGCCCTCTTGCCCCCTCCTGCCCTACACTGCCCCCATCTAGGCCCCCGCTACCCCCTCCTGCCCTCTGATACCTCCATCTAGGCCCGCTACCGCCTCCTGCCCTCTGATGCCCCTATCTATGCCCAGCTATCCCCTCCTGCTCTACACTGCCCCCATCTAGGCCATGATGCCCCCTCCTGCCCTCTGAAGCCCCCATCTACGTCCGCTACCCCCCTCCTTCCCTCTGATGCCCTCATCTAGGCCCCTGCTTTCCCCTCCTGCTCTATACTGCCCCCATCTAGGCCCGATGCCCCCTCCTGCCCACTGATGCCCTAGACTGCCCCCTCCTGCTCTACAATGCCCCCATCTAGGCCCTGCTACCCCTCCTGCCCTATACTGCCCAGATCTAGGCCTGATGCCCTACACTGTCCCTATCTAGGCCCAGATGCCCCCTCCTGCCCTACACTGTCCCCATCTAGGCCCAGATGCCCTCTCCTGCCCTACACTTCCCCCATCTAGGCCTGCTACCCCCTCCTGCCCTCTGATGACCCCATCTTGGCCCCGCTACCCCCTCCTGCCCTCTGATGCCCCCATCTAGGACCGCTTCCCCCTCCTGCTCTACACTGCCCCCATCTAGGCCCTGATGACCCCTCCTGCCCTTCACTGCCCCATCAAGGCCCTCTTGCCCCTTCCTGCCCTACACTGCCCCATCTAGGCCCCGCTACCCCCTCCTGCCTTCTGATACCTCCATTTAGGCCCTGCTACCCCCTCCTGCCCCCTGATGCCTCTATCTAGGCCCCACTATCATCTCCTGCCCTCTGATGCCCCCATCTATGTCCGCTACCCCCTACTGCCCTCTGATGCCCCCATCTAGGCCCCACTACCCCCTCCTGCCCTCTGATGCCTCATCTATGCCCAGCTATCCCCTCCTGCTCTACACTGCCCCATCTAGGCCACGATGCCCCCTCCTGCCCTCTGATGCCCCATCTACATTCGCTACCCCCTTCTGCCCTCTGATGCCCCCATCTAGGCCCCGCTTTCCCCTCCTGCTCTACACTGCCCCCATCTAGGCCCTATGCCCCCTCCTGCCCTACACTGCCCCCATCTAGGCCCCGCTACCCCCTCCTGCCCTCTGATGTCTCCATCTAGGCCCCGCTATCCCCTCCTGCCCCCTGATGCCTCCATCTAGGCTCCGATACCACCTCCTGCCCTCTGATGCCCCCCATCTACGCCCGCTAACCCCTCCTGCCCTCTGATGCCCACATCTAGGCCCCGCTACCCCTCCTGCCCTACACTGACCCCTTCTAGGCCCAGATGCCCCCTCCTGCCCTACACTGCCCCCATCTAGGCCCCGCTACCCCCTCTTGCCCTCTGATGCCCCCATCTAGGCCCCGCTACCCCCTCCTGCCCTCTGATGCCCCCATCTACGCCTGTCCCCCCTCCTGCCCTTTGACGCCCCCATCTAGGCCCCCGCTTTCCCCTCCTGCTCTACACTGCCCCCATCTAGGCCCTGATGACCCCTCCTGCCCTTCACTGCCCCATCAAGGCCCTCTTGCCCCTTCCTGCCCTACACTGCCCCCATCTAGGCCCCGCTACCCCCTCCTGCCTTCTGATACCTCCATTTAGGCCCCGCTACCCCCTCCTGCCCCCTGATGCCTCTATCTAGGCCCCGCTACCACCTCCTGCCCTATGATGCCCCCATCTACGCCCGCTACCCCCTACTGCCCTCTGATGCCCCCATCTAGGCCTTGCTAGCCCCTTCTGTCCTACACTGCCCCCATCTAAGCCGTGGTGCCCCCTCCTGCCCTACACTGCCCACATCTAGGCCCCGCTACCCCCTCCTGCCCTCTGATGCCTCCATCTAGGCCCCGCTACCCCCTCCTGCCCTCTGATGCCCCCATCTATGCCCGCTACCCCCTCCTGCCCTCTGATGCCTCCATCCAGGCCCGATACCCCCTCCTGCCCTCTGATGCCCCCATCTAGGCCCCACTATCCCCTCCTGCCCACTGATGCCACCATCTAGGCCCCACTACCCCCTCCTGCCCTCTGATGCCCCCATCTACGCCCGCTGCCCCCGTCCTGCTCTACACTGCCCCCATCTAGGCCCCACTACCCCCTCCTGACATCTGATGCCCCAATCTCGGCCCCACTACCCCCTCCTGCCCTCTGATGCCCCCATCTAGGCCTGCTGCCCCCTCCTGCCCTACACTGCCCCCATCCAGGCCCCACTACCCCCTCCTGCCCTCTGATGCCTCCATCTAGGCCCGATACCCCCTCCTGCCCTCTGATGCCCCCATCTAAGCCCCGCTTCCCCCTCCTGCCCTCTGATGCCCCCATCTACGCCCGCTGCCCCCGTCCTGCTCTACACTGCCCCCATCTAGGCCCCACTACCCCCTCCTGACATCTGATGCCCCCATCTCGGCCCCACTACCCCCTCCTGCCCTCTGATGCCCCCATCTAGGCCTGCTGCCCCCTCCTGCCCTACACTGCCCCCATCCAGGCCCCACTACCCCCTCCTGCCCTCTGATGCCTCCATCTAGGCCCGATACCCCCTCCTGCCCTCTGATGCCCCCATCTAAGCCCCGCTTCCCCCTCCTGCTCTACACTGCCCCCATCTAGGCCCGATACCCCCTCCTGCCCTACAATGCCCCCATCTAGGCCTTGCTACACCCTCCTGCCCTACACTGCCCCCATATAGGCCCCGATACCCCCTCCTGCCCTCTGATGCCCCCATCTAAGCCCCGTTACCCCCTCCTGCCCTACACTGCCCCTTCTAGGCCCGATTCCCCCTCCTGCCCTACACTGCCTCCATCTAGCAACCGCTACCACCTCCTGCCCTCTGATGCCTCCATTTAGGCCCGATACCCCCTACTGCCCTCTGATGCCCCCATCTAGGCCCTGATGCCCCCTCCTGCCCTACACTGCCCCCATCTAGGCCCCGCTACCCCCTCCAGGCCTCTGATGCCTCCATCTAAGCCCCGCTACCCCCTCCTACCCTCTGATGCCCCCATCTACGCCCCACTATACCCTTTTGCCCTCTGATGCCCCCATCTAGGCCTTGCTAGCCCCTCGTGTCCTACACAGCCTCCATCTAGTCCCCGATGCCCTCTGATGGCCCCATCTAGGCCCCACTACCCCCTCCTGCCCTCTGACGTACTCATCTAGGCCCGCTACCCCCTCCTGCACACACTTCCCACATCTAGGCCCCGCTACCCCCTCCTGCCCTACACTGGCCCCACCTAGGCCCCTCCTGCCCTCTGATGCCCCCATCTAGGCCCTTCCTGCCCTCTGATGACCCCATCTAGGCCCTGCTACCCCTCCTGCCCTCTGATGCCCCCATCTAGGTCCCGATGTCCCCTCCTGTCCTACACTGCTCCCATCTAGGCCACGGTGCACCCTCCTGACCTACACTGCCTCATCTAGGCCCCGCTACCCCCTTCTGCCCTACACTGCCCCCATCTAGGCCCCGATGCCCCATCCTGCCTTACACTGCCCCATCTAGGCCCCGCTACCCCCTCCTGCCCTCTGATGCCTCCAGCTAGGCCCCGCTACCCCTCCTGCCCATTAATGTCCCCATCAACGCCCCACTAACCCCTTCCTGCCCTCTGATGCCCCCATCTAGGCCCTGCTACCCCCTCCTGCCCTACACTGCCCCATATAGGCCTAAATACCCCCTCCTGCCCTCTGATACCCCCATCTAGGCCCTGATGCCCCATCCTGCCCTACACTGCCCCAATCTAGGCCCCAATGCCCCCTCCTGCCCCCATCTAGGCCCCACTAACCTCTCCTGCCTAACACTGCCCCATCTAGGCCCGCTACCCATCCTGCCCTACACTGCCCCCATCTAGGCCCCGCTACCCCCTCCTGCCCTCTGATGCCTCCATCTAGGCCCCGCTACGCCCTCCTGCCCGCTGATGCCCCCATCTACGCCCGGTATCCCCTCCTGACCCCTGATGCCCCAATCCAGGCCCTGATGCCCCCTCCTGCCCTACACTGCCCCCATCTAGGCCCCAATGCCCCCTCCTGCTCCCATCTAGGCCCCACTAACCCCTCCTGCCTAACACTGCACCATCTAGGCCCCAATACCCATCCTACCCAACATTGCCCCCATCTAGGCCCAGCTACCCCCTCCTGCCCTACACTGCCCCCATCTAGGCCCCGCTACCCTCTCCAGCCCTCTGATGCCTCCATCTAGGCCCCGCTACCCCCTCCTGCCCTCTGATGCCCCCATATACGCCTGCTACCCCCTCCTGACCTCTGATGCCCCAATCCAGTCCCTGATGCCCCCTCCTGCCCTACACTGCCCCCATCTAGGCCCCAATGACCCCTCCTGCCCCCATCTAGGCCCCACTAACCCCTCCTGCCTAACACTGCCCCATCTAGGCCCCGCTACCCATCCTGCCCTACACTACCCCCATCTAGGCCCCGCTACCCCCTCCTGCCTTACACTGCCCCCATCTAAGCCCTCATGCCCAATCCTGCCCTACACTGCCCGCATCTAGGCCCCGCTACCCCCTCCTGCCCTCTGATGCCTCCATCTAGGCCCCGCTACCCCCTCCTGCCCTCTGATGCCCCCATCCACGCCCGCTACCCCCTACTGCCCTCTGATGCCTCCATCCAGGCCTGATACCCCCTCCTGCCCTCTGATGCCCCCATCTAGGCCCCACTACCCCCTCCTGCCCTCTGATGCCCCCATCTACGCCCGCTGCCCCCTCCTGCCCTCTGATGCCCCCATCTAGGCCCCACTACCCCCTCCTGCCATCTGATGCCCCCAACTAAGCCCCGATACCCCCTCCTGCCCTCTGATGCCCTTTCCTGCTACCATCTAGGCCCCACTACCCCCTCCTGCCCTACACTGCCCCCATCTAAGCCCAGATGCCCCCTCCTGCTCTACACTGCCCCCATCTAGGCCCGCTACCCCCTCCTGCCCTCTGATGTCCCCATCTAGGCCCCGCTACCCCCTCCTGCGCTCTGATGCCCCCATCTAGGCCCCGCTAGCCCCTCCTGCCCTCTGATGCCCCCATCTAGGCCCCGCTTCCCCCTCCTGCCCTACACTGCCCCCATCAAGGCCCTGATGACCCCTCCTGCCCTACACTGCCCCATCTAGGCCCCGCTACCCCCTCCTGCCCCCTGATGCCTCCATCTAGGCCCCGCTAACACCTCCTGCCTCTGATGCCCCCATCTACGCCTGCTACCCCCTCCTGCCCTCTGATGCCCTCATCCAGGCCCTGCTAGCCCCTCCTGTCCTACACTGCCCCCTTCTAGGCCCCGCTACCCCTTCCTGCCCTCTGATGCCCCCATCTAGGCCCTGCTTCCCCCTCCTGCTCTACACTGCCCCCATCTAGGCCCTGATGCCCCCTACTGCCCTACACTGCCTCCATCAAGGCCCTCTTGCCCCCTCCTGCCCTACACTGCCCCCATCTAGGCCCCCGCTACCCCCTCCTGCCCTCTGATACCTCCATCTAGGCCCGCTACCGCCTCCTGCCCTCTGATGCCCCCATCTATGCCCAGCTATCCCCTCCTGCTCTACACTGCCCCCATCTAGGCCATGATGCCCCCTCCTGCCCTCTGAAGCCCCCATCTACGTCCGCTACCCCCCTCCTTCCCTCTGATGCCCTCATCTAGGCCCCTGCTTTCCCCTCCTGCTCTATACTGCCCCCATCTAGGCCTGATGCCCCCTCCTGCCCACTGATGCCCTACACTGCCCCCTCCTGCTCTACAATGCCCCCATCTAGGCCCTGCTACCCCTCCTGCCCTATACTGCCCAGATCTAGGCCTGATGCCCTACACTGTCCCCATCTAGGCCCAGATGCCCCCTCCTGCCCTACACTGTCCCCATCTAGGCCCAGATGCCCCCTCCTGCCCTACACTTCCCCCATCTAGGCCCGCTACCCCCTCCTGCCCTCTGATGACCCCATCTTGGCCCCGCTACCCCCTCCTGCCCTCTGATGCCCCCATCTAGGACCGCTTCCCCCTCCTGCTCTACACTGCCCTTCTAGGCCCTGATGACCCCTCCTGCCCTTCACTGCCCCATCAAGGCCCTCTTGCCCCTTCCTGCCCTACACTGCCCCCATCTAGGCCCCGCTACCCCCTCCTGCCTTCTGATACCTCCATTTAGGCCCTGCTACCCCCTCCTGCCCCCTGATGCCTCTATCTAGGCCCCGCTATCATCTCCTGCCCTCTGATGCCCCCATCTACGTCCGCTACCCCCTACTGCCCTCTGATGCCCCCATCTAGGCCCCTCTACCCCCTCCTGCCCTCTGATGCCTCATCTATGCCCAGCTATCCCCTCCTGCTCTACACTGCCCCATCTAGGCCACGATGCCCCCTCCTGCCCTCTGATGCCCCATCTACATTCGCTACCCCCTTCTGCCCTCTGATGCCCCCATCTAGGCCCCGCTTTCCAATCCTGCTCTACACTGCCCCCCATCTAGGCCCTATGCCCCCTCCTGCCCTACACTGCCCCAATCTAGGCCCCGCTACCCCCTCCTGCCCTCTGATGCCTCCATCTAGGCCCCGCTATCCCCTCCTGCCCCCTGATGCCTCCATCTAGGCTCCGATACCACCTCCTGCCCTCTGATGCCCCCATCTACGCCCGCTAACCCCTCCTGCCCTCTGGTGCCCACATCTAGGCGCCGCTACCCCTCCTGCCCTACACTGACCCCTTCTAGGCCCAGATGCCCCCTCCTGCCCTACACTGCCCCCATCTAGGCCCGCTACCCCCCTCCTGCCCTCTGATGCCCCCATCTAGGCCCCGCTACCCCCTCCTGCCCTCTGATGCCCCCATCTACGCCTGTCCCCCCTCCTGCCCTCTGACGCCCCCATCTAGGCCCCCGCTTTCCCCTCCTGCTCTACACTGCCCCCATCTAGGCCCCAATGCCCCATCATGCCCTACACTACCCCCATCTAGGCCCGCTACCCTATCCTGCCCTCTAATGCCTCCATCTAGGCCCCGCTACCCCCTCCTGCCCTACACTGCCCCCATCTAGGCCCGCTACCCACTCCTGCCCTCTGATGCCCCCATCTAGGCCCCGCTACCCCCTCCTGCCCTCTGATGCCCTCATCTAGGCCCCGCTCCCCCCTCCTGCTCTACACTGCCCCCATCTAGGCCCTGATGACCCCTCCTGCCCTTCACTGCCCCATCAAGGCCCTCTTGCCCCTTCCTGCCCTACACTGCCCCCATCTAGGCCCCGCTACCCCCTCCTGCCTTCTGATACCCCCATTTAGGCCCCGCTACCCCCTCCTGCCCCCTGATGCCTCTATCTAGGGCCCGCTACCACCTCCTGCCCTATGATGCCCCATCTACGCTCGCTACCCCCTACTGCCCTCTGATGCCCCCATCTAGGCCTTGCTAGCCCCTCCTGCCCTCTGATGCCCCCATCTACGCCCGCTGCCCCGTCCTGCTCTACACTGCCCCCATCTAGGCCCCACTACCCCCTCCTGACATCTGATGCCCCCATCTCGGCCCCACTACCCCCTCCTGCCCTCTGATGCCCCCATCTAGGCCCGCTGCTCCCTCCTGCCCTACACTGCCCCCATCCAGGCCCCACTACCCCATAATGCCCTCTGATGCCTCCATCTGGGCCCGATACCCCCTCCTGCCCTCTGATGCCCCCATCTAAGGCCCGCTTCCCCCTCCTGCTCTACACTGCCCCCATCTAGGCCCGATACCCCCTCCTGCCCTACAATGCCCCCATCTAGGCCTTGCTACACCCTCCTGCCCTACACTGCCCCCATATAGGCCCCGATACCCCCTCCTGCCCTCTGATGCCCCCATCTAAGCCCCGTTACCCCCTCCTGCCCTACACTGCCCCTTCTAGGCCCGATTCCCCCTCCTGCCCTACACTGCCTCCATCTAGCAACCGCTACCACCTCCTGCCCTCTGATGCCTCCATCTAGGCCCGATACCCCCTACTGCCCTCTGATGCCCCCATCTAGGCCCTGATGCCCCCTCCTGCCCTACACTGCCCCCATCTAGGCCCCGCTACCCCCTCCAGGCCTCTGATGCCTCCATCTAAGCCCCGCTACCCCCTCCTACCCTCTGATGCCCCCATCTACGCCCCACAACCCCCTCTTGCCCTCTGATGCCCCCATCTAGGCCTTGCTAGCCCCTCCTGTCCTACACAGCCTCCATCTAGTCCCCGATGCCCTCTGATGGCCCCATCTAGGCCCCACTACCCCCTCCTGCCCTCTGACGCCCTCATCTAGGCCCGCTACCCCCTCCTGCACACACTTCCCACATCTAGGCCCCGCTACCCCCTCCTGCCCTACACTGGCCCCACCTAGGCCCCTCCTGCCCTCTGATGCCCCCATCTAGGCCCTTCCTGCCCTCTGATGACCCCATCTAGGCCCCGCTACCCCTCCTGCCCTCTGATGCCCCCATCTAGGTCCCGATGTCCCCTCCTGTCCTACACTGCTCCCATCTAGGCCACGGTGCACCCTCCTGACCTACACTGCCTCATCTAGGCCCCGCTACCCCCTTCTGCCCTACACTGCCCCCATCTAGGCCCCGAAGCCCCATCCTGCCTTACACTGCCCCATCTAGGCCCCGCTACCCCCTCCTGCCCTCTGATGCCTCCAGCTAGGCCCCGCTACCCCTCCTGCCCATTAATGTCCCCATCAACGCCCCACTAACCCCTTCCTGCCCTCTGATGCCCCCATCTAGGCCCTGCTACCCCCTCCTGCCCTACACTGCCCCATATAGGCCTAAATACCCCCTCCTGCCCTCTGATACCCCCATCTAGGCCCTGATGCCCCATCCTGCCCTACACTGCCCCAATCTAGGCCCCAATGCCCCCTCCTGCCCCCATCTAGGCCCCGCTACCCCCTCCTGCCCTCTGATGCCTCCATCTAGGCCCCGCTACCCCCTCCTGCCCTCTGATGCCCCCATCTACGCCCGGTATCCCCTCCTGACCTCTAATGCCCCCATCTAAGCCCCGCTTCCCCCTCCTGCTCTACACTGCCCCCATCTAGGTCCGATGCCCCCTCCTGCCCTACACTGCCCCCATCTAGGCCCCGCTACCCCCTCCTGCCCTCTGATGCCTCCATCTAGGCCCCGTTACCCCCTTCTGCCCCCTGATGCCTCCATCAAGGCCCCGCTACCACCTCTTGCCCTCTGATGCCCCATCTATGCCCGCTCCCCCTCCTGCCCTCTGATGCCCCATATAGGCCCCGCTACCCCCTCCTGCCTTACACATACCCCCTCCTGCCCTCTAATGCCCCCATCTAAGCCCCGCTACCCCCTCCTGCCCTACACTGCCCCCATCTAAGCCCAGATGCCCCCTCCTGCTCTACACTGCCCCCATCTAGGCCCGCTACCCCCTCCTGCCCTCTGATGTCCCCATCTAGGCCCCACTACCCCCTCCTGCGCTCTGATGCCCCCATCTAGGCCCCGCTAGCCCCTCCTGCCCTCTGATGCCCCCATCTAGGCCCCGCTTCCCCCTCCTGCCCTACACTGCCCCCATCAAGGCCCTGATGCCCCCTCCTGCCCTACACTGCCCCATCTAGGCCCCGCTACCCCCTCCTGCCCTCTGATACCTCCATCTAGGCCCCGCTACCCCCTCCTGCCCCCTGATGCCTCCATCTAGGCCCCGCTAACACCTCCTGCCTCTGATGCCCCCATCTACGCCTGCTACCCCCTCCTGCCCTCTGATGCCCTCATCCAGGCCCTGCTAGCCCCTCCTGTCCAACACTGCCCCCTTCTAGGCCCCGCTACCCCCTCCTGCCCTCTGATGCCCCCATCTAGGCCCTGCTTCCCCCTCCTGCTCTACACTGCCCCCATCTAGGCCCTGATGCCCCCTACTGCCCTACACTGCCTCCATCAAGGCCCTCTTGCCCCCTCCTGCCCTACACTGCCCCCATCTAGGCCCCCGCTACCCCCTCCTGCCCTCTGATACCTCCATCTAGGCCCGCTACCGCCTCCTGCCCTCTGATGCCCCCATCTATGCCCAGCTATCCCCTCCTGCTCTACACTGCCCCCATCTAGGCCATGATGCCCCCTCCTGCCCTCTGAAGCCCCCATCTACGTCCGCTACCCCCCTCCTTCCCTCTGATGCCCTCATCTAGGCCCCTGCTTTCCCCTCCTGCTCTATACTGCCCCCATCTAGGCCTGATGCCCCCTCCTGCCCACTGATGCCCTACACTGCCCCCTCCTGCTCTACAATGCCCCCATCTAGGCCCTGCTACCCCTCCTGCCCTATACTGCCCAGATCTAGGCCTGATGCCCTACACTGTCCCCATCTAGGCCCAGATGCCCCCTCCTGCCCTACACTGTCCCCATCTAGGCCCAGATGCCCCCTCCTGCCCTACACTTCCCCCATCTAGGCCCGCTACCCCCTCCTGCCCTCTAATGACCCCATCTTGGCCCCGCTACCCCCTCCTGCCCTCTGATGCCCCCATCTAGGACCGCTTCCCCCTCCTGCTCTACACTGCCCCCATCTAGGCCCTATGCCCCCTCCTGCCCTGCACTGCCCCATCAAGGCCCCTTCGCCCCTTCCTGCCCTACACTGCCCCCATCTAGGCCCCGCTACCCCCTCCTGCCTTCTGATACCTCCATTTAGGCCCTGCTACCCCCTCCTGCCCCCTGATGCCTCTATCTTGGCCCCGCTATCATCTCCTGCCCTCTGATGCCCCCATCTACGTCCGCTACCCCCTACTGCCCTCTGATGCCCCCATCTAGGCCCCACTACCCCCTCCTGCCCTCTGATGCCTCATCTATGCCCAGCTATCCCCTCCTGCTCTACACTGCCCCATCTAGGCCACGATGCCCCCTCCT
Source organism: Discoglossus pictus (assembly GCA_027410445.1). NCBI lineage: Eukaryota > Metazoa > Chordata > Amphibia > Anura > Alytidae > Discoglossus > Discoglossus pictus. The sequence continues at coordinate 231,325,112 of CM050164.1, read as the reverse complement.
GCCCTCTGATGCCCCATCTACATTCGCTACCCCCTTCTGCCCTCTGATGCCCCCATCTAGGCCCCGCTTTCCCCTCCTGCTCTACACTGCCCCCATCTAGGCCCTATGCCCCCTCCTGCCCTACACTGCCCCCATCTAGGCCCCGCTACCCCCTCCTGCCCTCTGATGCCTGCATCTAGGCCCCGCTATCCCCTCCTGCCATCTGATGCCCCCATCTAGGCCCTGCTTCCCCCTCCTGCTCTACACTGCCCCCATCTAGGCCCTGATGCCCCCTACTGCCCTACACTGCCTCCATCAAGGCCCTCTTGCCCCCTCCTGCCCTACACTGCCCCCATCTAGGCCCCCGCTACCCCCTCCTGCCCTCTGATACCTCCATCTAGGCCCGCTACCGCCTCCTGCCCTCTGATGCCCCCATCTATGCCCAGCTATCCCCTCCTGCTCTACACTGCCCCCATCTAGGCCATGATGCCCCCTCCTGCCCTCTGAAGCCCCCATCTACGTCCGCTACCCCCCTCCTTCCCTCTGATGCCCTCATCTAGGCCCCTGCTTTCCCCTCCTGCTCTATACTGCCCCCATCTAGGCCTGATGCCCCCTCCTGCCCACTGATGCCCTACACTGCCCCCTCCTGCTCTACAGTGCCCCCATCTAGGCCCTGCTACCCCTCCTGCCCTATACTGCCCAGATCTAGGCCTGATGCCCTACACTGTCCCCATCTAGGCCCAGATGCCCCCTCCTGCCCTACACTGTCCCCATCTAGGCCCAGATGCCCCCTCCTGCCCTACACTTCCCCCATCTAGGCCCGCTACCCCCTCCTGCCCTCTAATGACCCCATCTTGGCCCCGCTACCCCCTCCTGCCCTCTGATGCCCCCATCTAGGACCGCTTCCCCCTCCTGCTCTACACTGCCCCCATCTAGGCCCTATGCCCCCTCCTGCCCTGCACTGCCCCATCAAGGCCCCTTCGCCCCTTCCTGCCCTACACTGCCCCCATCTAGGCCCCGCTACCCCCTCCTGCCTTCTGATACCTCCATTTAGGCCCTGCTACCCCCTCCTGCCCCCTGATGCCTCTATCTTGGCCCCGCTATCATCTCCTGCCCTCTGATGCCCCCATCTACGTCCGCTACCCCCTACTGCCCTCTGATGCCCCCATCTAGGCCCCACTACCCCCTCCTGCCCTCTGATGCCTCATCTATGCCCAGCTATCCCCTCCTGCTCTACACTGCCCCATCTAGGCCACGATGCCCCCTCCTGCCCTCTGATGCCCCATCTACATTCGCTACCCCCTTCTGCCCTCTGATGCCCCCATCTAGGCCCCGCTTTCCCCTCCTGCTCTACACTGCCCCCATCTAGGCCCTATGCCCCCTCCTGCCCTGCACTGCCCCATCAAGGCCCCTTCGCCCCTTCCTGCCCTACACTGCCCCCATCTAGGCCCCGCTACCCCCTCCTGCCTTCTGATACCTCCATTTAGGCCCTGCTACCCCCTCCTGCCCCCTGATGCCTCCATCTAGGCTCCGATACCACCTCCTGCCCTCTGATGCCCCCATCTACGCCCGCTAACCCCTCCTGCCCTCTGATGCCCACATCTAGGCGCCGCTACCCCTCCTGCCCTACACTGACCCCTTCTAGGCCCGCTGCCCCCTCCTGCCCTACACTGCCCCCATCCAGGCCCCACTACCCCCTCCTGCCCTCTGATGCCTCCATCTAGGCCCGATACCCCCTCCTGCCCTCTGATGCCCCCATCTAAGCCCCGCTTCCCCCTCCTGCTCTACACTGCCCCCATCTAGGCCCGATACCCCCTCCTGCCCTACAATGCCCCCATCTAGGCCTTGCTACACCCTCCTGCCCTACACTGCCCCCATCCCCATATAGGCCCCGATACCCCCTCCTGCCCTCTGATGCCCCCATCTAAGCCCCGTTACCACCTCCTGCCCTACACTGCCCCTTCTAGGCCCGATTCCCCCTCCTGCCCTACACTGCCTTCATCTAGCAACCGCTACCACCTCCTGCCCTCTGATGCCTCCATCTAGGCTCGATACCCCCTACTGCCCTCTGATGACCCCATCTAGGCCCCACTACCCCCTCCTGCCCTCTGATGCCTCATCTATGCCCAGCTATCCCCTCCTGCTCTACACTGCCCCATCTAGGCCACGATGCCCCCTCCTGCCCTCTGATGCCCCATCTACATTCGCTACCCCCTTCTGCCCTCTGATGCCCCCATCTAGGCCCCGCTTTCCCCTCCTGCTCTACACTGCCCCCATCTAGGCCCTATGCCCCCTCCTGCCCTACACTGCCCCCATCTAGGCCCCGCTACCCCCTCCTGCCCTCTGATGCCTGCATCTAGGCCCCGCTATCCCCTCCTGCCCCCTGATGCCTCCATCTAGGCTCCGATACCACCTCCTGCCCTCTGATGCCCCCATCTACGCCCGCTAACCCCTCCTGCCCTCTGATGCCCACATCTAGGCGCCGCTACCCCTCCTGCCCTACACTGACCCCTTCTAGGCCCGCTGCCCCCTCCTGCCCTACACTGCCCCCATCCAGGCCCCACTACCCCCTCCTGCCCTCTGATGCCTCCATCTAGGCCCGATACCCCCTCCTGCCCTCTGATGCCCCCATCTAAGCCCCGCTTCCCCCTCCTGCTCTACACTGCCCCCATCTAGGCCCGATACCCCCTCCTGCCCTACAATGCCCCCATCTAGGCCTTGCTACACCCTCCTGCCCTACACTGCCCCCATCCCCATATAGGCCCCGATACCCCCTCCTGCCCTCTGATGCCCCCATCTAAGCCCCGTTACCACCTCCTGCCCTACACTGCCCCTTCTAGACCCGATTCCCCCTCCTGCCCTACACTGCCTCCATCTAGCAACCGCTACCACCTCCTGCCCTCTGATGCCTCCATCTAGGCTCGATACCCCCTACTGCCCTCTGATGCCCCCATCTAGGCCCTGATGCCCCCTCCTGCCCTACACTGCCCCCATCTAGGCCCCGCTACCCCCTCCAGGCCTATGATGCCTCCATCTAAGCCCCGCTACCCCCTCCTACCCTCTGATGCCCCCATCTACGCCCCACTACCCCCTCTTGCCCTCTGATGCCCCCATCTAGGCCTTGCTAGCCCTTCCTGTCCTACACAGCCTCCATCTAGTCCCCGATGCCCTCTGATGGCCCCATCTAGGCCCCACTACCCCCTCCTGCCCTCTGACGCCCTCATCTAGGCCCGCTACCCCCTCCTGCACACACTTCCCACATCTAGGCCCCGCTACCCCCCTCCTGCCCTACACTGGCCCCACCTAGGCCCCTCCTGCCCTCTGATGCCCCCATCTAGGCCCTTCCTGCCCTCTGATGACCCCATCTAGGCCCCGCTACCCCTCCTGCCCTCTGATGCCCCCATCTAGGTCCCGATGTCCCCTCCTGTCCTACACTGCTCCCATCTAGGCCACGGTGCACCCTCCTGACCTACACTGCCTCATCTAGGCCCCGCTACCCCCTTCTGCCCTACACTGCCCCCATCTAGGCCCCGAAGCCCCATCCTGCCTTACACTGCCCCATCTAGGCCCCGCTACCCCCTCCTGCCCTCTGATGCCTCCAGCTAGGCCCCGCTACCCCTCCTGCCCATTAATGTCCCCATCAACGCCCCACTAACCCCTTCCTGCCCTCTGATGCCCCCATCTAGGCCCTGCTACCCCCTCCTGCCCTACACTGCCCCATATAGGCCTAAATACCCCCTCCTGCCCTCTGATACCCCCATCTAGGCCCTGATGCCCCATCCTGCCCTACACTGCCCCAATCTAGGCCCCAATGCCCCCTCCTGCCCCCATCTAGGCCCCACTAACCCCTCCTGCCTAACACTGCCCCATCTAGGCCCGCTACCCATCCTGCCCTACACTGCCCCCATCTAGGCCCCGCTACCCCCTCCTGCCCTCTGATGCCTCCATCTAGGCCCCGCTACCCCCTCCTGCCCTCTGATGCCCCCATCTACGCCCGGTATCCCCTCCTGACCTCTAATGCCCCCATCTAAGCCCCGCTTCCCCCTCCTGCTCTACACTGCCCCCATCTAGGCCCGATGCCCCCTCCTGCCCTACACTGCCCCCATCTAGGCCCCGCTACCCCCTCCTGCCCTCTGATGCCTCCATCTAGGCCCCGTTACCCCCTTCTGCCCCCTGATGCCTCCATCAAGGCCCCGCTACCACCTCTTGCCCTCTGATGCCCCATCTATGCCCGCTCCCCCTCCTGCCCTCTGATGCCCCATATAGGCCCCGCTACCCCCTCCTGCCTTACACATACCCCCTCCTGCCCTCTAATGCCCCCATCTAAGCCCCGCTTCCCCCTCCTGCTCTACACTGCCCCCATCTAGGCCCGATGCCCCCTCCTGCCCTACACTGCCCCCATCTAGGCCCCGCTACCCCCCTCCTGCCCTCTGATGCCTCCATCTAGGCCCCGTTACCCCCTTCTGCCCCCTGATGCCTCCATCAAGGCCCCGCTACCACCTCTTGCCCTCTGATGCCCCATCTATGCCCGCTCCCCCTCCTGCCCTCTGATGCCCCATATAGGCCCCGCTACCCCCTCCTGCCTTACACTGACCCCCTCCTGCCCTCTGATGCCTCCATCTAGGCCCCGCTACCCCCTTCTGCCCCCTGATGCCTCCATCGAGGTCCCGCTACCACCTCCTGCCCTATGATGCCCCCATCTACGCCCGCTACCACCTCCTGCCCTCTGATGCCCCATATAGGCCCGCTACCCCCTCCTGCCTTACACTGACCCCTTCTAGGCCCCGATGCCCCCTCCTGCCCTACACTGCCCCCATCTAGGCCCTGCTACCCCCTCCTGCCCACTGATGCCTCCATCTAAGCCACGCTTCCCCCTCCTGCTCTACACTGCCCCCATCTAGAATCGATGCCCCCTCCTGCCCTACACTGCCCCCATCTAGGCCTCGCTACCCCCTCCTGCCCTCTGATGCCTCCATCTAGGCCTCGCTACCCCCTTCTGCCCCCTGATGCCTCCATCGAGGCCCTGCTACCACCTCCTGCCCTCTGATGCCCCCATCTTTGCCCACTACCCCCTCCTGCCCTCTGATGCCCCATATAGGCCCCGCTACCCCCTCCTGCCTTACACTGACCCCTTCTAGGCCCCGATGCCCCCTACTGCCCTACACTGCCCCCATCTAGGCCCAGATGCCCCCTCCTGCTCTACACTGCCCCCATCTAGGCCACGATGCCCCCTCCTGGCCTTCACTGCCCCATCTAGGCCCGCTACCCCCTCCTGCCCTCTGATGCCTCCATCTGGGCCCTGCTACCCCCTCCTGCCCTCTGATGCCCCCATCTAAGCCCCATTACCCCCTCCTGCCCTACACTACCCCCTTCTAGGCCCCGTTGCCCCCTCCTGCCCTACACTGCCCCCATCTAGGCTCCGCTACCCCCTCCTGCCCTCTGATGCCTCCATCAAGGCCCGATACCCCCTCCTGACCTCTGATGACCCCATCTAGGCCTCGATGCCCCCTCCTGCCTTACACTGCCCCATCTAGGCCCTACTACCCACTCCTGCCCTACACTGCCCCATCTAGGCCTGCTACCCCCTCCTGCCCTCTGATTGCCCCATCTAGGCCCGGCTACCCCTCCTGCCCTCTGATGCCCCCATCTAGGACCTGCAACACCCTCCTGCCCTACACTGCCCCCATATAGGCCCGATACCCCCTCCTGCCCTCTGATACCCCCAGCTAGGCCCTGATGCCCCCTCCTGCCCTACACTGCTCCCATCTAGGCTCAATGCCCCCTCCTGCCCCCATCTAGGCCCCACTACTACCTCCTGCCCTACACTGCCCCATCTGGGCCCCGCTACCCCTCCTGCCCTACAGTGCCCCCATCTAGGCCCCACTGCCCCCTCCTGACGTACACTCCACCCATCTAGGCCCCGATGCCCCCTCCTGCCCTACAGTGCCCCCATCTAGGTCCCGCTACCCTTTCCTGCCCTCTGATGCCTCCATCTAGGCCCCGTTACCCCCTCCTGCCCTCTGATGCCCCCATCTGTGCACGCTACCCCCACCTGCCCTACGATTCCCCTCATCATGGCCAAGCTGACCCCTCCTGCCCTACACTGCTCCCTTCTAGGCCCCAATGACCCCTCCTGCCCTCTGATGCCTCCATCTAGGCCCCGATACCCCCTCCTGCCCTCTGATGCCCCCATCTAGGCCCGCTACCCCCTCCTGCCCTACACTGCCCCCACCTAGGCCCCGATGCCCTCTGATACCCCCATCTAGGCCCCTCCTGCCCTCTGATGCCCCCATCTAGGCCCGCTACCCCCTCCTGCCCTACACTGCCCCCATCTAGGCCCTGATGCCCCCTCCTGCCCCCATTTAGACCCCACTACCCCCTCCTGCCCTACACTGCCCCATCTAGGCCCCGATGCCCCCTCCTGCCCTCTGATGCCCCCATCCAGGCCCAATACCCCCTCCTGCCCTCTGATGCCCACCTCTAGGCGCTGATGCCCCCATCTAGGCCCCAATACCCCCTCCTGCCCTCTTATGCCCCCATCTAGGCCCCACTACCCCCTCCTGCCCTACAGTGCCCCCATCTAGGCCCCACTACCCCCTCCTGACCTACACTGCCCCCATCTAGGCCCCGCTAACTCCTCCTGCCCTACACTGCACCCATCTAGGCCTCGATGCCCTCTGATGCCCCCTTCTAGGCCCCGCTACCCCCGCCTGCCCTCTGATGCCCCCATCTAGGCCCCGCTAACCCATCTAGGCCCTGATGCCCCCTCCTGCCCTACACTGCCCCCATCTAAGCCCTGATGCCCCCTCCTACCCCCATCTAGACCCCACTACCCCCTCCTGCCCTACACTGCCCCATCTAGGCCCTGCTACCCCCTCCTGCCCTACACTGCCCCGATCTAGGCCTCACTACCCCTCCTGCCCTACACTGCCCCGATCTAGGACCCGATTCCCCCTCCTGCCCTCTGATGCCTCCATCTAGGCCCGCTACTTCCTCCTGTCCCCATCTACACCCGCTACCCCCTCCTGCCCTCTGCTTCCCCCATCTACGCCCTCTACCCCCTGCTGCACCCATCTAGGCCCTGCTACCCCCTCCTGCCCTACACTGCCCCCATCTAGGCCTTGCTACCTCCTCTACTACCCTCTACTCCCCAACTACTGTGCCCCCCTCCCCTGAGTCTCACCCCCTCCCCTCCTTTCTCCCATTATCTTCCTTCTCCTCCATTTCCCCTTATCCTCATCCTCCCTTTCCTCCTCTACAATGACCCCCCCCCCCCCTTTCCCCTCTATTACCTTGATCCGCTGGGCTCCTGGTGCTCTCTCCCCGGCAGCGCGTCTTCTGGGTGTGTCCGGAACCGGCATATGCTAATGACGTGACGTCACATGCGTGTCACGTTATTAGCATATCTCGGTTCCGGACAGGGGAGAGAGCAGCAGGAGCCCATCAGATCAAGGTAAGAGAGGGGAAAGGGGGGTCATTGGACGGAGAGTTGGGATCATAGGAGAGGAGGAAAGGGATGAGGAGGATAAGGGGGAAAGAGGAGGATAAGGGGGGAAGAAGGGGGGAAGAGACACAGAGGAGGGAGAGGGGGGAAGAGTAGATAGGGCAGTGTAGGGCATAGAGGGTTTATGGTTAGAGGGTTAGGGTTAGAGAGATAGGGTTAGGGCATAGAGGGTTAGGGGGTTTGGGTTAGAGGGTTTGGGTTAGAGGGTTTGGGATAGAGGGTTAGGGTTAGAGGGTTAGGGCATAGAGGGTAAGGGTTAGGGTTAGAGAGTTAGGGCATAGAGGGTTAGGGGGTTTGGGTTAGAGGGTTAGGGTTGGAGTGTTTGGGATAGAGGGTCAGGGTTAGAGGGTTACATAGTTACATAGTAATTAAGGTTGAAAAAAGACTTTCAGTCCATCAAGTTCAACCTGTTAAGATCTCCTCTGATCTGCAATATGTGGATAAGTTATTAATGAATTAGTTGTTAAATAATTATTAATAGTATCGTATTTGAGGATGAATAAAGAGTTAGTCCATCAAGTTAAACCTTTTTAGATCTCTATTGATCTTTTTAATATGCTGACTATTTATTATTAATTGTTAATTGATTCAGAGGAAGGCAAACAGGAAAAAAACAAAACATTGAAACTTTGCCAATTGTCTCATAAGGGGAAAAAAAGCAAAATTCCTTCCTGACCCCAGAAACTGGCGATCAAATTTCTCCCTGGATCAATATTCCTTCGCTAGTTATCTAGGATAGCCTTGAATGCCCTCTTTATTCAAAAATATATCTAACCCCTTTTTGAAGTTGTCTATCGAATTCGCTGTCACCATCTCCTTTGGTAGAGAATTCCACAGTTTAACCACCCTAACTATGAAGAACCCTTTTCTTTGTTTAAGGTGAAATCTTTTTTCCTCTAACCTCAAAGGATGTCCTCTTGTCAGTTGAAAATCTCTTGCTACAAAAAGTTCACTTGACAAAGCCTTATATTGACACTCGATGTATTTAAATAAGGTAATCATATCCCCTCGTAGACGCCTTTTTTCTAGCGAAAATAAGTTTAATTTGGTTAGTCTTTCTTCATAACTTAGCCCCTCCATTCCCCTTATTAGTTTTGTAGCCCTTCTCTGTACTTTTTCCAGCTCTAAAATGTCTTTTTTATGAAGTGGTGCCCAAAATTGTACTCCATATTCCAAATGAGGGTGTACTAGGGCTTTGTATAGTGGCAGAATTATATTTGCTTCCCTGGCTTCTATACCCTTCTTAATACATGCTAATACTTTACTTGCCTTTGCAGCTGCTGCTTGGCATTGAGCACTGCTACCTAAGTGGTTGTCCACTAGTACTCCCAAATCCCTTTCAATATCTGATACCCCTAGATTTGCTCCATTAAGATTATAAATTGCATGGCTATTTTTCCTTCCCAAATGCAGAACCTTACAGTTATTTGTATTAAATCTCACCCGGCATTTAGCCGCCCATTTCTCTAATTTATGCAAATCCCTTTGTAGGGAAAGTACATCATTATCTGATTTTATTATCTTGCACAACTTAGTGTCATCAGCAAAAATGGAGACACTACTTTCGAGTACTACTTCTACGTCATTAATAAATATGTTAAAAAGGAGAGGACTTAATACTGAACCTTGAGGAACCCCACTTATCACATTAGTCCAATCGGAGTATGTTCCATTCACAACAAGCCTTTGCTTCCTATCTTTTAGCCAGCTCTCGATCCATGAGCAGATATTTACTGCAATTCCTGTATCCCTTAGTTTGCTCACTAGTCTTCCATGTGGCACTGTATCAAATGCCTTTGAAAAATCCAAAAAGACTACATCCACTGAGTTGCCCTGATCCAAGTTCCTAATAACCTCCTCATAGAAACTAATTAGATTGGTCTGACATGACCTATCCTTCATAAATCCGTGTTGACTGCTACCTATGATCTTGTTCAAATAGACATATTCTTGTATTCTGTCCCTTATTAACCCTTCTAAAAGCTTCCCAACTACAGATGTGAGGCTCACTGGTCTATGATTCCCCAGATTTGCTCTTGATCCCTTAAATATTGGTATCACCTCTGCTTTTCTCCAGTCATCCGGTAGAGACCCTGTGTTGAGTGAGTCTTGAAAGATTAAATATAATGGTTTGGCTATTACAGAACCCAGCTCCCTCAGTACCCTTGGATGTATTCCATCAGGACTTGGGGCTTTATTAACATTTATTTTCTCCAATCTCTTTTGGATTTCTTCCTGCGTTAACCAATTATTTAGTCATGGTAGTGTAGCCTCATTGTGTATACCGACGAAAAGAACCTATTTAGCTCATCTGCCTTTTCCTGGTCACTAATTATCAGATGGCCTGTGTCACATTGTAATGTTCCTATAGCTTCCTTCCTCGCCTTCTTCCCATTAATATATTTAAAAAATATTTTAGGGTTAGTCTTACTTTCCTTTGCAACTGACTTCTCATTTTCTATTTTAGCCAGTCTAATACCCTTTTGCAAGCCTTGTTGATTTCCTTATAGTCACATAAAGCTGCCTCTTCTTGTATAATTTAAATGCATGTTTCTTTTTCCTCATCGTGATCTTTAAGTCATTGTTAAGTCACATGGGATATGATTTACTCCTATTCATTTTATTTCCATATGGTACACGCCGATGAGTATGTTTATTTAGTAAGGATTTGAATGTTGTCCATTTATTTTCAGTATTTTTCCCTGTAAGTTCTTTGTCCCAGTCTATATGTAGTATTGCTGCCCGTAGCCCATTAAAGTTAGCCCTTTTAAAATTTTGAGTTTTTGTTGGCCCCTTACAAGTCTGTTTTTGTATTTAATCTCAAATGATACTGTTTTGTGATCACTGTTCCCCAAGGGTTCCCCTATTTTAACATTTGATATTATATCAATATTACTTGTGATGACTAAATCCAAGATGGCCCCATTTCTAGTAGGTTCCTGTATTACCTGGGCCAGATAATGATCCCTGAGTGTACTCAAGAACCTGCTCCCCTTAGCTGAGCTGCTGGTCTCATTTATCCAGTTTATTTCAGGGTAATTAAAGTCTCCCATTATTAGAACTTGCCCGTGCTTAGCTGCATTTCCATTCTGTAACAATACTTGTATTTCCTCACTTTCAGCTATATTTGGGGGTTTATAGCATACTCCCACCAATATGCATTTAGAATTAGCTCCTCCACTATTTAGCTCAACTCACAAAGATTCAATGATGCCGTTAGTTCCAGCATAAATACCTTCTCTGACTATAGGCCTAAATTCAGGCTTAACATACAGACAGATCCCTCCTCCTCTTTTACCATTTCCCCTATCTTTCCTAAATAGGTTATAACCATTCAGATTAACAGTCCAGTCATGAGATTCATCCCACCATGTTTCAGTAATGCCTATTAAACTCCATTTTTCTTGTACTGCTAATAATTCTAGCTCGTCCATTTTCCCAGGCAAACTTCTTACATTAGCCAGCATACACTTTATGTTGCTATGGCTCTGCCATTGTGAAGTGCTTGCCACTGTATTTAAGACCCCTATTCATACCTCCCTACTGTTTATTGTAACCCTCCACCTTCTCCTCCCCCATGGGTAACTAATTCATCCCGTTCCCTCTCTACCCTGTTTCCCCCAATACTTCTATATAGTACCTCCCCCCCACCTACAAGTTTAAACCCCCCCCCCCCCCCCCCCCCCACCATTCTACCATCCTATCCCCTAGCACAAAAGCTCCCTCATCATTAAGGTGCAATCCATCCCTGCTATAGAGATTGTACCCAAGTGAGAAGTCAGCCCAGTGCTCTAAAAAACCAAAACCCTCTGCACTGCACCACTTTTGTAGCCACGCATTAACCTCCCTAAGCTCCTTCTGCCTCCCTGGGCTAGCACGTGGCACTGGTAGTATCTCAGAAAATACTACCTTTGAGGTCCTTGCTTTAAGCTTATTCCCTAATTCTCTAAAATCATTCTATAGGACGCTCCATCTTCCACTAACTTTGTCATTGGTACCAATGTGTACCAAGACCGCCGGTTCATTACCAGCCCCTCCCAATAAACTGTTCGATTGCTGGGATCTGGGTGACGAATCACCCTGTCTACCTTCCTAATAATAGTCCCCTACCACCAAAACATGTCTGTTGCTTTGCCTATTCTGCCCTCCCTCTCCTCCAGTAGAACTGTTCTCCTGGCTGTTAGAGGGAACAGCTCTATCTGGCATTGCCATTCCTGAATGGACATCCCCAACAGTTTCACTCAATATGGCAAACCTGTTGGTGTTTGCCAACTCAGAACTGGCCTGCCTCCTCCTGTTCCCCCTGATTCCCCTTGTAACTGTAACCCAGCTACCTCCCTGGCCATCCTCACTAGCCACAGCTCCACCCTCCATCCTAGGCCCAGCTAAACTGTGCTCCGTGAGCACCACCTACCTTTTCCAGTGGAGCAATATCACTAAGTGCTGCAATTCTCCTCTCCAGATCTTCAATTTGAGCCTCCAGAGAGGCAACATGCTCACACCTCTCACAGAGGTATGGACCATGGATCATCTGTTCCAGTAGTGCATACATTTGACAGGATGTACACTGAGTGAAGTTGCCATTGGACAGACTCATAATTATCAGTTACAAAAATACAGTGAGAAAACAAATCAATGTATTTGTATAAAGATTGCTTTTCTACGCCTTAACCCAAACAAAACAGAAAAAAAATATATACGTTTGTTTTCTGTTTTTTCTTATAATACCCCTTTCCTTTGGATTTCCTCCTTTTATGCAATCTCCTACACACTAACTTCACTTACATTAGAAATGATTGCAAGCTCCCAAGCTCGCTCTTCCCTTGTTAAAATAGACCCCACCTACTCACCTGTACAATGATAAATGAGCACAGGACAGAAAACACTGCCCTGCCCAACAGAACTGATTCAACAGTACGCGACAAAATGCACACAGATAAACCTTTACACAGGCCAAGCCACACCCACTCTCACCTGGACCCGGATTACAGCCCCAGGAAGAAAACACTGCACTGATTTACAGAGCTGATTCAAAGAGAACCTCACACAAATATAACTTACACAGGCCAAGCCACACCCACTCTCGCTCTCACCTGTACACTGATTACTGCAACAGGACAGAAAACACTGCACTGATTTACAGAACTAGGGTTAGAGGGTTAGGGTTTGGGGGTTAGGGTTAGGGCATAGAGGGTTAGAGTTAGACGGTTAGGGTTGAAGAGTTAGGGCATAGAGGGTTAAAGGGGTTAAAGTTAGAGGGTTAGGGGGTTAGGGTTAGAGAGTTAGGTAGTTAGGGTTAGAGCGTTAGGGCATAGAGGGTTTGGGTTAGAGGGTTAGGGTTAGAGCGTTAGGATTCGGAGGTTAGGGTTAGAGGGTAAGGGGGTTAGGGGATTAGGGCATAGAGGGTCAGGGTTAGAGGGTTAGGGGATTAGGGCATAGAGGGTTAGGGTTAGAAGTTTAGGGGGTTAGGGTTACGGCATAGAGGGTTAGTGTTAGAGCTTTAGGGCTCCATTTTGGCGCTCGCCCAAAAGCCGGCGTGTCATATATGTGTATATGTAAATATATATTTAAATAATATGTATGTATGTATGTATAAATACATATATATATATATATATATATATATATATATATATATATACACACACACACACATATATATATATATATATATATATATATATATATATATACATACATAAACATACATACAGTGAATATAAGGATATAGAAAGTCTACACACCCCTGTTAAATTGTCAGGTTTCTGTGCTGTAAAAAAATGAGCCAAAGATAAATCATTTCAGAACTTTTTCCACCTCTAATGTGACCTATACACTGTACAACTCAATTGAAAAACAAACTGAAATCTTTTAGGTAGAGGGAAGAAAAAATATAAAAATAAAATAATATGGTTGCATAAGTATGCACACCCTTAAACTAATACTTTGTTGAAGCACCTTTTGATTTTATTACAGCACTCAGTCTTTTTGGGTATGAGTCTATCAGCATGGCACATTTTGACTTGGCAAGATTTGCCCACTTTTCTTTGAGTTTCAGGTCTGGGCTCTGGCTGGGCCATTCCAAAACTTTAATCTTCTTCTGGTGAAGCCATTCCTTTGTTGATTTGTATGTATGCTTTGGGTCGTTGTCATGCTGAAAGATGAAGTTCCTCTTCATGTTCAGCTTTCTAGCAGAAGAGGCGTTGTGCCAATATTGACTGGTATTTGGAACTGTTCATAATTCCCTCTATCTTAACTAAGGCCCGAGTTCCAGCTGCAGAAAAACAGCCACAAACATGATGCTGCCACCACCATGCTTCACTGTGGGTATGGTGTTCTTTTGGTGATGTGCAGTGTTGTTTTTGTGCCAAACATATCTTTTGGAATTATGGCCAAAAGGTTCAACCTTGGTTTCATCAGACCATAACACCTTTTCCCACATGCTTTTGGGAAACTTCAGATGTGTTTTTGCAAAATGTAGCCCGGCTTGAATGTTTTTCTCTACCCCATAGCCCAGACATATAAAGAATATGGGAGATTGTTGTCACATGTACCACACAGCCAGTACTTGCCAGATATTCCTGCAGCTCCTTTAATGTTGCTGTAGGCCTCTTGGTAGCCTCCCAGACCAGTTTTCTTCTCGTCTTTTGATCAGTTTTGGAGGGAGCTCCAGTTCTTGGTAATGTCACTATTGTGCCATATTTTCTCCACTTGATGATGACTGTCTTCACTGTGTTCCATGGTATATCTAATGCCTTGGAAATTATTTTGTACCCTTCTGACTGATACCTTTTAACAATGAGATCCCTCTGATGCTTTGGAAGCTCTCTGTGGACCATGGCTTTTGCTGTGGGATGCGACTAAGAAAATTTCAGGAAAAACCAACTAGAGCAGCTGAACTTAATTTGGGGTTAATCAGAGGCACTTTAAATTATGGCAGGTGTATGCTGACTCCTATTTAACACGATTTGGAATGTGATTGCTTAATTCTGAACATAGCTACATCCCCAGTTATAAGAAGGTGTGCAGACTTATGCAACCACATTATTTTTATTTTTTATTTTTCTTCCCTCCACCGAAAAGATTTCAGTTTGTTTTTCAATTGAGTTGTACCGTTTATAGGTCAAATTAATGGTGGAAAAAGTTCTGAAATGATTTATCTTTGTCTCGTTTTTTTACAGCACAGAAACCTGACATTTTAACCGTGTGTAGACTTTTTATATCCAATATATATATATATATATATATATATATATATATATATATATATATATATATATATATATATACACACCACCCAAGGCATGGTTGTGGCCTATATTGTTACGCTTGGTATTTTAAGGTTTTTTTAGGTAGGGTTTGGGCCTATATAGTTTTGATTAGTGTAATGTGGGTTTTTAAGGTCCAGTTGTGGCCTATATAGTCCCGCTTGACATAATAGTTTTTTTAGGTATGGTTGGGGCCTAGATAGTCTTGTTTGGTTTCATAAGTATTTTTTAGTATGGTTAGGGTCTTGCACTCTCTGATTTGTTTGCTTGTTTTATATCACGCCCAGGTCCAAACACTCTAAGGCTGCAGACTATTTTGGACTGCTACACTTGAAGACACCCAGAGAAGGACTGTTGGTGAGTGTCATTGCATTCGTGCAGAAGGGAAATGTTATTATTTGCTTGAATCCCAAGATTTTAGAGATTTTGAACAGTCTACAGGCTTGGTCCTAAGAATAAAATTACTGGGCATATCCTACATCTGCATAATTGATGTATAGCATTGCATCACACAAGAATTTTTGCTGTGTACATAATATATTTTACTCACCGTTGTCTTTCAGTTTATATATATACATATATATATATATATATATATATATATATATATATATATATATAATGTTAATTTATAGACATATGTTTTTAGTAATAAATAAAAGTTTTAAAAGTATTTTAAATATGTGGACTTCTGTTTCTATGCTCCAGATCAACTGCCATTTATACAATAAAATTGCCATATGAATCAAACCAGGATTTGACCAATAAATGAGTGTCCTTTACCTTCTCTACCATAAAAAAGTATATCTAGGTTTCCCTGTGTTTCCCTTTTTCCAATCTAACACATGCTGCTTATATCAGAAACACACATTACATTGAGTCAGTCTATACACATACACATTTATTTTATTTAAAAATAAAACTTGTTTTCCACACCCCCAAAGCTGCTTACATACGCACAGTGAACCTACCAACAGACACACTGCATTTGGGTATGGGTGTTAACCCTTTACTAACCTTAAGCGAACATCAGCACAGTGCAGAGATACACAGAGCAATGTCTGAGCTCCTTCTTGTTTCCATGTGCAGGGGAAAACAAGACTATTCATCCCATGATGCCTTCCTGCACAAACTTCCATCACAGTGTGATACAATGCTGCCTGTGATTGGCCAAAAAAAATGTAAATTTTATGTCAATTTGGCAGGGATATCTAGGGATGTTAACTCTAAAAATCAACTGCTAGCAAACTCAAGAGATTTAGCAAAATTTAGGGTGAGTTTGTTAATGTATATTTTGGTATTTTTCATGCAAAAAAAATTGACATACCCTACTGATTGTCCTCTGTCAAATACTTTCATAATCCAGGAAATGTAGATACACATTAGACTACCAGTGACCCCACCTTGTATATGGAGAGCTGTCTCTTCATGTTACATATCTGTCAGTGACACTGAGAATGCTGCTCATGGCAGGCACATCTCACCACATGTCACACATACAGAGCTCAAGGCAGGCATAGTTCGCCACATGTCATATACACAGGGCTCATGGCAGGTGCTGGCACTTCTACACAAGTATCTGGGTTATCATTTATAAGTGTACTGGTCATATGAAACGGCTCCTAACCCTTCTACTATGTTTACATACATATTTCCCTCCAATCACAGTCCTTGCTCCGCCCTGGTAATGCCCCCTCTAGGCGATTCTATTGGTAGGCTCCTCTGTGACGTCACACGGGCCGGGCGTGGCCAGGCTTTCATCATGTGAGCCTCAGTGTCAGTTACTAATTGTGGTGCTGTCATGGCCGGCTCCCAGGTCTACGTCCCGGCTCTGTGCCTGCTCTTGGCCGCCCTGCTTCCCGCGGGCCACTCACAGTACTCTCCCACCTGGGACTCGCTGGACGCCCGTCCTCTGCCCCCCTGGTTTGATGAGGCCAAGTTCGGGGTGTTCCTGCACTGGGGGGTGTTCTCGGTTCCGTCCTTCGGCAGTGAGTGGTTCTGGTACCACTGGCAGGGCGAGCGTCAGCCGGAGTATGTGAACTTCATGAATTGTAACTATCCCCCGGGATTCACATACGCTGACTTTGCACCGCAATTCACCGCAGAGTTCTTCAACCCGGAGGAATGGGCCGAGCTGTTCGAGGCATCCGGGGCAAAGTGAGCCACTGGGGCAAAAGGATGAGGACCTGGGGTAAAGGGAGTGACTGGGACAAAGAGTTTAGGAGCAGAGGTAAAAGGGAGGCAATGGGGCAAAAGGATGAGGACCTGGGGTAAAGGGAGGGACTGGGACAAAGAGTTTAGGAGCAGAGGTAAAAGGGAGGCAATGGGGCAAAGGTATGTCGAGCAGGGACTGTGGCAAAGAGTTGGAGCAGAGGTAAAAGGGAGGGACTGGGACAAAGTTTGGGAGCAGAGGTAAAGGGAGGCACTGGGGCAAAAGTATGGCGAGCAGGGGCAAAGAGAGGGACTGTGGCAAAGAGTTTGGGAGCAAAGGTAAAAGGGAGGCACTGGGGCAAAGACGCAGGGGTAAAGGGAGGGTTTTGGGCAAAGACACGGAGCAGGGGTAAAGGGAGAGGCCTGGGGCAAAGACACGGGAGCAGGGGTAAAGGGAGAGGCCTGGGGCAAAGACACGGGAGCAGGGGTAAAGGGAGAGGCCTTGGGCAAAGACACAGGAGCAGGGGTAAAGGGAGAGGCCTGGGGCAAAGACACGGGAGCAGGGGTAAAGGGAGAGGCCTGGGGCAAAGACACAGGGAGCAGGGGTAAAGGGAGAGGCCTGGGGCAAAGACACGGGAGCAGGGGTAAAGGGAGAGGCCTGGGGCAAAGACACGGGAGCAGGGGTAAAGTGAGAGGCCTTGGGCAAAGACACGGGGAGCAGGGGCAAAGGGAGAGGCCTGGGGCAAAGACACTGGGAGCAGGGGTAAAGGGAGAGGCCTGGGGCAAAGACACAGGGAGCAGGGGTAAAGGGAGAGGCCTGGGGCAAAGACACAGGGAGCAGGGGTAAAGGGAGAGGCCTGGGGCAAAGACATAGGGAGCAGGGGTAAAGGGAGAGGCCTGGGGCAAAGACACGGGGAGGACAGTGGTAAAGGGAGAGGCCTGGGGCAAAGACACGGGGAGGACAGGGGTAAAGGGAGAGGCCTGGGGCAAAGACGTGAGCAGCAGGGCCAAAGGGAGAGACTTGGGCAAAGTGAGTTGGATAAGGGAGAGAATTGGAAAGGACCCGGGAACAACCAAAACTTGAGGAGTGATGAGGCTCAGGGGCAAAATGATAGGATCCAAAGTAATCCGTGGACACCAGAGAGATAGGGAGGGGGTAAGGTGTCTGGCAGTGGGGATCTAGCGGTGGCCATTAGGAGCAGCATGGTGGGAACTGGAGGTTGTCGCAGCTCTAATAACAGAGAGCTTTGTATTTTTTGTGATACTTCCTTTTATAGCGTGTTAATGTGTTATCTATTGTGGAAGCTCTTTGTACTTGTGAAATGCGTGTGAGCATTAGATACTGTACTTGATTTCTTCTTCAGAGCATATCCATAATCTGAGAAGTATATCCTCACTTGAGGATATGTTGTTTAGTCTGTTTCTCCTTTTTTCTATTTAAGAACTAGGTATATGGACCCTGAAGTCTTTAAGAGCAGGAGGCTAAAGATTTTTTGCTGATGATACCATTATTCACAAAGATGGCATCAGCTTGAACAATGCATATTATTGCTGTACAGCTAGTATTCTCATTCTGCAATTTATGCATACATTTTTTGGCCCATCTTTCATACTGTCTGAGTGAGGAAAAACATGAGGAGGCTCATAATTAAAATGAATGGTGATCGGAGTTTGGTGAGACAGTGGGGCTCTGACCAAAAGACAGAAAGTTGGGAGACATGTTGCTGTGATAATTGGTAAATTAAATATTTTTGCAATCTCTTGTCCTTTGCTTATCTCATAATTTCACTTCTAAGCACTGACATAACTCACTGCTGCAGTATTTTTTTTCCTGAGCTCATTTGTAAGGATTGACTGTTTTCTAGAGGATCCCACCTAGTGCTTAAACCTTTTCTTGTGATCACAGTGATAGTTTCTGACTTGTTCTGTTCTCTATATATTTTTGCATACTGATATTTCTTGGTGTAGATTCCTGACGTTACATTTCTGCAGGTTGCATAGTATATTACTGTGGTAAATCGCCAAAGATGCCCAAGAGTGAGCAAGGTGGTGTGTCAAATATTTTCTTTCTTTTTTCTTTTCTTTTTTATAATAGGGAATGCTTTGTGTAATCACTGTCACATAAGAAGGGTATTTCTTATCACAATCACACAGTATAATATCATGCGCCTGTATTGTTTAGAGAACAATTACAAACCGTCTGTTTAGGACAGAGTGCAGATTTAAGTAATGAAGTCATTAGGAGTGTATAATATTCCTTTTTTTCCCCCCCAGATCTGGTATTCCTCCTTCAGCATGATAACGCAGAATATAGTATTAATTTTGTCCTAAAAAAATAAATGATGCATGTAAATATATCAGTTAGATATGTATGAGCCTGTAGTCGGCACAAAAGGTTCACAGCAGGAAATGAGCCACCGACTGATGGGGAGATTACAAAAGCATGTAGATAAACAGGAATTGTGGTGAACGGACAGAACCACTGCATTGTATCGAGTTCCTCATTCAGCAGCAGCCTCCATCAGATGTTCCCATTGTAACAAGCTGTTAAGAGAGTTGTAGCGAACAAAGTAATTTCATCTTTGCAGTCTTATCATTAGGAGATGTTTGTGAGGATTTTTTAAGCATTTGCATTTTCTTTATTGTATTTAGTATAAATCATTTTTCTTGTTACTCTCCTCATTTTGCAGGTATGTTGTCTTGACCACCAAACACCATGAAGGTTTCACTAACTGGGGATCTCCTGTGTCTTGGAACTGGAATTCTGTGGATACAGGGCCACACAGAGACCTTGTGGGAGATCTAGGAAATGCATTGAGAAAAAGGTTTGTTGGTTACTATTCTGATAAGGAAATGACATACTTGACTCAATCAATAAACATTTCACTTTTTATATTTTATGTTAATGTTATCAGCCAGAACCCTCCTATGAAACAGGTGATTTACCTCCTTCGAATAACACTACTCATACCTCTGTAAAAGAATGAGGTGAAGAGGGAGCACAGACTCCTTTTCAATCACATAATTGTTAGGTGTTTAGGGTACTATAATAATAATATGATATGATCAGCTGCCCCCTTTGGGGATATAAGAACCCTCTATTTAGAGTACATTAACTGTTACACAAACACTATCTGATAGCCTAGGAGGCGAACATTTTTCATCCCTGTATCTGGTAAATGTCAGGCAGTTACCAGTTTTATGTCTGTCGGCTAACATTAAATGAGCATGGAAAACATATTTTTTGTTTTGTTTAAATAATGGTTCAAATAAGTTTTAATACTGGTAACCGGAGCCATTATGCCCTGAGCCAAATAAGATCTGTGGTTAATGAGTCAGATGCCATCAAAATAAGATTTACCTGTCATCCTAAGTGGACCTACCTTACAAGAAAAGGCTGATAAACTGCAGAGTGCACTAATTGTGTCCAGATGAGAGGGGTGTGGCTTAACTGTTAAACTTGTATAAAATTTATGTGAGCTGGTTTGGGGCCTGTTTACAAGTGGATTTACCTTACAAGTAAAGGCTAATAAATTGCAGAGTGCACTAATTGTGCCCAGGTGAGAAGGCAGAAGTTAGTATAAACAGGAGAAGGGGCGAACTTGTGAGCTAGCGAACATTTTCAGTATCAAGTGCAATTCTAGTAAAAGCATAGGAGTTTGAAGTCCCTCCTTTTATTTAAAGAAAAGGGAGGGCAGATTTATAGTGCAAAGGAGGAAAACTTTATATAAATATATTATTTTAAATTCTTTATTTTTCCCACTGAAATTTTGTAGACAATAATAATAATTATGAGTTAGTCCAGTGGCAACCTTATTCAGTGTACATCCTGTCATATGTATGCAATACTGGAACAGATGATCCAGGGTCCATACCTCTGTGAGAGGTGTGAGCATGTTGCCTCTCTGGAAGCCCAAGATCTGGAGAGGAGAATTGCAGTACTTAGTGATATTGCTCCACTGGAAAGGGGGTTGGTGCTCACTGAGCACAGTTTAGCTGGGCCAATATCTTAGTGATATTGCTCCACTGGAAAGGGGGTTGGTGCTCACTGAGCACAGTTTAGCTGGGCCTAGCATGGAGGGTGGAGCTGGGGCTAGTGAGGATTTCCAGGGAGGCAGCTGGGTTACAGTTACAAGGGGAAGCAGGGGGAACAGGAGGAGGCAGGCCAGTTCTGAGTTGGCAAACACCAACAGATTTGCCAGATTGGGGATGTCCATTCAGGAATGGCAATGCCAGATAGAGCTTTTCCCTCTAACAGCCAGGAGAACAGCTCTACTGGAGGAGAGGGAGGGCAGAATAGGCAGAGCAACAGACAGGTTTTGGTTGTAGGGGACTCTATTATTAGGATGGTAGACAGGGTGATTTGTCACCCAGATCCCAGCAATCAAACAGTTTGCTGTCTCCCGGGTGCTCGGGTTCGTCATGTTGTGGATCGGGTAGACAAATTATTGGGAGGGGCTGGAAATGAACCGGCGGTCTTGGTACATATTGGTACCAATGACAAAGTTAGTGGAAGATGGAGTGTCCTAAAGAATGATTTTAGAGAACTAGGTAAGAAGCTGAAGGCAAGGACCTCCAAGGTAGTATTTTCTGAGATACCACCAGTGCCACGTGCTAGCCCAGGGAGGCAGAAGGAGCTTAGGGAGGTTAACACGTGGCTAAAGATGTGGTGCACTAAGGAGGGGTTTGGCTTTTTAGAGCACTGGGCTTACTTCTCACTTCGTTACAATCTCTACAGTAGGGATGGATTGCACTTTAATGATGAGGGAGCTTTTGTACTAGGGGATAGGATAATAGAACGGCTGGAGGAGTTTTTAAACTAGTAGGTGGGGGGGGCTGGATATAAGTAATGGGGTAGAAAGTGTAGACGGTATAAGGGATGAATTAACAACTCATAGGGGAGGAGATGGGGGGGAGGGGTAGTATAGTCAGTAGGGAGGTAGTACTAAGTAATTCAAGTACAATGGTGGGCACTTCAGAACTACAGACTCATAACATAAGGTGTATGCTTGCTAATGCCAGAAGCTTGCCATGAAAAATGGGAGAGTTAAAATTTTAGAATTATTAGCAATTAATGAAAAATGGGATTTAATCGGCATTACCGAAACGTGGCGGGATGAATCTCATAACTGGACTGTTAATCTGGATCGTTATAACCTATTTAGGAAAGAAAGAGGCAATGGTAAATGAGGAGGAGGGATTTGTCTGAATGTTAAGCCTGAATTTAAGGCTATAGTCAGAAGATATTTATGGTGGACCTAGTGATTAAGTTGAATGTTTGTGGGTAGAGTTAAATAGCAGAGCAGCAAATTCCAAAAGAATATTAGTAGGAGTATGCTATAAACCCCCAAATATAGCTGAAAGTGAGGAAATACAATTATTGTTACAGATTGGAAATGCAGCTAAGCATGGGCAAGTTCTAATAATGGGAGATTTTAATTACCCTGAAATAAGCTGGATAAATGAGACCAGCAGTTCACCTAAGGGGAGCAGGTTCTTCAGTAC
Source organism: Discoglossus pictus (assembly GCA_027410445.1). Classification (NCBI taxonomy): domain Eukaryota; kingdom Metazoa; phylum Chordata; class Amphibia; order Anura; family Alytidae; genus Discoglossus; species Discoglossus pictus. The sequence continues at coordinate 231,302,705 of CM050164.1, read as the reverse complement.
ACTCAGGGATCATTATCTGGCCCAGGTTATACAGGAACCTACTAGAAATGAAGCTATCTTAGATTTACTCATCACAAATAATATTGATATAGTATCAAATGTTGAAATAGGGCAACCTTTGGGAAACAGTGATCACAACACAGTCTCATTTAAGATTTGAATTAAAAAAACAACATTTTAAGGGGCCAACAAAAACTCTTAATTTTAAAATGGCAGATTTTAACGGTCTAAGGGCAGCAATACAAAGTATAGACTGGGACAGAGAACTGATAGGTAAAAACACTGAACATAAACATGGACAACATTTAAATCCTTACTAAATATACATACACATCTGCATATACCGTGTGGGAATAAAAGTAAAAGGCGTAAATCCCATCCAATGTGGCTTAAAGATCAAGATACGGAGTAAAAAACAAGCATTTAAATTATACAAACAAGAGGGGACAGAGACTGCTTTACAAGAATACAAGGAAATCAACAAGGCTTGCAAAAGTGCGATTAGACTGGCTAAAATAGAAAATGAAATATTAATTGCAAAAGAGAGTAAGACTAACCCTGAAATATTTTTTAAGTATATTAATGGGAAGAAGGCGAGGAAGGAAGCCATAGGAACATTAGAATGTGAAACAGGCTGTCTGAAAATTAGTGACCAGGAAAAGGCAGATGAGCTAAATAGGTTCTTTTCTTCGGTATACACAAGGGAGGTACCAGTGGTTGGACACTGCAACATAATGGGTCTACACTACCTTTGCTAAATAATTGGTTAACACAAGAAGTAATCCAAAAGAGGTTGGAAAAAATAAATGTTAATAAAGCCCCGGGTCCTGATGGAATACATCCAAGGGTACTAAGGGAACTGGGTTCTGTAATAGCCAAACCATTATATTTAATTTTTCAAGATTCACTCAACACAGGGTCTCTACCAGATGACTGGAGAAAAGCTGATGTGATACCTATATTTAAAAAGGGAGCAAGAGCAAATGCGGGGAATTATAGACCAGTGAGCCTCACTTATGTAGTGGGGAAGCTTTTAGAAGGGTTAATAGGGAATAATATACAAGAATATGTCTATTTGAACAGGATTATTAGTAGCAGTCAACATGGATTTATGAGGGATAGGTCATGTCAAACAAATCTAATTAGTTTCTATGAGGAGGTTAGTAAGAACCTGGATCAAGGCAACTCAGGGGATGTTGTCTTTTTGGATTTTGCAAAGGCTTTTGATACAGTGCCACATGGGAGACTATTGGGCAAACTAAGGGATACAGGAATTGCAGTAAATATCTGCTCATGGATTGAGAGCTGGCTAAAAGACAGGAAGCAAAGGGTTGTTGTAAATGTAAATGTTAACATATTTATTAATGACTTAGAGGTAGGATTGGAGTGTGGTGTCTCCATTTTTTGCTGATGACACAAAGTTGTGCAAAGTAATTAAATCAGATAATGATGTGCTTTCCCTCCAAGGGGATTTACATAAAATTGAGGAATAGGCATCTAAATGGCAGATGAGATTTAATACGAATAAATGTAAAGTTATGCATCTGGGAAGGAAAAATAGCCATGCAATTTATAATCTTAATGGAGCAAATCTAGGTGTATCAGATATTGAAAGGGATTTGGGAGTGCTTGTGGACAACCACCTAGGTAACAGTGCTCAAAGCCAAGCAGCAGCTGCAAAGGCAAATAAAATATTAGCGTGCATTAAGAAGGGTATAGAAGCAAGGGAAGCAAATATAATTCTGCCACTATTCAAATCTCTAGTACGCCGTCATTTGGAATATGGAGTACAATTTTGGGCACCACTTCATAAAAAGGACATTTTAGAGCTGGAAAATGTACAGAGGAGTGCAATAAGGGGAATGGAGGGGCTAAGTTATGAAGAAAGACTAACCAAATTAAACTTATTTTCTCTAGAAAAAAGGCGTCTAAGAGGAGATATGATTACCTTATATAAATACATCCAGGGTCAGTAAAAAGATTTGTCGGGGGAGCTTTTTGTGCCAAGAGGTTTTCAACTGACAAGAGGACATCCCTTGAGGATAGAAGTAAAAAGATTCCACCTTAAAGAAAGAAAAGGGTTCTTCACAGTAAGGGTGGTTAATCTGTGGAATTCTCTACCAGAGGAGGTGGTGACAGCGGATTCGATAGATAACTTTAAAAGGGGACTGGATTTATTTCTAATTAAAAAGGGAATTCAGGGTTATCATGGATAATTAGAGAGACAGTATTGATCCAAATTTTTTTTAATTTCCCCTTGAAACGATTGGCTAAGTCTTGCTTGTTGTTTTTTTTTTTTTTTTCTATTTGCCTTCCTCTGGACTAATTAATAATTTAAAAAAATAATTAAATAATTGATTAATAATTAATGAACAACTAATGAATTAATACTTAATCCGCATATTGCAGATCAGAGGAGATCTTAAAAGGTTGAACTTGATGGACTGAAAGTCTTTTTTCAACCTTTTTATTAATATCTAAAAATTCCTTTAAGGATTATGTTGAAACCCCTAGGGGTGTCTACACTGGCCCCTAATCCCCACCCAATCGGCACATATAGAGCTGCTGCTGTGTATGTGAGTCTTGCAGCTGTCACCAGGGATATCGAAAGGGGAAACGTAGCAGTGGTTGGTGCAGGGAATAGACAATCGGCAGAGGGGGTAATCAAATGTAAATCTGCTGCGTAAAAGAAAATGTTTTCATACACTATTAATTCTCTATCCGATGCATTCATAATCCGGGAAACTTAGATACACATTTAAAAACACACTAGCAACCATTAACTGTGGTGCATATATGTATCTATCTTAGTCTCTTCTGTAACAGCCTCCTTTTTTTTTTTTTTTTTTTTTTTTTTTTTTTTTTTTTTAGGAATCTACGCTATGGGCTATATCATTCTTTACTGGAGTGGTTTAATCCACTTTATGAGATTGACAAAAAGAATAACTACAAAACTCAGTATTTTGTATCTGCAAAGACCATGCCTGAACTGTATGATCTGGTGAAAAGGTGAGAATTTGTAAGCACTTTCCTTGTGCCCTGTTTACTGTTTCTCCCACTCACATGACTGACATTGTTCTCTTTACATGTTCACTGTTATTTGTACTTTAATACTATACTGATCTGAATTTTTTACATAGTTAGTATAATGGCCATATCATGGATGTGGTGGTGCTTTCATATATTGACCAGTGTGTAGGGTTTTCACTCCAGTAGAATTGTTTGGATTTCCAGTAGTAGCAGTATAGATCTATTAACCCATCCTATATTTTGAGGATTTAAAGGATCACTGTAGTCTTGTATTTAAATTATTCTCCTTTAAAGAACTACACTTACAAATCTGCTAAATGTTCGTATAATGTCAAAAAAAAAAGGTAAACTTGATATTTTTTATTTATTTTTTAAATATGCAATTTACACTGCCATGGTTTCTACCAATTTGTTTTTTGCTGAAAAATTTCCTGTGGTGGGAAAATAATTTGAATTTGGACCCCTTTTCCGGTTCCTGGATCTTAGCCCATTGAGTCAACATTAAGGACAGACTGCTTGACTCCATCCACTGGACTATGTCATAAACACCTCCATTGTATTGTAATCTGTTCTGTCCCATTGTTTCCCTGATGAAGTTATTGTACTCTATTTGAAGTCTGGACCACTAGACATGGAGACAGCATTATGTGTATTTGGAGGTTGGCCTATTGTTCACAGCTGCCAGACAGGATCCAGACTGTTAGACCCCATGTGGAGTCAATCTCCTGTGTTTGTGTACTCCCGGTTGTGTTGTGTTGTGTATACACCCCCCTCTGTATCTAACCCCTATAAATATTGTTGACTTTCCAAAAATTAAATCTGTTCACTGCTGAGACATATATAAAAATGGTATGTTCTTATTTTCTCCTGGTGGCTGCGATACTAAACCTATCTCCACCCTGCAAGTAACTTGTCCTGGTCACTACCACAGGAAGGTTTCTGAGACTCCTGGAAACTCTGATTCTTGATGGAGAGACAGAAGTCAGATATCCGGGTGATGGTGCCGAGATTTCCAAGAACATGTAGTCTAAAGCAGTAATAGCCCCTACCCCTGGATCATCACATCTTCTTCTATCTGTATAATGGGAATGCGGCATCTAAATCTGCAATTACTTTCAGAAGGATTAATGGATAGCTTGTTGGATAACAAGGACACATCCTCCTGAGAAAGTAATAGGTAGAATCAGTTGTTAAAACAAATGGGAATACCTCAGTAAAGGATAATTAAGCCAAAAGTTTAATATAAAGGTTGTAGTTATTTTGCTTTCTAACATCCTTTTGCCCATCAAGCTTAGTTGTTCCTTTTAATTATCTGACCTTCTATAGCTGTATTTGTTCAGTATATTAATTCCTCCTTGTTATTGGTCATCCAACAGTTTGTATATGAGTTGTGGTTTAAATTATATAAAACCAAAAAGGTACTTATCTTCCTCTGATCCTGTATGGTGCTCTACTGTCATGTTTAATTGTATACTGACCAGTGTACCTATGGTTCTGAAGTATGTGGGGTATTACCTGCAATTTATTGTTTTTGAAGGTATAAGCCAGATCTTATTTGGTCAGATGGTGATTGGGAAGCACCTGATACCTACTGGAACTCTACAAGCTTCCTGGCCTGGCTGTACAATGAAAGTCCAGTCAAGGTATCTTCCTTTCTGTCAGTTTATCCCCAACCCATTCTGATTCTCCCCATTATCAGTTTTGTATACACCACTTTATACAGTCGGACTTCTCATTCTCTCCTTGCTTTTAGGACACTGTGGTTGTGAATGACCGATGGGGTGCAAACTGCTCTTGTTATCATGGTGGATATTACAACTGTGCAGACAAGTTCACTCCCAGTGTTCTGCCGAGCCACAAGTGGGAGAAGTGCACATCTGTAGATTTTTACTCCTGGGGATACAGACGGAATATGCGAATCAACCAGATGATGGATGTCTTCAACATCTTATCAGTGAGTGAAGGAATGGGTACATAGTGGCTTGCAATACATAATAACCATTACAAGAAACATTGGTCATTGTGTTAAAGTACAAATGTATGTTGTTTAAAACCTTTTTTACCATAATTACGCAAGAAAAAAGTCATACATTTAGTTTGTAATCCGAGTAAAAACAGTTTGATGCCTTTGGTGTCCACTGGAGGCATCCTTGCTACTTTAGTGATGTGTGTGTGTGTGTGTGTGTGTAGGGAGATTGCAAGTCCTCCTCCTGCAGAGATGTAGTTACCATATGGGGGAGGAGAAATAATGTAAAGCTCCAATTTCCCTCTTCCCTTCTCCACACATCTTTTACTCCACCAATAAGATATACCACTCTTAGATTTTAAAGAAAGTAAAATCTTCCCATGCTGATACTTTGAACAAACTTTAAAATAGTTCTTAGAGTCTCTGTTTATATAATAATTGTACCCTGGCTCATAAGAAATGTTTGTCTGGCTCATAATTTGAATATAATTGTTAACCTCTGCTTTAAGCAGTGCTACTGTGAGATGAACAGATTGCCTCTCGTGTGTCTTGTTTCACTACCATGACTTTTGTTGTATACGATTATACATTTTTGCTTATCTTTTCCTTATGCTATACAGGAACTGGTGCAGACTGTGAGCTATGGAGGAAATTATCTTCTAAATGTAGGACCTAGTAAGGATGGTGTGATAGTGCCAATTTTCCAGGAGAGATTGCGGGAAATTGGGAAGTGGCTGAGCATTAACGGAGAAGCAATTTATTCCTCGAAACCATGGCGGGTACAAATGGATGAAAGTACAGTCAAAGTTTGGTAAGTATGCTACTGCCAACAGCCATACTCTGACGGAACATAAAATTACCTCTTCTTAAGTCCGTTTTCATAATATGCACATTTCTCATGAGGAAAAAGTTTTTGTCCCTGAATTGTAAAAATTGTTGCTTGTTTAATGAAAGGCCCGCTAGTCCAATTAAATAGTTATGAATTATGCCTATGTTGTTTTTTTTTGTTTTGTTTTTTGTTTTACTTACCTTTTGATTGTGCCTAAGGAATTTCCATGTTGACCTATTGCTCAGAATGTGTGATGTGCGTTTAGTCTTCATTTTGCAGTTTCTAATGGAACTAGCAAATCCAGCAGCTTATCATGCAGTCTTATAGTGCAGCTTCTAGTATAGGAGCACTTTATGGCCGCGTGGTGCTTCATACTTTTTGAAGTAAGAATATGGAGACTCCCAGCTTGCTGCCCCCACGTCACACAGTGACGCACTCTGAGGTACGGATGGAGGGATTGTAGCAACTCCCTGAATGTGAACGGAGGTTAATAATAATAATAATAATAATAATAATAATTCATGACTAAGTATGACTTGGCTAATGAGGCTTTCATTATGTTAGATTGAACTAATACTTTTTTTAAAGGCCCTGGCCTCTGGTTAATTTACTATATTTGAAAGCAGACTCTGAGCCTTGTGTGTTCCGGCATTGTACAGGTATAATAGGGACAAATGTGAACTGTTCAAATAAAAATAACAGTATGATTACTTTTATCCTTGTCAGGTACACCACCAGAGACTCCGCTGTGTACGCCATATTCATGACATGGCCCCAAGGAAGTAGCCTAAAGCTGCTTTCTCCAATAACATCTTCAATTTCTAACGTGAGTACTCTTTTTAATTTGAGGTTTGGAAATCACTGCACTAGAGCAGGGCTGTCCAAGTCCGGTCCTGGAGAGCCCCATAAAGGCCTGTTTTTGGGCATATCCTTTCTGTGCACAGGGGAGTCAATCAGGATGACTGAAGAAACCATTCACTCACCTGTAGGCAGCAGGGATATCCTCAAATCCTGACATGAGTGGGTCTCTCCAGGACTACTTGCCCACCTCTGCACTAGAGGTTATTGATTGATTGCTAGATACAGTAAACTTCCCATTATCCGGCACCCACGGGGACTGCCTATTGCCGGATAAGTTTAGTTGCCGGTTGCTTGAGTCACTGTTTTTTGAAGGTTAATTACTCCTAAACCCCCTAAAAAAACCTTAAACTATCTATTAAACAGCTACTGCTATCTAATCTAAGTAATTTAAAGCTAAAAAAAAGTTGACCTGTTTTTAAATAAAAGATTTGTAACTACAATATTTTCTAATGTTTAAGTGTATGGTCTAGTACTGTGTTGCATATACAAGGACCCCCCCTCCACCAAACAAGAATGTTGGTTAAAAGACAAAGTGTGAGCATCCCTTTAAATTACAAAAGAACCACTATATATTTGAGGGAAACTTCCTGTTTGTGAAGTAGACAACAGTCTAAAAGCATTCCCAACAGTGTAAGCCATGAGCATAAAAGCATTGCCAGTGGAATTATTCATTGTAATAGACTCTGTTAAAGCATCAAAGCTGCAATGATTTTCCTGTTACTTTATCAAGACACCAGGGAGTGGTTAAAAAGCAGAACGGGCAGCTATACTTGCAAGCCGGCTATGGGGGGAGAAGAAGGCTTCAATTCCTGAAATCATATCTGAATATCAAGATTAAGTTAACAAATTGGCCTCTGTCCCCACCAAACCAGAATAGATATAAATAATAAAAAAACATCCACTCCGATTCTAAGCCAGTATGTGTGAAAGCACAAAACATAGAATCGTTTATGCTCAAGCAGTGTCTGCTAAAAATTGTTTTTGTTCCCTAAAAAATGCTTTTATGCACATTGCTTACACAGATGCTAATGCAGTTATTTTGTTACAAATTTCACAAACCTAAGATGTTTTTCTAAATCTACAGTGGTCCTTTTTAATGGAAATATGGGTGAGGAGGTTAAAGAAAGCGAAATATGTGTTAAGAATTACCGTATATACTCGAGTATAAGCCGAGTTTTTCAGGGCCCCCTCGGTTTATACTCGAGTCACTCCCCATTCTATATGCACACACATATGTGTGTGTATATAGAATGAGTCATTGTAATGTGTGTGTCTGTCTGATATAAGCAACAGGTGTTCGATTAGAGAAAGGGGAAAAAACAGGGAAACTTAGATCTACCTTTAATCCGTGGTACAGTGCGGAGGTTTTTTTTTTTTTTTTTTAAGAGTCCTGGGCTGACATCTTACCTAGGTACAATATCTATAGGAGGGATGGATTGTACATTAATGATGAGGGAACTTGTGTGCTAGGGGACAGGATTGTAGAATGGCTGGGGGAGTTTTTAAACTAGTGGGTGGGGTAGACTTGATAGTTGATATGTGTTAGAAAGTGTAGAGGGGTAAGGAATAAATTAACTAGTCGTGGGAGAGGAGAAAAAGGGGGGGGGGGGTGTTAGTGTAGGTAATAGGAGTTCATGGTAAGTAACCCAAATACAGAGGAAAGTACTTCAACTTGCAATGACATATCAACCTAAAGTGTATGCTTGCTAATGCAAGAAGCCTATCGGGGAAAATACTTGTGGACAACTGCTCAATTCCAAGCAACAACTGCAAAGGCAAGTACAATAATCATCCTGCATTAAGAAGGGTATAGAAGCAAGGGAAGCAAATATACTTCTGCCACTATACCACTCCCTAGTATGCCCTCATTTGGAATATGGAGTACAATTTTGGGCAGCACTTTATAAAAAGGACTTTGGTAGAGCTGGATAAGGTACAGAGAAGGGCAACAAAACTAAACTAATAAGGGGAATGGAGGGGCTAAGTTATGAATAAAGACTAACCAAATTAAACTTATTTTCTCTAGAATATATCCAGGGTCATGTGAATTTATTATGCTTAGAGGTTTTCAATGGACAAGAGCTTTTAATCTCAAGACATCCATTGAGATTGAAAGAAAAAATAATTCCACCATAAAGAAAGAAAATAGTTCTTCACAGTAAGGGTGGATTAAACTGTAGAATTCTCCACCAAAAGAGGTCGTGACAGCAGATTTCATAGATAACTTTAAAAAAGGTTGCATATACTTTTTGAATAAAAACAGCATTCATGGTTCTTTTGGATAACTAGCATAGGAGGAGTGCTGATCCAAGGAGAAATCCGGTTGTCAGCATCTGGTATCAGGGATATATATATATATATATATATATCTTAAAATAACAAGGCTACAGATGATTAAAGAATGTAAGCAAAGGAAAATATGAACCTATACACTCTCTAGATTATTTTTTTTTGTCCTGTATAACTATATTTGCATGAACTCTTCCAAGGAAGTGCTAATCATGAAATGTGTATTGCAGGGGGCTCCATGAGCTGTGTACAGGATAAATTGCACTGATTGGGTTACTTGTAACGAGCCAGCAGACTCTGGCAGCAAAACCATTGTTTATATGAGTACAAGTATATCCATTCCCACTACTTTTGCAAGGTGACACTTGCATGACATTATTAAGTATGAAACTTTTTTTTTTTTTTTTTTACACACCAGGAGTTGTGCCCTCTGCATTTTATGAAAACAAAGTTAATACAGCAATATTTTTGTACGGCTACTTTATTAGTCCTGATATATCTTTAATATTAATCAGCTTTTTTTAAAGGAGAAGTTTCACCTAAGCACATTTTGCTCATATATGTAACTGTTCACATATAGACATATGACAGCACTTGCTTTTTGTTGCTATAAGACTTCTATATTTTGTGATGTGAGATGCTGAAGCACACAGACAAAGTAATAAACTGGCACAACTTAGAACTGCAGCTAAATTGGCCCTTGACACGATCAGCCCAGCATTCTGTGGAATAACTGGTAGACTAGATAAATTCCATAAGCCTCTACATACATAAGTTCTTTAGTGTAAAAAAGAATGCTAATTTTAAGCATAGAACCCTTTTACTGCTTTACAATATATATATATATATTTTTTTTTTTTTCAGGTTACAATGCTGGGACTAAGTGGAAATCTGAAATGGGAAGCAATCCCAGGTCAAGGGCTGCTGATTTATTTACCATTCATTCCTCCTGGAGCCTTCCCTGTAGAAGCTGGATGGATTGTAAAACTGGACGGTGTTAAATAAGGTGTCCCTACGAGGTGGACCCAGCCGATCCCTGCGAGATGCACTTAAATCAGGATGTTGTTGAATTTATTTTGATTTTATATGTTTGATTCTTGCTGTTTAATCAGGGAAAACTTTTTGGAGGCATTCCTAAATAATTCCTTAGCTGTGCAGTTACCTCAGCCGGCAGCGATCTCATCGATCTTTCCTGATGTGTAACTTACACAGTATAAACTGGGCCTGAGGAGTGCAGTTGATAAAGCTTCAACATTTTGAACTTGTAATATACAGTGTTGAAAGATGGCAACATCAAAACTGTGGCCCCTTTGGTAATAACCACTAACATGGGCAGGTTGCAATCTTTTCTGTGTCCACTATGCAAAATCTTAATGACACCTCCTGTATTTTCAGTGCAGCCTCTAAAGATCCTCTCCATTGTCTTAGGTGTATTGGTTAAATCAAAGTATCCAGTATGGGAAATCCCATGTTTATATCTAGTGGGCAGACCATCATGTGTCCACAGTTTGATTGCACTATATGTAACTAAAATTCTGATGCCTTAAGTAAGCACTTGATTTTTTTTTTTCTGTTATCTGCTGATGAGGGATTGCCAATGTCTTGCTTAGTTTTTACTTCTGTGTGCTGAGAAACCTAAATTGCATTCCTGCAATGATGATTTTTTTTTTTCTTGGGTGGTTTTACTTTCTGTTTTTTGGGGCCAAATGTATTGCTTCTAACAGTAAATATTTATTTACTTGTTTCTCATAAATTTATGTATTTGACCAGTTTTGATTCTGACTAATTGCTTGACTCTTGAAAGTGTATGGTATGTGTGATTTGTCCATGATGAAGTGCGTGTTTGAAGAGTTGGACATTGATGGAAAGGGACATGTAAAACCTATGGGCTTAAGACACTAAAGTCACACAATTTCTATCATGCTTTTAAAAGAGAAATATTAAACTATAGTAGTACATGCATGTAATTATGATCATTGTGTAATGTGTTTATGCCAAGGGGGATGTGTCAGATGCAGATGAGTTGTCGTAAAAACGTTTAAAAAAAATAAATACATTTGAGGCACGCAGGACTTCGGCTTCAATGAGCGCCAAAGGCGCTCATTGCACTGTGAGCCTCGCAGTTGGTTCAAACGGGTAACCCAAACACCACCAAAATAGTAAAAAAAAATAAAAAATAACACTCACACACAGCACAGGGGGAGAGCCAGGAAGCCTGGGAGTGACGTTGCAAACTAATTGGAGCTATATTTTGCGTTTTTCGTCAAACGGCTAACTGAGGGGAAAATTGGGTCCTCTTTACCACACGTCAATACACACGTCAATACAGATTAATTGGTACCCAGAAATTAGAGTGCATACCTCAAGAATTATTTTGTTTAGAAGCAAATGGCTTGCACATGTACACCTAGTTCCAACAAAAATAATCTGAAACTCCTGCAAATCTACTTTAAATCGCAGAAAATTGTGCTTTGTAAATTCTTTAATACCATGTCATAATTTTAAATCGTTAATGCAAAAATTGGGCTAATTTACCAGTTACAATTTTTTTTTTATAAAGTTAGTATCTTTTCAAGGTGTCTGCCTGGGCCCCAGAGGGTGGGGTTTTCCCTTTTTTGCACCGTATCTTAATGGCTAAAATAAAAAGGTAGGAAAACAGGTGCCCCTAGTTATGCAAATTCTTGTAGGTTAGCTAAATAAGAGTACCCAGATGAAAAACAAAACCTACCCAATCTCATCATGTTATAAATCTAACTGCAGAAGATTTAATCAAGCAAGAAAAAAAAAATGGCTCACAGAGTGGCTGCTTCCTTCTCATGACATAACTATGCAGACCCAAAAGCAACCACAGCAAACGATCATCTGAGCCACCCTTCTAATACCCAGCATGCTCTGCACACACATTCAATACAGTTTCTGTCTGCAGATAGACACATGACTGTGGGGAAATTCTGTTTATTCCTCTGTATATAGATCATTGGTTGGGGGAGTTGAATGCAAACTCAAGTCAGAGGTGATGTTTTTATGAGTCCTTGCACTGTGCGAGTTGGACATTTATCTCACTCAGCAATATTCAGAGAAATCGTCTTCAACATAATTTGAGGGAAACCAACCAATCTGTAAAGAGAAAAAAATTGCATGAACACAGTGTCAATTTAAAAAAAAAAAAAGTGATGTCATCTGACACAATGAGTAAGTGTTGATCTAAGCACAGAGTTGCTTTTTTTTTTTTTTTTTTTTTTTTTTTTATTGTAGTGATGCACACGCACCTCTCCTGTCTTATTTTCTCTTGCCTCTGTTACCTCGTCCCCTTAGTCAGGGCTGACCCTGTTTTACAGCTTGTGCTTTTCTTCCATCTCGTTTCTACTCCCTCCTACTTTGTCTTATCTATCCTCTCCCGCCCTCTCCTTTGTCTGCTCACCTTGCCATACACTTCTCCTTTCCACCAGCCCTGTTGTCCTTTTTTGCTTAGAATCCTTATGATGTCGCCTTCCTTTAAGGTAAGTTCTGTCCTGTCCCTTGCGCAGAAATCGTAACGTGCTCGAGCAGAGCCAAAATATTTCATTCTTTTGTCTGCAAGTGAAAGAAAGAGAAACTCTCATTGGAAGCAAATTGTGTGAATATGGATTCATAAGACACCATTATATGTGGCACTGTGTTATTTTATATTTTGTGTTATTTTATATTTGTGACATATACCTAACAGAGTGCCAGGTATGCTATATGTAAGGATGCCCTTTACTCCATGTTCCATTAACTTTGTATTATACATGGATCTCTGATGGGCACTGTGGTCCATTTTTATATGGTCTTTTAAATTGGAAACAAAAACTGTGGCCCTGATTGGCGCAATTCAACTCTACTCCCAGACATACTGTTCCATAGCCCTTTAGTGGCCAAATATGGGAATGCATGATTATGTTTAATTTAGCTTTTTTTTATGTCCCCAGTTCTTATAATCGGGGGGGGGGGGGGGGGTGATCTCTTTCTTTGTATCTTCTCCGTTCTTACCAGTCTTAGGGTTTTCTCTGTTCTCTGGCTCCTTAAATGGAAATTGTAATGTTGTGTCCAGAAGTTTGAAACAGTCTTTTAAAGTGTTCTGTTGGTAAAACCCAACCAGGTCCTGGCATAGGAAAAAAGAGAAGCTAGGCTTTAAAAGTAATGGTCAATTATAAAACTCTTATTGTTCCATAGTTTTGATTCATAGGACATATTCAAAATGCTTCCAGTTTACAAGAAACAACAAAGTGACAAGAACACCTTTTTATAGGGCTAATACATTTTTTTTCCATACAAGTTGAAATAAAATATGGTGTTTTTATATTATTAGTATGTGGCATTTATGGAAAAAAATATATTAGCCCTATAAAAAGGTGTTCTTGTCACTTTGTCGTTTCTTTACATATTCAAAATACAGTACTATGGTAGGTATATTCTTTTGAATATTAGTAATTGTAGTTCTGCTTAAAAGACTCTTTAAGCAAAACTGATCTTTTCTGTTGTGGTTGGGGTAGTGGTAGTCCGCTAACAGTATAGATTCACAAAACCAATTCCTTTCATATAAAATGTTTTATCTAGGTTTATCGGATTCATTTAATTTTCAGTGTAAACTTCATCTTACATTTTTATTCACACAAAGTAACACTTTCTCATTTTGTGGTCTAAGGATACTCCCACAGGAGAGGGGATTCAAACGACTAGTATCATGCTGTTAGACCGCAAACAGCCCGTGCCATGCTATGTGTTAGATGCGCCAAAAGTTTAAACTGACAGGATTTTGTCATTTGTACAGCTCCAAAGTACATTCTATACCAGCAATGGGTTGTTATAAATTATTACATATAATGATTATGGCTGCAAAAGCTCTGTTTAGTGGGGTTTATTTGCATTTTCTAACACAACAGTATGTCACAGTGTCATTGCGGGAGTGTCCTTGGCTCACTAAATGAAGGGCTGCAGGTCACTGTTTGATGGCAGCCTGCTGGAGAGAATATAGGAAGTAAGGAGGAGGTTCCATAACCTGAGGAACTGGTACTGTGTCGGCCTCTTACTAGTTAGAAAACTGTACGTGAAGGCTTCATTGAGGAGGATCAAATTAATTAAACTTTTATTGAAACATTTATATAAAACAAAAAAATGTCTAGGTTCGTTTAACAGGTTGGATACACCAGAAGGCAGCAGGGACGTAATCCAGGCGCATAATCACATATATAGTTGTCAGCAATGCGGGTTGTTGCTAATGCTTGCGGGCTCGCGTAACGAGCCCGCGAAGCGAGGGCCGCAGTTGCTGGCAAGGAGCACCAAGGGCGCTCCTTGCGCTGGTGGAGGTGGAGGCTCCCACGTCGGCTGCAATGAGCCACAGGCTCATTGCAGGCTGCAAATGCGGACCCTCGCAAAGCGAGGGGGCGCATTTGCGGAGGTGGAGGCTCTACGGCTCCTCACAACCGGTTATAAACCAGTACACAAGCGGGACTTGGAAAGAAAGCATAAACACGCAATGACTAACTACGGACTTACACAAAAACATACCAGCCGTGGGACTTAGAAAAAAATTAATTTGCAGACTTACACAAAAACAATTACGACCCGCGGGACTTAGAAAAAATCCATTACGGACTCGCAAAAATACGACATTAACGGACAACCGCGCACTAGCGCCAAACATTAAAAAACACAAAAATACACACAAAAATAAAATAAAAACCTTACCCACACCAAGGGGGGACACCCAGGACCTCTGCAACACAGTTTAAACCTCGAATTCTGTTAACTTTACAAAGTTTAGCCACTCGAAAATCCCCTAAGCAAGAGTAAAAATGGCCGCAGAAAAAAACGAAAACGAGGCTACACGACCCCTAAAGCCGCTAAATACCACAAAGCAAATACAGCTTTTACAAAAACCAGTACGACCTACAACATACACCATTAGCAAGGACGCTAAATCATACAAACACGCCTACCACACACACAATTGCCGCCATTTTACAACACTAACTTACCGAATGCGGAGGTACTAAGCTAGTCTAACGACTTCCCCTCGCACACGCAGCCTATTTACACTACAGACTTCACACATTGCTGACACCTCAGGTCCACAACACTGGAAGCATACATTGTATGCTGCAGGAACATGAAAACAGATTGTCAGCTTTTCAGCACGCTTCCTGCATGTATTACTTACAAATAGGTAAAGTATATTACTTTATTCATTTACTAATTATTTCATTAGCATCACAAAAAACATATACACAAAAAAAAAATTACTATCGCAAAAAACGCAAAAGACATTCACTGCGCACCTCACAATGAGCGACAACGCTACTCATACCACACAAACTACACCAGGGGACAGCCTTGCAATAAGCGCAAAAAACAGATCAGCGCGGACCTTACAATGACCGCAAAAGGGCCTCTGATAAAAAAAAAATCCAACAACCAAGAGGCTCGCAATGAGCGCCGAGATCTCAGACAACCACAAAAAATAATGTATGTGCCAAACACCATTCCTTGACTTACAATTCTATTGCCATCATTTTTTGACGGGCAATTCGCTAGTTACATATAAAGGGTAGATTACTTCTAGCTATAGAAATAAGTTCTGTCGATGGAGCTACTGCTTGCTTAGGGCCTCATTCAATTGTGATTTAGCTAATTGAATAGGGCTCTGTATATGCACATAGCATATATTTTTTACAAAAGTTTTTAGTTAGTGAAGACCTTGCTTTTGGATAGAAGTTCACTAACTAAAAACATTGTAAAAAAAATGCTATGTGCTTTTATAGAGCCCTATTCAATTGGCCAAATCGCAATTGAATGAGGCCCTTAAGGTCTGTGCGGTATTACTAAACTCATGGGCCCTCATTCAATTGAAATTTGGCCAATTGAATAGGGGTCCAAATAAGCACATAACATATTTTTTTTAAAGAAGTTTTTAGTTAGTAAACATCTATCCAAAAGCAAGGTTTTCACTAACTAAAAAACTTCTTTAAAAAAAAATATGCTATGTGCTTATTTAGACCCCTATTCAATTGGCCAAATCGCAATTGAATGAGGGCCATGGTTATTTAGTCCAGAATGGTAGAACATGTGCTCTCTTACTCTTCAATCACAAAGCACTTACTGGTAGTCCTTTAAATCCTTTCTTTTCTGTGAGTTTCCAGAGCCCGTCCTGTGGAGTTACCTTCATGTGTTTGACCTCCATGTTAAATCTGAGTATACAAAAGGTTACATTTACAAGTTCAAACAAACCTAAAGGATCCCTGCACAATCACAAAAAAACATGTTTGAAAACTTTGTCTGACTAAGAGCATAATTAATCAGGAAAAAAGTCATACAGCTAGTTTTAATTAGAAAACAAAATTGATGCGAAGGACCCTGGAGGGATCCATTGGTTGAAGATGTGCGTGACAGGGGTGTTTATGTTCTGGAGAGCTGTGGTTGCATTGAGTGATGCAAAGTGTCTGCTTCTGGGCCAGAGAGGAGTATGGTGCCAAATTCAGTCTTCTCCAGTTATCAAACAAATACTCTGGGCTTCTGCCGTTTCCCTCCTCCCACGCCGCTCCACTATAACTACAACCCTCCATTACTGAGCTCTTATGATGTGAAGCAACAAATTCAAAGTGAATTCCTGTACTCAGATCCTTCAAAAAATCATTTTCCCCAAACTATTTCATGTCCAAGACTTACATAACTGCTAATATTGTTTAGGTAGATAACAAGTGTCTTTTTTTTTAACTGCAGGGTTCCTTTAAAATACAACTGTAGTCATAGTACTTAATATACACTATTTTGAAAAACTACACTTGACAATAGGGAAAATATTTCTTGGAACGTAAAAAAAATAATAATAATACAGCCTCTAGTTTATTTTTATTTTTTTTATGAAATTAATCTACTGTGCAATCTAGCACTTTGGTTTCTGCTAATCAGCTTCCTGAGGTGGGAAGTTTAAAAAAGAAAAAAAGCAACCGCAACATAGAGTAACAAGCTAATTAGAATATAGCAATAAGCATGTAGAGTAATAAGCTAATGTAATTACTTGATGCTGATGGCGAATTCTCCAGCGTCCTTCACCCTTTGTCTGACCAAAAAGGTCCCATCAGAACGATTAGCAAGTGACTGCTCAGCTTCTTTCCTTTCCATAGGACCAGCGTACCTGGATATAGAGACACAAGAGTGCACTATGTATTATGGACAGCTACACATACTGTATAATAAAGGACCTTCTCACATCTATAGATACTCATCACATATGCATCTGGATAAGCATCTTGTGTTCTAGGCAACAGACGATGTCTTGTGTAACATTTCTCTTTGGTAATTACTAAAGATGGCCTGAACCCATTGGAAAACATATATGGATGGCAGTGTATTTTAGGTAGTAGGTCATGAACATGTCTCACAGTATAGTTGTGAGTCTTTTACTCACCAGGGAAATAAAGAAAGATCAGGCACTGGGGTCTGTGAAGAGAAAGCAAGAATGTGCTATCTTTATATGATGAGAGAGAGATAGAAGAGGAGAGAGATCTGGTTTGTATACAAACTTACAGAAACAAAAGGTTTAACATGGCTGCAGGGGAAGAAGCCAATCTCATTACTGGATGTATTCCTACCCTGAAAAGATGTAATAAACATGTCATTTAAAGTCACACATGCACATGATGAGAAATATATCTTTCTATAGCTAAATAACTTGGTTGAGTTGTTGCTGATACACAAATGATTCACAGAAATGACACACTACTAGAATAAACAGGTGTGGAAAAAAGGATGGACACTAGTACAATGTCTAGTTACCTCCCACCAGTGCTGGTCGGCTTCTGCTTTTGTCAGTTCTATTATATGTCCCTTTTCCATTCGCAGTGCTGGGCCAAAAGCAATGGGTGGAGGAGGAAGCCCAAAATACTCCTGGAAGGTTTCCATTTTGGTGAGTCCTTGTAAAAAGACAAAGAGCACAGTTTCTCAGTATGTCATGACTGTGGATGTACTCTCCCCAAATTTCTGCTCAGCATTATAATAGTGACCATGTCTTCCCTGGTGTGTTTCTGCCATGCCACTACACTGCAAACTGGAATAAGATGATGTATGTTTATGTGGGGCAGACTACTTATGAGGGTATTGGTATGACAGATGACATGGCTATTTAACAGCTGTATATATATTTATTTACTTCCTAATTAATCAGCCTTTTCAGCATTGCTCACTAATAAAATCTTCTCCTTTAGACCTTAAACACTTTGTGCAACAGGCGTGTTCCTGACAGCCTGTAAAGATGCAATATACTACAGGTTAACTACCCACACAGACTGTTGGGTTCTTGGGAATCTCGGCATAGTCAGGGTTTCTTCATCAGGAATCAGCATTTCGAGGAGTCTCAGTAACTTCCAGAGTGGAGATAGGATCAGTATCGCAGCCACCAGGAGCAAATAAGAGAACATACCATTTCATATGTCTCAGCAGTGAACTGATTTTTTGGGGGAAAGTGAACAATATTTATAGAGGTTGACTACAGAGGGGGGTGGCAGACAAACACACGAGATTGACTCCACTTGGGGTCTAACAGTCTGGCATCCTGTCTGGCACCTGTGAACAATAGGCCAACCTCCAAATACACATAATGATGTCTCACACATAATGATGTCTCCATATCTAGTGGTCCTCAAATAGAGTACATTAACTTTATCTGGCAAACAATGGGACAAAACAGATTACTATAAAATGGAGGTGTTTATGCACATGACTCAATTGAACGGGAAAAGGGGTCCGGTGACAATACCCAACCTGACCGTCAACAAGATACAAAGCGTAGGACAGCTAGGGCACAAACTTTTCATTACTATTAATCTGGGGTCCTAATATTTTAACTGCCAGTAACATTTACAGTGAAAATATAATGTTAGCTTCTCTATTCCTGTTTCTCAGTGGTGTTCTTTTTGATCCAAATACAAATTAGAGTAATGATATTAAGATAATAAAGCACATTTACCTAAAACATGTTATATAACTTTTACTCATTTTTACATTATATTACCTCTAGGGGTAATCCATTTTCAGTGGCTCTGCCTCTTTCATTCTCCTCCTCCTAGTGTGTCATAATGTGCCATAGGGGGGGTGGTCTGCACTTCTGTCTTCCAGCACACAGTGCAAATGAGACAGGAGACTCTTTGGGAACCTTTCATTACGCACTACTTACATTGTCCTAGAACAAATGGAGACCTGCCTACAAGTAAACAATGCAGCACATTATGACACGCTACTGTATAAGACAGGGGGATGAAACAGGCACTGAAATGGATTAGCCATGGTTGTAAGAAAAAATAACAAAATTGATTAAAAATATTTGTAACTTTTTTGGGGTGTAATTATTGCATTAATTTTTTTACCTTTCAGTATTTTTTATTAGAGTGAGAGCTGGGGCTGATCTGCTCACAGGCTGCCCCACCTACACAGAGCACACCTCAACCCAGGAGAGTGTAAGGCTAAGTGTGTGGTGATAGGCTGAGTGTGTGATGTGACAGGCTGAGTATGATGTGATAAGGCTATGTGTGTGTCTGAGTGTGGGGTGACAGGATGAGTGTATGTGTGGGGTGACAGGCTGAGTGTGTGTGTGATGTGACAGGCTGAGTGTGTGGTGACAGGCTGAGTGTATGTGTGGGGTGACAGGCTGAGTGTGTGATGTGACAGGCTGAGTGTGTGGTGACAGGCTGAGTGAGAGTGTGGGGTGACAAGCTTAGGATGTGTGTGTGATGTGACAGGCTGAGTGTATGTGTGATGTGATAGACTAATTGTGTATGTGTGATGTGACAGGCTGAGTGTGGGGTGACAGGCTGAGTCTGTATGTGATGTGACAGGCTGAGTGAGGGGTGATAGGCTAAGTGTGTTTGTGACTGGTTGAATGTGTGATGTGACAGGCTGAGTGAGGGGTGACAGGCTAAGTGTGTGTGTGTGATGTGACAGGCTGAATGTGTGTGAAGTGACAGGCTGAGTGTGTGTGAAGTGAAAGGCTGAAGGTGTGTGTGATGTGACAGACTGTGTATCTGTGATGTGACAGGCTGAGTGTATGTGTGGGGTGACAGACTGGTTATGTGTGATGTGACAGGCGGAGTGTGGGTTGACAGGCTGAGTCTGTATGTGTGATGTGACAGGCTGAGTGCATGTGTGGGGTGACAGACTGGTTATGTGTGATATGACAAGCTGAGTGTGGGTTGACAGGATGAGTCAGTATGTGTGATGTGACAGGCTGAGTGTATGTGTGGGGTGACAGACTGATTGCTTATGTGTGATGTGACAGGCGGAGTGTGGGTTGACAGGCTGAGTCTGTATGTGTGATCTGACAGGCTGAGTGCATGTGTGGGGTGACAGACTGGTTATGTGTGATATGACAAGCTGAGTGTGGGTTGACAGGATGAGTCAGTATGTGTGATGTGACAGGCTGAGTGTATGTGTGGGGTGACAGACTGATTGTTTATGTGTGATGTGACAGGCGGAGTGTGGGTTGACAGGCTGAGTCTGTATGTGTGATCTGACAGGCTGAGTGCATGTGTGGGGTGACAGACTGGTTATGTGTGATATGACAAGCTGAGTGTGGGTTGACAGGATGAGTCAGTATGTGTGATGTGACAGGTTGAGTGTATGTGTGGGGTGACAGACTGATTGTTTATGTGTGATGTGACAGGCTGAGTCTGTATGTGTTATGTGACAGGCTGAGTGTGGGATGACAGGCTGAGTGTGTATGTGTGATTTGACAGACTGAATGTGGGGTGACAGACTGAGTGTTTATGTGTGATGTGACAGGCTGTGTGTATGTGTGATGTGACAGGCTGAGTGTGTATGTGATTTGATATGCTGAATGTGTGACTGGCTGAGTGTGTGATTACAGGTTAAGTGTGTGTGTGTGATGTGACAGGCTGAGTGTGTGTGTGATGTGACAGACTGATTGTGTATGTGTGATGTGACAGGCTGAGTGTGTATGTGATTTGATAGGCTGAGTGTGTGTGTGACTGGCTGAGTGTGTGATTACAGGTTGAGTGTGTGTGTGTGTGATGTGACAGGCTGAGTGTGTGTGATGTGACAGGCTGGGTGTATGTGTGATGTGGCAGGCTGAGTGTGTATGTGATTTGATAGGCTGAGTGTGTATGTGATTTGATAGGCTGAGTGTGTGTGTGACCACTGGAATCTCAACTCAGTCTTCAGAAAAGAAGAAATGTCACATGTAACTTGCTGGGCTAGGGGTAAGTATAAATCATATTGAAGCTTACCATTAACCCTTTTGATACGACACATTTTAAAGAAAGGTTTAATAAATTAAAGCAAACATTATTTTGTTATAATACTGTACTAGTATAATACCTAAAAAACCTGATTAAACATCCATGTTTATGACAACATATGACTGATTGTACATTATGAGCCTCTCATTTGTATATACCTACATATACGCATACAAACATAGAAAAAACAAATGGCACATATGGTCTGGTTAACCCTCAGGATAGCCTTATGCTTATCCCGAGGATACTAAAAATCTTTAACCGTGTTTGACCCTATCATTTCCACTGGAAGCCGGCTCCATTTATATGCTCCTCTTTCAGAATGTATCATGATGTAGACAGTGTTGCTTTTGCCTGGCTTCTATCTTTTGTGTAATTATATATATATATATATATATATATATATATATATATATATACCATTATAAATCATTTTGCAGTATTTCGGGGCTGGACCACTCTAGTGAGTGGGACCAGACTGATATACTACAGGATATTTCTCCCTGTAAAGGGCACAAGTGAGCTAAAAGAGGTTGCTCACCGAGTGGGTTTTCATGTCCATAGAACTAACCTATTGAGACTAGTTCTTTCTCTGATTGAACACCTCTATTTTTGTTTTTTGTTTTATATATATATATATATATATATATATATATATATATATATAATTATATAAACACATACATATATATTTTGTTATTGTTGTGTTTACTCTCTGTGACCATATGAACCTGTTAGCTTCCACTCGGAGCTCCATTAAACTTGTGCTCATTGCTTCAATATATATATATATATATATATAGTAAATAAAAAGTACATCTGTGTTCACATTTGAATGTCTAAAGCAAGTTAAAAAACCTGCTTCCAGCTCAGAGTTCCAAGAAAAAACGTTATTACACTGCATTCTGGGAAATTGAGCTGGGACACACAAATATGCCCACAAATGCCTTGCTCTTCATTCCATAGCCATTATCAAACATGGCTTCCTTTAAGCTTATGCATGCTGTATTACACAGCTTTAATGCAAAGCCAAGGTTGGAATAAACACAGGCTGAGTATCCAATCCATGTACAGCTGTTTCAAGCTTACTGGCTATCATCAGCATGGAGCAGGATCTCAGCTTGTGTTGTGGAAATTATGAGTAGGTAGTTCACCACAACAATCATTTATAATATGGTGGGCAAAAGAGTGATAGAAGCCCTCCACCGTACAGTAGTACAGTAAATAAAAAGTACATCTGTGTTCACATTTGAATGTCTAAAGCAAGTTAAAAAACCTGCTTCCAGCTCAGAGTTCCGAGAAAAACAGTTATTACACTGCATTCTGGGAAGTTGAGCTGGGACACACAAATGTGCCCACAAATGCTTCTCTCTTCATTCCGAAGCCATCATCAAACATGGCTTCCTTTAAGCTTATGCATGCTGTATTACACAGCTTTAATGCAAAGCCAAGGTATATATATACACATACATATATATATATATATATATATATATATATATAATATATGTCTGAACATAGGTAAATAAAAAATATTGATCTCACACCTATAAAGCAAAAAATGTTGCATTCTACATGCTTCCAGGAGCACCTTAAAGTTCACTGCCCAGGGGCTCCAAAAAGGTTAATCCGGCCCTGTGCCTACCTTGCACTTTTAGTTTATAATCTAGTTTTAGCATACAGTACAAGTCATATCTGCTCTTTTGTAACCCCTTCTCCACATATATATCTGTACTTGGTCATCCCCTTTCCTCTTTCACCTCCTCTCTTTGCTTTGTCACAATGCCTGCATCATCCTTGAGGTACTTTATAATCCACTCTCTGTTCTTGGAGTTTGTCCTCCGCAAGTGACACCTTTGCCTCCAAGGTGTCCTAACATCCTTGATGCCTTTGTCCCATCCAATAAAGTGCTCTATAACATACATACCTGAATCTGTCTTTTTGCTCTGGGCTCCACGACCTGGCTTCTGCTGAATAAAAATACATGTTAAAATATTAACTGACACACATAGCCCACACCTCTAACAGCAACCCTCCCACAATTCAATTATGTCTATATATATTAAAAGGATTTTACCTTTTTATTGGTCGAGGAGCAAGAATCTGCAAAGCAATGACAAAAATCAGAATAAAATTAAGTATTACGCCTGCATCACTGACACAGCAGAGGTTCCCACTGGTATAATTTACTTAATCATTAAATCTTATTTAAAATGCATTACCTCATGGGTGTCTGCCTGCATTGTTTTCAATCTAAAGGAATCTGACATTGAGAAGAATAAGCGAGTGCAAACAACATGAAGTCATTAGTCTAATAAGCCTGATCCTTGGGCTCTACAGATATTCATTCTTCTCAATGGATCATGTATTTAGACTGTAAACAATACAGACAGACCACAATGAGTAATTTTAAATTATTATTATTATTATCTTTTATTTGTAATGCGCCAGCATATTCCATAGTGCTTTACAGGGGATAAGTACATGGCGGAAATAAAATTAACACATAGCAGGAAATGAAAGGCTTCGTTTTTGAGCTTAAAATCAAATGTACATAGTGCTTGTTTTCAAAGCACCGACACAAGATTGAAAACTCGCAAACTTACAATCTAAATGAAATTATAAGCAACAGTTACACTGTAAACAGTTAATGTTTGGTTGGTGGGTGAGAAAGGATGACTGACAAGTAAATTCAATAAATAGTTACTGAAAGGGAATACATTTTCATTTATATTTAGTCATTTTTACCTACAGTTTTAAGTTATACTATATTTGGAACATATAAAGTCCCTTTCAGCCTGACAACTGTCTGCTTAAACATGCGACATCTGTGTCACAAGCCCTTTTCTATTTCCTTCTCACCTTGCTTTCCACAGCATGGTACCCGGCCCAGACATTCCTTGTGAGCAGGGGCTCTGCAGCGACAGCAGCGGTAACCCTGGAAGAACAATCCCCTGAGGGGTCAAAAAGCTGTGATCAGGTCTGTGACACCTCAATGACACTCACGTCTTTATCACGGTCTCTACGTCTCGTTCTCACCTCAGTAACATCTGGCAAGCTTTACACGTGGCCGTCTCTTCAAAGGAATACATCTGAAAGTCGTGGCCATTCGCAAGAGCATCATCTGGGTAGATGTTGGAACTAAAAAAATAATTATCTGTGTATTACACATATGTACTGCACTCTCTCGCACAACATATTAATCCATCCGTGTAACATATTCTAACACCAAATGAATGATAATGTATAAAACATACACACTATATAAAGCACACATGGATTTTATTGTGCAAACACTCACTGTAAGTGACTACCAGGCCAAGGCCTAGGACAGCACATTTTCAGAAATCAACCAGTGTAGTACCATGGAATAATGTGTGTATATGCACAAAAATATCTATATGTAGTAATATATTGTGTCTGTTTAACTAACATTTTCAGACATACTGTATATACACATATACCTTTGCTTATATATATACAACATATATGTGTGTATGTGTGGTAGTCTTAGGATGAGGCTATACCAAGGGGAAAGGGGGAGTAGTAACTGAAACATGGAGGGTACACAAATCGGAATAGGTTCAACATAAAACCTAACTACCTGCTAACAGTATACTCTTGTGTGTAACAGACATAACATCCTTTCTAGTATAACATACATACCCTTGCTCACTGTGCCTTAGGGAGTTCAGCTGCACCTCACTGACGAGGCCCATAAAGGCCGAAACGGTTTGCTGATTCCCCTGTTCAGGGTAGAATTGCCTGGTATTTCGGGGCTGGGTCACTCTTTTGAGTGGTACCAGACTGATATACTACAGGATAAAAGAGGATGCTCTCAGAGTGGCTTATCATGACTATAGAACTCACCTATTAAGGTTGGTTCGTTCTCTGATGACCACCTCTGACTTTGTTGTTTTGTATAACACACATACAGTGCAAAATAGCGGCCTCCAGATATAACCCACAAAACAACCTTTTATATCAAAACAAATAGCACACTTTCATGTGTAATAAACACCGCATTACATAGTAAACATCCTCTGTAACACAAATATAATTGAGTATATTCTGTAGCACACTCTGTATATTATGTAGTGTCCACGTGACAACATATTGCAGCCCAGTGTTCATGTCATTGTTTGACTCACAGAGCCATCTCAAACTGTTCCATCCACTTTTTCTTCAGTTCCCTGGTCTTGAAAAAGAGTTCATAGCCCTGAGATCCTCGAGTGTCAATCAGCAGGAACATGTGTGACCACTAAAACACACACGGAAAGACTGGTCACAAATAACAATCACGTCAACAAGTAAAGCATGATAATAATACAATAAAGATCAACAGCTGTGTACATATATTGCTCAGTCATTCTTTCCAGGACCAGGACTGTGTGATCTGATAAAACATAACAGAGGTGTGTTTCTGCCTAGGCCCACAAGGCCCAGGCCTAGGGCAGCACATTTTCAGCGGGCATCAGGCTGTCTGAAGATGCAGTGTAGCGTGTTTGTATATGCACAGAAATCTATATGCAGTGATATTTCTGCTTGTAAATGTACTTGACACTTTCTAAATATCTAAAAACACATAAACTTATGATTTAACATATAGAAAGTGTAACGAAGGACCAGCTGTGGGGACCTTGGAAGGCTAGATGGTTTCATAAGTGCAGGAAATTATCCATGCAAAGTTGCAACTCTCCCAGGAAGAAATGGTCTCCAGTTAATGAATGTCCCTGCATCAAATGTTTTTTCTCTGGGTAATATTACTTACCCCAGACTTATTTCTGACCAGTGCCAATACTCTGGAATTAATAATTGTTGGCAATGAGAATGGCCCAGAATTGCTAGTCACTGATCAGTAACTGTAAATTTAAAACTGCTGATCACTAGTCAATGAGATCTTCCCTAGAGGAGCTCATCAATGGTCAGTGACAGAGCACACAAAGATGATCACTGGTCCACATTGTTACAGAGGTCACAGCTAAAGTCCTACTGGTACCTTCTTGTTCTCTCGTTCCCCAGCAGAATCATCACGAATCTGGTAAGACTGAAGTTTTATAAATTCCTTCAAGTCAAACGTATCCCCCTTCCTCTTACAGATCAACAGTGCTCGGTCCAGGAGGAAAGCGTATCTGAGACACAAGGGTAGTACAAACACATGGGTAACACAGTAGGATCATACCTTATAGGCACTGGGATTGGGAATGTCTGTACAAGTGAGGGGTGATGAGTATTTTGTAGAACTTGTGGCCAAGGAGGAAAAAGTTGTTTTGAGGAGTCAAAACATGAGTTTAATGGGGAGACAAAATACATTTTTTATTGAGTTATGAAAGGCTCATAGAATATCAATAGAAATAATCATCTGATACAGCTGTACTGTGGAAAATGTTAATGTAATTAAAAATGGATTTATAAACACAATTTGATCACACTGTCCAGTTATTTCCTAATGTGTGTTTACCACCAACCACAAATATTTGCTTATGCTAATATACTTAAAGGAACTGCATCACGTCAACAAGTACATGTCATAAAAGTGCATTAAAAAACTGTCTATTATAATTGCCATTTTTTCTACAAAAAATGAGAAATTTAGATTGTTCGAGAAATTTGGAGAAGGTATTTAACTACATAATAACATTAAGGCACATTGTTTTTGTCACTATTGAAACAAAGTATATTAAGCTTCTAATTAACATATCAAAATATTTTATTAGTATTTAGGAGCATCTTATTTGCAAAATCACACAACAAAATGGCTAATGCAATGTATAGCCAATTTTTGGCGTGACAGAGGCCGTTTAATGTTTAATATTTAGATAAGAGATCAATTGAAAGCTCGGCAAGTAAATATAGTCCAAGTATTTGGGCTACTATCAGATTCTTCTAGTTTTATTGTGTTTAAAATATGATTATATATAAATATATAACATAATAAAACTACCACGATCCTTTAAAGAAAGACAGAAACCTCAGTAATGTCAATATTAGAAGAAGATTGAATGAACCTGTAATTTATTAAATACTATAAGCAATTATGTTGCAGTGGAACCTATTGTTTTGGTGTCTGCTGATCTGTTTCTATAGTTTAAAAAAGTGAGTAAGTCTAATTGCACGGTGAGTGATCCTCTAGTAGTTAGTATAACTCCAATCAGAAACTATCAGAAATTACACTGTATATTTATTAGAGTAATTTTGAGAATCAATCCAAGGACGAGTGTAAACGACTTTGAATTATCAGCCTTATTAAATTGCGATTTGGTAAATTTAAATGGGCTCTATTTAAACACACAGCATAATTTACGTACAGAAGTTTTTAGTTAGTGAAGAAGACCCTGCTTTTGGATAGAAGTTCACTAACTAAAAACTTCTGTAAAAAAAATGCTTTTGTGCTTAAATAGAGCCCTTTTAAATTTATCGAATCACAATTTAATAAGGCTGCATGTTAATAAGAGAAAAGGCACCCATATTGTCAACTGGAAATCTCACCAAAAGGAACCCAAATATATGCCTTTAGGGCAGAGACTATATGATGTTTATTATATAGAATAGCATAACTACTCCATATAAAAGGTAAAACTTGTGACAGACTAAGCAACAATGTCAGGTAATACTTAGATCTTATAAGCTATAGTCTGCCACACAGCATACCTTTTATATGGAGTAGTTATGCTATTCGAGACAGGATAATAAACACCATATAGTCTCTGCCCTAAAGGCATATATTTGTGTTCCTTTTGGTGAGATTTTTAGTTGACAATATGGGTGTCTTTTCTCGTATTAATATAATTCTTGATCTGTTTCAATAGTCAGAAATAGAAATCTAGCAACGCAAAATATCTTCTCTTAACAGGACTATAAAATGTAAGCTTAATTAGTTTAATAAGATCACATCCTGCTGAGAAAACAGCAGAAAAAAGGAGCTAAGAAATGGAAATGAAATACCACATTACAGAATACTCTGTAACTGCATATAAATGTTATATATATATATATATATATATATATATATATATACATATATATATATATATATATATATATATATATATATATATATATATATATATTGGCTTTCTTAAAAGAGTTTGCCTGTTTCAATGTTAGTTATAATAAAAACTGAAATGCATCCATCCTTTAAATTTTCACCGCAAATATTCCAGTTACTGCAAAAATAAATATGACAACTGGTTGTTAATAAAAATGTTTTGAGTGGAAGTAAACTGAGCTTGAAATAGTGTCTGTGTAAAGATTAGAGGGTTGAGCATTATGACTGATTGTTTATGAGACTTAGGGTGAGGATGCATACCTGTCCAGTTTTGACTTCTTCTCCACAGTTGTGATTTTCAGCTCCCCATCTGTTTTTGGCCGTCCAAACAAAGCAAGAGAATCAGTCTGAGGACAGAAGAAACAGAGCTTGTAAGTTTGAGTCTTGGAGTTTGGGATCTGATTATGAATTGTCAATAGTTGCTCTGATCTGATTGTGAATGAGAATTCCTGATATATGACTGTGGTTGGGATGTGGAGAATTTCAGTAAATACAAAATTACAGTTTAAGTAAAAGAAGAATACCATTGGCCCAGCATGTATGGTGGTAATTGTAGGGGCCAATAAAAAGAGAAGCTATAACAATTTCACTAGACCTGCCACTGTTAAAGTCTGCATTTATTTTAGCCAGGGTATCAGTATTACATCATGCATACTAGCTCTTCTAGTGTACTACATGAATATGGATTCTGTTGACACTTCATGACCTGGAATAGGTTAATGACAAGAGCTAATAAGCAGAGTTGATAACTATCTTCAGTGGTATCAGAGTTGATAACTATCCTCAGTGGTATCAAGTCACCATATTTATTTGTGGTGGTATGTTTTACATCCCCCTCCCCATATTTCACTGGTTCACTCCTACTTTCTTTCTCGTCTAAATCACTGAGGCCCCATACTGATTCCTATCCTTTTCCCTTAACAAGCCACCTTAATCTATCTCTCTGCTGATAATGTGTCCTTATCCAACCATTCACCAACTCCTCCCACACAGTCTCTTTATATAGACCCCATTCTCATATACAGTGCCTCTATGCAGGTCCTAAATTCCATATGTACCAGATTCTCTATTGACAATTGGAAATTGGTAATTTGCTTCAGCGTCTCGTTATCTCTCTTCACCTCGTTAACACATTGCGCCAAATCCTGTGGAGAGATGTGAGGGATATTCTTATACAGGGCTTATATAGTCACTTAGACCCCATTGTACACTGCCACCCTGACAGTCACCATTTCATCTTTTGATATACACCCAGCTCAATCATAATAACCTGGATCAACTTCAGTTAAGAACCTTGTTATTGTGCACTTCTAGAGTCAGATACTTACATGAGCATGGGACAGGGTGAATACGATGAACGGTAAAAAATGGGAAAAGAGCATCATAAGGAGTTTCCACTAAATCTGATAATATAGAGCTAAACATTGTGTTATAGCAACTGAAGGTTGTGCTGGCATAGGAAGCTATAGTATGGAAAAATAGTCTTGTTGTTAGGTAGTTTTTTATGTCACTTAGGTTGCTAGTAGGGAGAAATAATGAGGGGCCCATGGATAAGCTTCCTTCAGAGAGAGGAACTTTGTGCAGGTTTGGGCTTGGTCAGTACCTGGATGGGACACTACCTAGGAATACCAGGAGCTGTATTTTGTGGCTGACTGGAGAAGCACCTGGCAACCCACTCCAGTATCTATTGCCATGAAAACCAAGTGGATCAGCTTGACCATGGTCATTAAGATGTGCCTGGTGTGTTACAGTCCATGAGGTCACAGAGAATCAGATACAACTGAACAACAACTGAACAACAAAACAACAACCCTGGTGGTCCAGTGGTTAGTATTTGGTGCTTTCATCTCTGTGACCTGGGTTTGATTCCAGTCAGGGAACCAAGAGGTCACGACACCCTGAAGCCATGCAGAGTTGGGCCTGGTCAGTACTTGGATGGCAGACTACCTAGGAATACCAGGAGCGCTATGCTGTGGCCCACTGGAGAAGAAACTGGCAACCCACTCCAGCATCTCTGCCATGAATACCAAGTGGATCAGCATGCGGTGGTTCGATCCATGGGGTCACAGAGATTCAGACACGACTGAACCATGCAAACACACACAAAAGGATTTTGTGAAGGTGTATGGTGTTATGGAGTTTTGATTCCTGTTGCTTAGCCACAATTCATAATACTATACCCATTATGAATGAAGATTGCACCCACAAAGGGAGATATGAAATTGTGCTCTAGTGAAATACTATCCACTTGTACCTAGACACACTGGGAGTTCAGAGGATGTATAGAATATCCCTGTAGTATCTGACAGTAGTACAGTATATATGCATACATATACTCTGTTCTTCTCACCCTCATTGCATCCAGAGCCAGCTTCAGGTTCTCTTTCTCTGTTGGCTCTGTAGTGTGCTTTACCAGCTCCTGTGTAAGGAGGAAAAAGGAAGACATAATGAGAGAGGAAACTGAGAGAGAGACGTCAAAAAGAGAGAGACTGAACGGGCCAATTCACTTCACTCTCAGCTGTATATGTTTGGTAGGATTATGCCTAGTGTACATTTTTCAGTAACCAAAATTAATAATTTAGGTAGGGTATAGTTCGTTGATAACTCCTCACCTGCAATAATAAATGATATTTCAGAACTCGCTGCATTGGTACCATCAGCAGATCACGAAGAGAGAATCGTCCATTATTGGCCCTCTGTGAACACTCCTGACAACCAAGAAATACAATTTTATTTAATTTTATGTACAACATCCTTTCCCAAAGCTGGCACATGGCTAAAAAATGTGCACAGTCAGTGGAATTCAGTATCACACCTTTAGGAATAATGTCACTCAGCTGCATCACATGACCCATTCCCACCAATCACCTCCAGTTTCATTCTGACACCCTCGTGTTCCTGTGAGGTTTGTTCCAACTGTTTGGTGGCAAACTCCACTTGACTGCAGTATGTTCCATAGATAAGAAACCTGCCAAGGAACATGGGATGATGAGAGAGCAACATCTGCATGTGTGTACGTTCATGTATATGAATTTCTTTCTTACTTCTCTTTGTATCTCATGAACACCTGGTATAAACTTGGTTGGTTCTTGTTTAAAATACAGCTCTTCATTTCTGCAAGAAAACTTTGGTGAAGAGTCAGTAGGTCCTGAAATACAAAGTAAAAAACAGACAATGCTATGCATATGTATTGGGTTTCACATTTGCAATAGATAAACATAAAATTTTAGGTCATTTTATAAATGCTTTCAAATACCTACATGGATGCTTCTTTGAATTCGGTGTAGCATGATGGCCACAAATACAGTAAATGGTTTTCTTTGTCCACCATAATCATTGCCAAGGCCATTATTTGACCCTAGTGATTGTCCATGCAAGATGCTTACTCACTAAGAGCCCGGTTCAATTGCAAGCCCGCATCTCGAGGTACAGTGCCTTGCAAAAGTATTCACCCCCCTTGATTTTTTACCTATTTTGTTACATTACAGCCTTACGTTCAATGTTTTGTTAATCTGAATTCTATGTAATGGATCAGAACACAATAGTCTAAGTTGGTGAAGTGAAAGGAGAAAAATATATACATAAAACTATTTTTTAGAAATAGAAAACAGAAAATTGGCATGTTCATATATATGCACCCCCTTTGTTATGTAGCCCAAAAAAGCTCTGGTGCAACCAATTACCTTCAGAAGTCACGTAATTAGTGAAAGGATGTCCACCTGTGGGCAATCTAAGTGTCACATGATCTGTCATTACATATACACACCTTTTTTGAAAGGCCTTAGAGGCTGCAACACCTAAGCAAGAGGCACCACTAACCAAACACTACCATGAAGACCAAGGAACTCTCCGAACAAGTAAGGGACAATGTGGTTGAGAAGTCAGGGTTAGGTTATAAAAAAATATCCACATCTTTGATGATCCCCAGGAGCACCATCAAATCTATCATAACTAAATGGAAAGAACATGGCACAACAGCAAACCTGCCAAGAGACGGCCGCCCACCAAAACTCACGGACCGGGCAAGGAGGGTATTAATCAGAGAGGCATCACAGAGACCTAAGGTAACCCTGGTGGAGCTGCAGAGTTCCACAGCAGAGACTGGAGTATCTGTACATAGGACGACAATAAGCCGTACACTCCATAGAGTTGGGCTTTATGGCAGAGTTGCCAGAAGAAAGCCATTACTTGCAGCAAAAAAACAAAATGGCACATTTTGAGTTTGCGAAAAGGCATGTGGGAAACTCCCAAAATGTATGGAAAAAGGTGCTCTGGTCTGATGAGACTAAAATTGAACTTTTTGGCCATCAAAGAAAACGCTATGTCTGGCACAAACCCAACACATCACATCACGCAACGAACACCATCCCCACAGTGAAACATGGTGGTGGCAGCATCATGCTGTGGGGATGTTTTTGAGCTGCCGGGACTGGGAAACTGGTCAGAGTTGAGGGAAAGATGGATAGTGCTAAATACAGGGATATTCTTGAGCAAAACCTGTACCACTCTGTGTGTTATTTGAGGCTAGGACGGAGGTTCACCTTCCAGCAGGACAATGACCCCAAACACAATGCTAAAGCAACACTTGAGTGGTTTAAAGGGAAACAAGTAAATGTGTTGGAATGGCCTAGTCAAAGCCAAGACCTAAATCCAACAGAAAATCTGTGGTCAGACTTAAAGATTGCTGTTCACAAGGGCAAACCATCCAACTTGAAGGAGCTGGAGCAGTTTTGCACGGAGGAATGGGCAAAAATCCCAGTGATAAGATGTGGCAAGCTCATAGAGACTTATCCAAAGCGACTTGGAGCTGTGATTCCCGCAAAGTTGTGGGCATGTTCTGCAAATTAAATGATGCAAATCCTAAAACAATCCATGTTAATTCCAGGTTGTGAGGCAGCAAAACAAGAAAAATGCCAAGGGGAGTGAATACTTTTGCAAGGCACTGTATACAGGCCGTACGTCTGCGGGTGTGCTGTGGGCTTCCGTTCGTCTACGATTTCTGTACTATTCAAAAATCATGGACTTGTGTGTAGCAGTTCAGGGCAGGAATATGAACAATTAAGCAAGACCGTAACCTCCCAAACATGGAGGTTACATGTCAATCAATTAGGTTTGGGGGCTCGATATGCAATGGGACTCGCAAACCCTCAAAACATCACATATATAGTTGTGAGCGTATGAGTTGTTGCTAACGCTGCGGGCTCGCATAGCGAAGCGAGGGCACTGCCCGAGGGTCTCAGTTGCTGGCATGGAGCGCCGAAGCGAGGGCACTGCCCGAAGGCGCTCCTTGCCAGCAACTGAGGACCCTCGCGAAGCGAGGGCCTCAGTTGCTGGCATGGAGCGCCGTAGGAGCTCCATGCCAGCACCTGAGGACCTCGCAAAGCGAGGGCCGCAGTTGCTGGCATGGAGCGCCGAAGGCGCTCCATGCCAGCAACTGCGACCCTCGCAAACTTCACGTCGCAACCCAAACAGCACGACACACACATTACGACACTCGCAAACAACATACGACACACGTTCACACACATTACGGACTCGCAACACTCGGACGCAACTCGCGAACATTACAAAATGTAAAACACAATACATACACACACCACATACATAAAAAACTTACCTACACCAAGAGGAAGCACCCAGCACCTCAAAAATACAACTTACACCTCGATTTTACTCGAAATAAAACAGTTTAGAGACTAAAAAAAAATCGAAGCGAGAGAAAAAATGGCCGCCGAACAAAACGAAAACGAGGCTACAGCACTCTAAACTCGCAAAACACCACAAGAAACTCGCAAAACACCACAAAACACCTACGGATATTCCGATACAAACGTATACCACACATTACTCGCCATTTTACGCCAATGCGGAAGTACACGACAACGGTTTGGGCTCGCGCACGCACAGTGTTACACTGCACACATTCAGCACGCTTACACAGCAGATCCACACCACTAATGCTGCAGCAACATCAAAACACATTCACAGCTCTTCCACACAATGCTTTAAAATAGGTAAAGTATATTCATTTATTAATGTATTATATATTTCATTATTACACACTAAACAGCATTAGCTACCTTACAATTTCATTGCCGTCATTTTTTGACGGGCAATTCGCTAGTGAAATTATAAAAATGAATGCCAATACTGTTTTAGTCCATATGGGTGACCTGATATGTATTAACTCATTGATTCCTGGTGCAGTATTGATTTTTTAATTGCATTTACAGTGCTACTATCAGGTGTTTAACCCCCTTTGCGGGTCCTCTCTAGCACTCGTAGGATTTTCTCCTACATTTGCTGTTTACAGGTGTGAAAACATTTGAGGGAATTGGAGCAATTGAATAGAGATATGCGATTTTAGCGATCGTAACTCTTGCGGAATTTAAAGATCAAAGGTTTCAGGAGGCTGTAAGTTAAGGGTTTAACTATTGCAGAGTTTTCCAGCCCGTAACCCATAAATCGTTTGGAGCCCGCAAAGAGACAGATTGAATAGCAAATTAACTTACAGCCTCACTTATGGGCTCCAGTAACTTACGATTGCTCAATTGAATCGAGTCCTAAGTATACTCACTGGTGCTGTAGAACTTTTTTTAGCCTGAATAGCTGGGTTTGATTTCCAGCTTTGTAACACAATTTACCATTCTTTATGCTGATTTTCCTGAGCTTAGTGACCTCCACTATTCTCCATATTACTGCATATTCTATCTTCAATCTGCCATGATATAGCTGAAGATTACTTTGTTCTATATTTGCCTGTCAAAGGGTCTGACTGGGTTTTAAATTGTATGTGGCTATGTTTTTTGTCACATATATAGTTGTTAGTGTGGGTAACGTTTGCAATGTGGGTCACGCTTTATGAGACCGGTTGTGGCCCATAGGCAAGTCAAGCCGTTGCCAACGAGGGACTTAGGCTGCAATGAGCACCAAAGGTGCTCATTGCACTGCAAGCCTCGCGAATCCCAAGGCAGTAACACAACCCAAGACAGTAACAGTCAAGCGCCAGGCCAATAAACTACACAGGATGGAGAGGCTTGCAATGAGCACCAAAGGCGCTCATTGCGAGCCACGAGATGAACGCCAAGGGCGCTCAGTGCGGGCTCGCGATGAGCGCCGAAGGTAGAGCATTACCATCCTTCACATTTTATTCCCGTAATTTTTGACGGGCAAGTAGCTAGTTATTGATATAAGTATAAGCTTTAGCTTTATGTTTCCTTTTAGATGCTACCCTCCATTACCTCAATGTTCATGAAAATGCTGCTCATTTCTTGTCTGCGCAGGAACGTCTGAAGTGGCCTCATAAAGTACTGTGAAGTAGAGGATTGATTGAAATATTATTTTATAAAAAACATAATTTACATATTATACAGTTATCCGCAATGATGTCATACCCTAAGTGCATTATCACCAGTACCTGACATATACATCCCAGGGTGTCTGTGTATTTCTCTTCAGTCTGATACAGTTCTTGAATGCAACATCTCCTCATATCCTCTGCTGTCATTTTCTGTTGATGTGGTGGGTGGGAGAAGAAACAGTATTGTGACCTCTGGTTTGCACATACTCATATTCTTTCTCCTACTGTCATTTGCCTTTATCTTCTACTTTAACACCAACAGAAAGAATGATGTGTGTATATATGTATATATATATATATATATATACATATATATATATATATATATATATATATATATATATATATATATATATATATAATTCCATTATCTACATGTGTGTATTCCCTTATCCACTGATAATTACTTAATTTCCCTGTAGTTACCCCTCCACTTGCTGGTGCTGGCGGTTGTTCAGTCTTCATTAGATCCTCATAAATTTCATTTCCTTCTTCTTCCTCCATCTCCACACAGTCATAGAGATCTTCATCTTCCTCGCCGGTGTCACTGGGGACAAGTGACACATCATTTAACATTGTAGGTCCATGTGATGTTACAGCTGTGTTAGCATATATATGTTTACAGTATGTGATGTCACTGTGTTCATGACATCAAGCTTTTTTTTATTATTACCATTTCTAATGTTAATGACAATGGTCAGATATGTATATATCATAAGTGTTAAAGAATACTATAACTGGATTTGATGATTTAAACTTGGCATGGAAACGATTAAGGGGTCATTTGCTAAATCCAACTAGTGAAAGGGTGGTAGAGGGAACAACATTGAAAGTGGTAGAGACAAATTCATTAAGGGAAAGTAAGAATTCTTGGTCTATCCTGTGGATTAAAGGGACACTTTAATGCTCTTATAAAGGCATCTCTTTAAAATAGGAAAGGCCTGATAAGAAAAAAAAAACTTTATTACATTTTACTGTTTATTTAAACGAGTTACTATTTTTTTTAAGCATGCCTAAGGCAGCATAAGCTGATTATCTCTCCTCCCACTGAATGATGTATTGTCTCTGGGTTGTGAGCTGCCTAGAGGGGAATTCTCTCTAAACAGGCATATTGTACATGCAGTATGATAGTAGGAGGCAACTAAAAAGTGTGTTTGTGTCCATTGCTAGCAGCTACTTTTACACTACTGTATGCTACTAATCTGTGTTTTACAGAGTGGTCTCAATAAGTTTTCAATTTGGGATTTCCCCTCTGGGCAGCTCCCAGTACAGAGACAATATTTTATTCAGCTGGTGGAGAGATCTGGAGCTTATACAGCTTGGGGTATTATGTAAAAAATAATGCATTCTTTAAATGCACAGTAAAATTAATAAAGCTTTTTGTTCTTATCAAGCCCTAACTATGTTTTAGAGAGCCCTTTATAAGAACACTGAAGTGGTTCATTAATGAACGCTGATATTTTTAGATAGATAAGAAAATGTTACATTATATGTGCCTATTAAACCTAGTACTGATAATAATCAATAGGCTCATCTAATCTACAGTTTCATACCAGACTTGCTTTATTGTTTATCTGTTATATATACATTTGATTTCTCTCTTGTCACATGTATGGGTCAATAATATTACATATCATCTATGATCATGTAATTGATGTCTTGTGGGGATGGGTTCCAACTTACTCAATTTGGTCAGAGAGGCCACTGTAGATATCTTCTTCTGCTGCAAGCTCCTCAGTGGGGAATGGTCTGAGAACATGGTAAAGACATATAATGTCACATGTGGATACATCTGGATATGTTGCATAATATCAAAAACACATTGGCCAGAAGGGGATGTAACAGGGTGTCCTATAAAAGCACAGAATGAGATGTAAAAGTGTCACATGTGGCTGGTCACAGCTAGAGGTGTATCAGACTGCCGCACATAGCTGGACACAGAATGTATCAGTATGTAAAATATGGGCCCATCAGGATATTTAACATTGTCACACAGGGCTAGGTACAACAGTAGATAAAACAGAGTGTCAAATAATAATACAAAAAGTAATGTGGCAGAATCCCACATGAACACTCTGGGTATGTGACAATGTTACACATGGGCACCACTTGAAGTTTACATTTATATCAGACATAAGGACACTTAAGTACATAAGTGTATCAGTGGTGAGTACAACAATATTTTTACTCACAGGCCCAATTGGGGGTCAGTGTGTCACCAATGGGGAACATCTCTGGTTTTATAGTATCTCAGAAGCTAAGTTACTAATAAAGGATCTTTATGAAGAATCTGTTAGGAGACTGTGATACTCACTCAAAACCCCTGCTCTGGGAAATTTGTGTCCATGATAAAATAGAAAGAGTGTCAATAACCTGCGGGTGAAATAAATAGAGACATAAGGATATGGCTTACACCAGTGAGTGCAACAGAGAGAAGAGTACAAGAGCATGATCATCCATGTAGGAGTGACATGGACCTTTCCGTGATCACAGGCTGTGTCCTCATGAAAGGGTGACTGGTAGGACATCTCTCTTTAAATGATCACTGTAATGTCCTAACAAGAGGAACTAATTGTTTTAATTAGGTTTTGATCATTAATAACATTTATATTTAAAAAATTATAATATACATTTTAAATATTACAATTTAAAATATTAGAGTATCAGCCTCCAACTGTGCCAATGGTCTTCACCCCAATAAGGTCATTGATGGGGAGGGGGATACTCTGTATAGGAAATAAGTCTTATGTGTTTTAAAAATGATTTAATTAGATAGAGATCAGCTTCAGTCTAGACAATGATTCATAGGCCTCCTCCCTGTCAGTCCGTGTTGCCAAAGGAAACTGCTTTAACACACAAATATAAAAAAATACAAGCTTGTGCCTGACAATTTAGCACTGTATGCCAGCCAGAGCCAAACCCTCTGTTCATCTTATAGTGGGTAGGGTTAGCAATAAATGCATCTTCTCTTTGAAAGTAAGTTTAACATTCATAATCACCGAATATGAATATGAATGATGATCAATGCCTAATTAAAATATCTAGCTCATTTTGTTTGTCCACTACAGAGTACCTTTAAAGGTACATTGTAGTCTCATATTTAACAACTCTATTTTAAAGAACTAACATAGTTTTAGAACATTATGTCATAAAACAACCTTTAATTCAGTACCTATTATGTGGAATTATATAGTCTTGGCCATCTTGATTGCTATCTTATAAGTACGCCCATGGGCGTAGAAGCCCCAAAAAATCTGGAAGGGATAATTCAACTCTACTCAAACTGGTGGCTGCCGGCCTAACGCAAGCTTTTTGCCAAAAGCTTCAGTGGAGGCCTGAATACCATATGTTAAGCGGCAATAACTTTTTTTGTGGATCAGCGGGAAATTTCTGCAGACAGGCACCACACACTGGCTGTTGAAAACCATTGCTATATAGGACCATATATTTCTATCTATCTATCTATCTATCTATTTATCTTTATCTATCTAATTTGTTTGTTTCTTTCTATCATTTATTATCTGTAATACAACTGTGCAATAGTGTACCAAAGGATTACGCTACACATTGCAGAACACAGTGTTGCCCAGACCTCTAATACTCAAAGAGTTAATACTTGTATGTATTAAATAATTTCAACTTAACTATTTGAAATAGCCACATTTCATCTCATGCAGTAGTTCTCATACATTTGATCTTTAAAAAAAAAGACAATTCTAGCCATTGACCACAATTTCTAGTAGAAATAGTGCTGTCTGGATAACTGCAAAATAAATTAATAACATATTTTAAAAGTGTGTTTAAACTTTGCAAACATTTGTCTTTTACTTTTGTATAGGGAAATTTGCTGTTTATAAAAAAAAAAGGTATAGAGCATACAGTGAAAAGGGCACAGTGTAGAGTAGTTGAGGACCATATATTCATATATTTTTGCTCAAACTTTATTTCTCTGGTTTATGCTCTGCTGTGCCCTATGGTAGACATGCACGACTCCTTTTGCACATTTTTTTTTTACATATAAAGAATATGTATTAAGCTTGTGCTTTGACAAGTGCTTTGCCCTATGGTAGATATGCATGACTTCGGTCTCTCCATAGAATGCATGATTTTCATGATCTATGCACCTTCTCTAAGAATTATGCATATTCCCAATGATCCTCTTCAGCCAGGCTGTGCTTTTTAGAGCACGTTTGATAGGATTGTGTTTTTCCCTTAGGTATTATAGTTCGTACTATGCAATCAGTAAAATAAGGGACGAACAAGAAAATGTGCTCTGGTGTTCTTCCTTATTCAAACAAACCTTTGAAAAAGCCACTGTTAGTTCAACGAAATGGCTGCAAGGTGCAAATTAAGTTTATATCACACACTGCCCGTTTACGGCTTGGCAGACTCTTTTATACAACAGGTTTAATATTCTGAAATATAGCCTGTGTTAGGGCTTAGTAGATTGTGGTTCACCTTCTATAGCATTTAAACGACAATCGATATACCTGTTTTGTGGAAGCCAAAAAATGCTGGTTTGTTCATTCATTTTAATCGTGTCAATGTGATTTCATTACAGTGGTAGGGCTTATCCAGCTATATTGTGATATCAGGTTACTACTTACATTTATTTATAACAATAAACATTTTTTTGTAGAGTGTCAAATTATTATTTGTTGCATTTATTGGCAACAAAACAAGTTATCATATGTTGCAATTCTAATACTAGTCTGTGTATAAAGTGACTTGTATGCAATTAGTAGGTGTTGATTTTGGTAATTAGTTTTTACTTAAATGAGGTATAGGCAATTTGCTTCTCAAGTATTATGGCTTATAAGCTAGCTTCTGAGGCTATATGCCTTCCAGAAAGGAGGATACACTTGAGG
The DNA here is from genome assembly GCA_027410445.1 of Discoglossus pictus. Lineage (NCBI taxonomy): Eukaryota > Metazoa > Chordata > Amphibia > Anura > Alytidae > Discoglossus > Discoglossus pictus. The sequence continues at coordinate 231,262,185 of CM050164.1, read as the reverse complement.
GCCATAGGTTTTGATTTTCTGTTTTATAGTATAAATTATAGATCCTTGCTCGAGCTATATGCAGCCATTCATCCTTGGGCTGGCTATAATCTTTTTTTCAATTATTTGTTGTAAGATATTGTCAAAAAAAGTATAGCCCACTAGTGATTTTCAGCAAGTGGCGTGGTTAAATATTTTATACTTTAATAAATAAAGTTCCAATTTATATTTTATTATACTGTTGTATTGGTGTTAGGAACTGGGACTCAATTGAGGCTTTTTTTTGTGCTGTTGCACATAGCCAGTAAGCTGCATCACATGGCAAGTGAGTCAAGAAAATGCAGTTGGGCTAGGTCAGCTCCTTGGAGATACAAGAAGTTGTGACATACTAAAGCCATCAATCAGAGTTATTTCTGTGTCTCTCTTTAGTTACAGTCTGAGACACACACACATTTTGTACCCACTTCTATCAGTGTATCAGACAAATCATAGCATCCTGTATTCCTCTTTTTTTCTGAACTTTATTCACTACAAACAGTGAGACAGTTTACTTTCTGAAACTCCATAATTCGCTACTAGCATATACATTGACGTGGTGATGTTATAGCAAATTTTATAGTGATTAAAAACATGACAATTAAGATCTACTCATGGTGTATTATTCATATGAGTGATGGAAACTTGTAGATCTCGACACACCTTGCACAGCAGTAGTAATTTAGTTTTTTAGTAGCTCAGTATAGGGTATAAGCTTATAGTAGATACGATAGTATCTCCCAGAAGGCAATTTCACTAATTAAGATGTCAAGAAGTATGTTTGTTCCACTGTATGGTATGATAAGTAAGCATTAAAGTAAAAGAGATACTATTCATAAAACTAAGCCCTAGGCAATTACTACGCTAGTGACCATGTGGGAAAAGTGGCTTTCATATACACTCCCTATTCTGCAAAATTGTCCCTGAATGATGATGTCAGCAACCTGCGACTTGATGGTTTCTCTTTATCTATTTTGTTGTGATCACTGTATCCATATTTCCTTCTGCACTTTTCTACTTTTTGCTCTCTCTGTTCCCCACACAAGTTATTGACCTTTGAAGGAAAAGATGGAATTAAGGAGGGCATGAATTGCCCCTGGAGTGGGAAGAATTGGGTCTTAGAAAGGAACCCTTAAGGGCAAAATATAAGCAGACACCTTCAGACGATTCCAGGCTACCAGAGACCAGGTCAGTCCCCATGCTAAGTCCAGTTTTGTTGTGTTCCCTTCCACCCAACCTTCTTTCTTTCAGGACTAAAATGTCCTGCAATAGTACTCTGTTAGTCACAGTGACTGCCAACATTTTTGTTGCCAGATGTTGTCTGTAAATGACTTGTTAGGGACTTGGTCCATTTATGGCTTGAGTGTTGCATATGGACGAATCAGGCAACTTTAGGGTTGGATCTGCAATGGCTGGCAACCATCAGGTGAAATAATTGTTTACCTCATAACAGGCAGGAAAATGCAGTGGCGCTAGAATCTGTTTTTTTTTTCTATTAACTTTGTTAGTCTCTTGTCAAGTTGCCAAAATGTTAAATGGTTAATAAAAGTGGCAGCTGTGGCCTGCTAAATCCAATTTCCATGTGTCTCTCTGATTCAACAAGGATGGAATTTAATAGACAGGGGATGGGTCATGTTCCACCTACATCGCTTGTTCACTTTGCTGTCTCACTATACTCCCCATTTTTGTTGTTCAGTAGTTCAGTCCTGCCCGACTCTTTGTGACCCCATGGGCCGCAGCATACCAGGCACATCTTGTGTCTAGTTGTGCTGATCCATAAACTTTTCATGCCAAAGATACTGGAGTGGATTGCCAGTTCCTTCTCCAGCGGACCATGATTTGTTTGACCTCTCTGCTATGACCTGCACATCTTGGGTGGCCCTACATGGTATAGTTCACAGCTTTATTATGGTACACATTCACCGTGACAAGGTGGCGATCCAGAAGGGAACCCTCCCTTTACGCTTTGTCTATTGCAAGGCTTTAGTGAGGTGCAATATGAAGCATAAATAAATCATTCTTTTCAGCATCACAGAAAATTTAGCTATATTCACTAAAATGTCTTCATTAAAATGAGTGTAGCATATCACACCAGTGCAATAAATGTGTTTGCTATAGACGTGTGTATTAGAATAATATTAACTAGTATTAGATCCATATATACTCTGAGGTTTCCTATCATTATTAGTAGCAGTTACAACTTCATTTAGAGATCACCTAACCAGTATGGAAGGTTACAAGGGCCCTGCTCTTGTGAGCTCACAATCTATGTCATTTAACCATTGTTTTATCATATAAGAAGATCACATATATAGTTGTGAGCAGTGCGGGCTTGCCAAAAGTTGTTGGTAATGCCATGTTAAAATTGTGTCCCTCTCTTTGTGAGGGCCACAGTTGCAGGCTGCAACCACGGGCCTCGCGAAGCAAGGGCCTCGGTTATGGCCATGCAATGAGTGCTGGTGGAGATGAACGCCATAGGTGCTCAACCCTATGACTCGCAGTACTAAGGCAATGAGCGCCAAAGGCGTTCATTGCACTGGTGGAGATGAGCACCACAGCCACTTATCCCGAGACACGAGGGACTTAGATAAAAAGAGCGCAGAAGGTGCTCACCTCAACTTAGCGATGCCCACAAAATTACGGCCCATACAACTTGCGACTTAACGACGGCCGAGAAATTACAGCCCACAAAAATATGCATTTAACCGAACCGTCAAACTGCAAAAACACACAAATATACCTCAAATTTACTTACACGCTCAAACACAGCATAGGAGGAGTGCCAGGGAGCCTGTGAGTGAGGTTGCAAGTTAATTTGAGGCTTTTTTTTTTTTGATCGATCATCGCTGAAGCAAGAGAAAAAAAAAGGCGGCCGAAAAAAATTAAACAAATCGAAAACGAGGCCGAAGGATGTAAAACGCGGCCGAAGGGCGTAAATACCAGCCCTAAGCACTAAGACTTAATGCAAAACAGTAAGGCTTAATACAAGGCAGTAACATTTAACTCAAGCTAGTAACACTTAATCAAAGGCAGCAACACTTAATCAAAGCCAGTGACCATTAACAAAAGGTAGTAACACAGGGAGAGAGGCTTGCAATGAGCTCCAAGGGTGCTCAAATGCGTGGCCTATAAAGTACACAGGGGGAGAGGCTTGCAATGAGCGCCAAAGGTTAGCAAGTTGTGGCTCGCAATGAGCGCCAAAGGTGCTCATTGTGAGCCATGCGATGAGCGCCAAATGCGCTCAGCGCGGGGCTTGCGATGAGTGCCGAAAAGCTGCTCAGGGGGGCCATAACCTCACATTCGGTGGCATTACCATGGCTTCTAATTTTACTGCTGTAATTTTTTGACGGGTAAGTCGCTAGTACAATATAATAGAGATGGAGTGTAAGCCCAGATGGTATCAATATGTTTTACATATGTCTATGTGACCACGTCAATCTAGCCAATTGGAAGTTCTACCTTCTTATCATTCAACTAAGCAAATAATAATTTCATATAAGGGTATTTACAGAGAGAGAGGTCTTTTATGTTTAACTTTCAAGCTCAGTTACCTTCTACTTCCACTCAGACTTTTTAATAGCGCCCAGTAGGGACATTTGCTGTGCTGTTTCATGTGCTATACAATATTAGTATACTTTCCTCCCCTGTGCAGAAGTGATGCTTTCGATCGGAGTTTCCCAGCACTTACTAAAAGAGTCGTACAGTACGATTGTACAGGAAGTGAGCGAAACCCACAGGGGAACTGAAATAACTGTGTGTGTGCTATAGTGTTCACACAATGCACAGAAGCTATTACATAAACCTGTATATTTTCACATTATTATTATATATTATTAGATGTATCCAATTATCAATCTTAAATTTACCATTTAGGGATTTTGTTTTTTGTTCTACATAAATGCTTTAACTAGGGGACTTGAATAATTTTATCATCCCCAATGTAAATGTCACATACAATTTACACTTCACTTTCTTCTAAGATTCTAACCTTCTGGAACCTCCCACTTTCTTCTGAATCTCTCTCGTGTTTCAGGGTACCAAGTTTCACACCTGCAACCACAGGGAGGCCTGCATACTACTGGTATCTCATACTGTAACGCAGACAGTGACATGTCTGATTATCATGAGACATTGATTCGTGGAAGCTTTGCCCTGTTGGTGAAACATAGCACTCTACATCTACCCTTAATACAGGTTATTGTTTATGAAATTTTAATATTGCTCATAATGTAATCTCAGGTTTCTGGATGTATAAACCAATTGAACATTGAACTTCATTTATGAAGCCATTAAAATACCCTGCAATCTCTAGTTACCGATCAATTATTTGATATACAGTACCGTACATATATAAAGTCTATGGCATGTTAGGAAGATACAGCATCCAGTTGAATATAGCCATTGTGTAACTATATTCAATAAAATACTAAACCAGTTAATTATATGAATGTATCCAATAAAAATGGAGAAACAGACATGATTGCTGTGGTGCTCCGCAAATATAGCACTGTGTGGCTGAAATAGTCATATAGTCTTGTGGCTTTATTCAACTGAATTCCTCATTGTCTGCTGCTAGTAAATATCATTATATTACAACCATATTTAATTTGAAGAGGAGTTAAACCTAAACTAGGAAATTCAAAACTGTAGGGTGAGAGAGGAACACAATTATAGACAACTGTGTTCTTTTTACATAGCATTGTCACTCAAAACTTGATAGATGTAATGTGAATCATAGATAGATCCTAACATGTCAATACAGTATTTTTCATGAATACACAGAAACATTCCTTTGCCACAATAGAAACTTGGGGATCAAAGTGCCAGTGCTTTCAGTAGGATTAGTGGATGTCTCATTAGTTTACAGTGATACAGCATGCTGACAAATCAACTCATACAAGCAGTTCAATAATGGTAGCCCACAATAAAGAATAATTACATGTATAGGAGAAGTTGTGAAGAAAAGTCATATAGAACAGAAAGAGTTATGGGGTAGTTTATATAGAACATTCTGAGGAGTGTTTATAAGGAACAACTTCTTAGAAGTAACCTTCTAGGAAAAGGTTATGTGGAGCAATGGAGCTATAAGGAGAGAAGTGAATAGAAGGTTCTAAAACATTTTAGACATTTTATGTTGAGAAATAAGAGAGTTATGGGGGTAAGGGCGTTAAAATAAAGACATAATTAGGCACTAGGAAACATTATATGGAAATGTTGAATGGCACAATATAAAGAGATAAAAAGTCAGTTACAGATTTAAATATTCTGCTCCCCTGGGGCATTTTCAGATCTTTCCTACAGGATAAAGGAGACCACAGATGGTGTATGGCAAGAAGGGGCAGTTGGATATATAGTCTCTGCCCTTTATCTCCTGTTTTGTATTAACAGCTTCAAGTATAAAAAATAATTGGAGGGAAATGGATGGAAAAGGGAAGACAGTAATGAAGATCAGCTTTAAATATAGGCAACCCTCTTGCCCTTAACCCAACCCTTCGGCCTGTACAGAGTAAATTTAGTCGAAGTAATACAAAGTTTTATAGGGAGATTGTATAGAGAACAATAATTTTACCTTTCCAAAATCTCTGACATCAAATAGGTCAAAAGCCTCGAACAGATCTGCTCTGCGCATTCCAAATTTGTCACTACAGGTTGTTAGAAATGTTCGGATATTCTTCAGACAAAGGAACTGCAAGAGAAGACCAATGTTACTGAGCGTGTCAAGACACTAATATTACAGAATGACTGAGGGTGTTTAAGCACTATATTTACTATGTCTCACTGAATGTACACTTAAACTAATAGTAGTGTATGAGCATGAAAGATATAATTATTAAAGTATCTTTGAGTATGCTATATAATTTTTTACTAAAATAGAAATAGAAAATATAGTAAAATAGTATACTTGAAAGAACATAGAATTTGTCAGCACTGCTCTACATCAACAAGCATAACTCTAAAAAACAAGTAAATCAAAGGTTATATTGATGACTAAACGTTTTAATGGTATACATTCAAAGGTATACCAGTATACCATCGTCATTCTAACATATTATATTTTGTGCATTTGAAATATATTATTATGTATATCCTTACCCACTGTGTTTTGTGCATATAAACCCTTTTATGAACCATATTAGATATATTACTATTCAGCACATTCTAATTATATTTAACTAGCGACTTGCCCGTCAAAAATGACGGGACAATAAAATTTGAAGCCATGGGAATGCTGTTTGACAAACAATGTAAACCTTTTTGTAGTCTGAAGAGCTTTGGTGTTCATTGTGAGCCTCGCGCTGAGCGCCTTTGGCGCTCATTACATGGCTCGCAATGAGCGCCTTCCGAGCTCGTAGCGAGCATCTCCTCTCGTCTACTTTTGCTCCTCTGAGCACCTTCGTCACTCATCAGAAAGAGAGATATATATTTATCTATATTTAGTTAAGTAATAATGAATTAATTAGTTCTTGAATAAATGAATATACTTTACCTATTTGTAATTAATATATCCAGCAATCAATAGCCTGAAAAACTATATTATTATATTTTCTGGCAGCATACAATGTATAGTTTGAGTGTTGGTGCCCTGATGATAAAGTGTAATGAATGGTGTAGTTGTGTAAAGTGACATTGTAGATTTGTAATGTTATTAATGTGTTACACGGCTCGCAAGCATTTTCCGTCATTTGTAATAGTGTATTTTGTAGTTCGTTCGTTCCTGTGTGAAAGTGCTACGCATCTGGCAGTGTTTTGCGCGGTCCGCGGTTGTGTAGCCTTGTTTTCATTTTTTTTGCATCCATTTTTTTTCTTGCTTAGTCGATTTTCGAGTGGCGAAATTGCCTTAAATTCGCGTTCCACCTCACTCCCAGACATCCTGGCTGTTCCCCCGTGCTGTGTGTGATGTTTTTGTTGTATTTTGTTTTTATTTTCTTTGTGTTTTTTGTGTTTTGGGGATTTTTGCGGTTCGGCCGTTAACCTCGTATTTTTGCTTTTTTTCTTCAAAGTGCAGAGTCTCGTAATTTTCTTTTTCTAAGTCCCACGTTTGTCAAGTGCTTGGAGGCTAAGGCAATCCTGCGTTTACTAAGTGTTTGGTGGCTAAGTCCCACGTGTTTCATTGGCTTCACTGCTTCGGCACTCATTGCCTTTGTGCTGCCAGTTTTAGTGCCTTAACAGCTTGCCTCGCTATGGGAGGCTTGCAGCGATGAGCGCTACGCGTTAACGGCTCACCTCGCTTCACGAAGCTCGCAGCGATGAGCACCTTTGGTGCTCATTGCCTAAGTGCTATGCGTTAACAGCTTGGCTCGCTTCACAAGGCTCGCAAATGATGAGCGCCTGTGGGGCTCATCGCCTAACTCGTACGCACCACGCAAAGCGTGACGACGTCTCGCAGTTTGACAATTATAATATGTGATACATTCTCTTAACCACATTCTGTACTGTTTTTGATATCATTGTTACATTGTGCAGAACAGAATGGGTTATAATATGGTTGATGTCATGAACAGAATACAAATTACAATATAAATAAGAATTGCATAGGATGTGTCTGACAAAATAGAAAGGTTTGCAATATGCATTGTATTATTTGGTTGTCCACATTCAAAACCTGTTCTGCCATAAACAAACAAATGATATCCTAAGTGTTCTAACCATTCTCTCATTCACATTTGTCCCAAATGCAATGCTATGCATTCTATCCATTCTGTCATCCACATTCATCTCAATTGTTTTCTAAGCATTCTATGCATTTATTCATTTACCCAGATTCTATCCCATTCTATAAATTCTATTAAACACATTTTCCCCACTATTGATTATATCACTCATCCCTTTCTACTATTTTATTTTTTCTATTATCAATCCAATTTTGAGCCTTCTGATCATGATACAATTATTGAATATTCTTTCTTAAATATTTATGAAAAAGGGCAGAAGTATTATCTGAATTCAATTCCATTTTATCAACATATTCTTACTCATCCTGTTGTCCGCATTGTAATTAATTCTTCCATATACATTCACACTATATATTCTCTTCATTATAATCCATTCCATAATCCACTTTCTTGCCATTGTATCACCTATGTTATAATCTTTCCATCCTATACATGCTAACTAATTCCAGCACAGATCCCAAAATATTCAGCTCTCTTCATTCTATTGCATACTATCATCTACACCAGAACCCTTTCTATTTTACAGACCATAACCCTTTCTGTTCTCTGCATTGTAAGCCATAATTGTACATTGTTTCACCCACATTGTAGTCAGTTTATAGCAACAATTACTCAATATAATATCAATCATATATATAGTTGTCGTAATTGCGAGTTGTGTCTGTAACAATGGCATAGTTACGGAATTGCGCATACGGGCCTCAAGGGTTTTATCGCCACCATATTTTTTCAAGCCCATAACTTGGAAGCCGTTGGGAGGCTGCCAAAAGGCAATTGAATAGCAAATTAGCTTGCAACCTCACTTACAGGCTCCCTGCCTCCCCCTGAGGCAAGGGGAGAAAGAGACACTGGGGAGGGAGTGGGGGGAAAAAGCCACTGGGGAGGGAGTGGGGGGATAGAGACATAGGGAAGGGAGAGGGGGCAAAGAGACACAGAGGAAGGAGAGAGGGGGAATGAGATACAGGGAAGGGAGAGGGGGGGGAAGGGGGGCAAAGAGACACATGGGAGGGAGTGGGGGGAAAGAGACACAGGGGTGAGAGATGGAGGAGAGGGGGGAAAGAGACACAGGGGTGAGAGAGGGGGAAAGAGACACAGGGGAGGGAGAAGGGACAAAGAGACACAGGGGAGGGAGATTGGGGCAAAGAGACACAGGGGAGGGAGACGGGGAAAGAGACACAGGTGTGGAAGAGGGGGGGAAGAGACACAGGAGGGAGGGGAAGAGACATGGGGGGAAAGAAAAATTAAATATTATCCCGTCATTTGTGACGGGAGGCCTGCAATAGGTGCCAAGGGCGATCATTGCGGACCCTGCAATGGGTGCTGAAGGCGCACATTGCAAGGCTCACAGAGAGGAGGGAGAAGGAGAGAAGAGGGAGGGAGAGGACACAGAAGGAGGGAGGTAGAGAGAGAAGCCGTGCATAGTAAGGCTTCAAATTTTTGTGCCGTCATTTTTGATGGGCAAGTCGCTAGTAAAATAATATTGATTATGATGGATCATTTTTATTATTTGTTTTTCAGTTTTGTTGCATGTTGAAGAAAAAATTTAAAGTGGCTTGATATCCAAGAAAACTTGGAAGTGGCTTGGTATTGCAAAAGTAAAATGCATCAATTTAAGAGGCTTAGGAAAGAAGTCGTAAATATTAGTAGAGAACAGAAACGAATAGAGGTGATAATGACAAATGACCAGTATGACTAGGTTATGTAAAGCATATCACAGTGGAGTTACTATTGCTGTTTTAATGAATGTTACATAGTTACACATGACCAAAACAGAAGCCATTGTCTCCTTATGTACCATCCTTGACCTCTTTGTTGCTTGTAATTGCTGACTACACATTTTTCCTCCCATCTTCTACATAACCAACTGCACAGCTTCCTTACAGAACTAATCTTACCCCTCTATGTCATCATGGGTGTAGGAACTGGGGGGAGGGGGACAAATCCCCACCAGAAGCAGTTTTGTGATATTTTTATACTATATGCGGTATCACCCCCCAGATTTTCTTTGCCTCCGGCGTCCATGTAGACCATGTAGTCTCTTAGTATGCCATATCTGTAAATGGCTAATCTAAATCCTAGTCTTTCAGTAGAAACTAGGCCTGGGAATATTTTTGTCAAATTAGAATTTTGTACAAAATAGACATTTTTTGCTAGATCTTTCTTTCTCTTTTTTATGGATCACTTGAATGCTGCTGTGCATCCATCTGAATGATTTTTAGAGATTACAGGTAATTCAAGGACCACAGTTTGGGAACATCTGAACCAGATTATTAGTTATTGTTTTTTAAATCTCTGTTGCAACTATTTTAAAGCAAGCCATTTTGCATAAGATTGCTATTTAATTGCAGTAATGGTCCTTTCCCTCTTCAAATTCACCAAAAATTCACCAGCAGTGGCAGCAGCAGTGCCGCTAGATGGCGCTGCCGATTTTCAGTGCCCATGCCATAGAGTTATGGTTGGGTAAACTTTTAGGGTTACTGTGAGGGTTAGGGTAACCTTCGCTGCAAAATATCCACAACTCCATCTAGTGGCTACTTCCTGGCACTGCAGCTGTCAGTGCTGGCAAATTTACAACGGGATAGATCCACAGTAAGTACATGGATTTTCAGAGTCTCATTTTAACCTGTTTTTTTCTTGAACCTCAGGACCTATTTTATTTACTTTAAAGTATATTTTTTCAACTTACTATTACATTGAAGTATATTGCATAAATATTTTATGTTTAAGAAGAGAAAATACTATTTCTCTTTTTACATACTTTATTGAAGACTTGAAGACACATCTGCTAAGGTCTTAGGTCAAACTAGTACTCTGAACATACACATATACCTGGTAGGATCTTGTTCTTGGTCAAAAATTTCCATAGGCTATTAACCACACCATTTTGATCATTGGAATCAGCAGTAAGTATAATTTTAATAGCCTTGAGAATTCTTTTCCTAACAGTTAGGTGTTGTTAAATAAAATATAGGTCTAGAAAGTTTGGTTGTTTTTGTAAATGTATACAATTAATGAAAAAGCATCAATGTGCAGTTCTAGAGATAATTTAACACTGGATTTAAACAATACTACATGGGTTATAGGCTATTTTGACTGCTCCTGCTAAATTAAAATTGGTAACCAAATAACACACCTTAAACACAAATTTGGTGACAGATACAAATCAATAGGCCAATCCAGTGGTTGACAAATTTATATAAAACTTAGGGGCCAAGAAGATGCAGAGGTAATTATCTGGAAAGCACTACTTTACTGTCACATTGTGGTTAAGCTAAACAGTTGTCCAGTGGATGCTTTTGAGACAAGTGCATTAAAGGACATAAAACATGTCTGTGATCAAATTGTATATTATATATATGTCTGTTTGTGTCTGATGAAACAGGCAAAAACTTTTAGGTGAAAGAGTACTTTATTATGAAACTGGAATCTGTGAACCAGTAGTTCACCTTCACACACATAGTCTTACCTTTGCACACAGTTACGCCTGCATGCACACAGTCTCACTGTTTCACAAACACAGTCTCACCTTCACACACACAGTCTCACCTTCACACACAGTCTCACCTTCACACACACAGTCTCACCTTCACACACACAGTCTCACCTTCACACACAGTCTCACCTTCACACACACAGTCTCACCTTCACACACACAGTCTCACCTTCACACACAGTCTCACCTTCACACACACAGTCTCACCTTCACACACAGTCTCACCTTCACACACACAGTCTCACCTTCACACACACAGTCTCACCTTCACACACAGTCTCACCTTCACACACACAGTCTCACCTTCACACACACAGTCTCACCTTCACACACACAGTCTCACCTTCACACACAGTCTCACCTTCACACACACAGTCTCACCTTCACACACAGTCTCACCTTCACACACACAGTCTCACCTTCACACACACAGTCTCACCTTCACACACACAGTCTCACCTTCACACACAGTCTCAGCTTCACATACACATGGGGATCTTTTAAGCCTGTAAATGTTACAATCGCAAATCGCTATTAAATTGCTACAATTCCTCAAGCCCGCAATTGTTGTCACACCCGTAAATGGCAAATGTAGCCAAAAATCCTAGGGGTACTAGAGAGGACTGGCAAGAGGGTTAAACACCTGTTTGTAGCACTGTAAATGCAAATAAAAAAATCAACACTGTTCTTTAAAAGAGGGGAAAAGCGATGAAAGACATTATAATTAATTGCACAGTCTCAAGCTTGCAAATCTGTAATCAAAATTAATGTTTTTTATGTTTTATTTTCATGTTATATCAATCTTGGGAATCAAGGGGTTAATACATATCAGGCCACCCACATGAACTAGACCGGTTTCTTCATTCATATATATTGATGTTCACATTGCTGGATTACGAGTCTGATCGCATATCGGACTTCGAAACACTAGTTGATTGACGTTTAAACCGCACCTTTGACTGACACCATGATGATGATCTCATTTACTATTGACTGTTCCTACAGCGGATTTGAACATGATCTTGCCCTGAAATGCTACATATTAATTTCCAGTTTGGAATTTCGGCCATGTAGTTGTGGGCTTTTCTAAATTAATCGCTCTGTAACAGCTGCAAATTTCAATTTTAATTTGGAATTTAATGAGGTCCATAATCTCACCTTCATGCACACACACACACAGTCTCACCCTCACACACACAGTCTCACTTTCATGCACACAGTCTCTCATTCACTTGCACACATTCAGACACACCCAAGCACCCACTTATACACACAATACATACTCACTGTCACACTCTCAGGCTCTCACACTGCACTCATAACTCAAGCACTCTCAACTTCCCTCAGTCATTGTCACACACATGCAAGCCCTCTCATGTACACCTACCCACCAATACATTTGGACAGTCACATACACCCCACCCAGCACTTGCAAGAATGCACTCTGAGTCTCAAACATTTGCTTTGCGCATGGATTCTCTCTTGCACACAGAGGTGAAGCTAGTGAATGATCAGCCCTGGTGCAAAATAGTTCGAGGGTCTCTCTTGCAACTTCCCTATTCAAGGTAGGTGCCTGTAGGAGTCAATGAAAACCCAAAATATGTGTAGGTGGCGAGAACACCACTAGGGTGATCAGATCACCTTTCTATAAAAATAATTATCTGACCCTTTATCTTAATAAATTAAGCGTCCTCCTTACTCCAGTAGCAGGGGTCCCCTTCCCTGTTCTCTTACTCACACATTTTCACTTAGTACACCCATACTTTCCACATCAGCCTATGTGCTATATGTCTCTGAATCTGAATGAATATGTATCCTCCATATGTGCTAGCATCACAAGGAATGGATTAAACATGAGAGGGATGAAAAGTTTAAAACCGTTTATTTACCCCTGATTTTAATGACACTTCCTGTCTCTAATAAGGAAGAAACTTACTGCTAATATATGTATAAGTGTATCCCAAGTCCAATTAAGACAAAGCTTTCAGGTAAAAATAATGAGCAGAGAAAATGGATCGTGATATCTAATTTGCCCTTAAATGATATCTTTCTAAAGAACATCTGACAGAGCCTGTGTTGACAATAATATAGTCATGGAGTGTCAGGGCATTATTAGTAACAAATGAGATTACCTTACATACATTATGTATATTATGATCCCATAAAGAGGAATGTTTATATACAGGTCATTCATTTGGTCTCTTGTCTCTTGCAACAAAAACTGAACAGACATAATCCTACTTCCTTTTTTACAAAACACATAATGTTTGCCCCCCATCTCTCCTGCTGTCTGAAACCTGTGCTGTCTGTTGCACTAGTGCCTTAAAAGTTGTATTTTTGCAGGGAAAACCAAACCTTACAATACAAGTAATAATAGTAAATGCTGCAAGCAAAATACTACAATGGAAAAGGGAGACCCCTCCTTAGTATAATGGGGACTTGTATGTGTAGAAGAGCCTAAAACTTCAAACATGCCACTGTAATTAGTAATAGTTATAGACAGATTATAGAGGAACTGGTCTGCAGTTAAAATATACTCTGTTATATCAGTGCAAATCCTGATAAAAACATATTGTGCCACACATAGTACCACTCGAAGCAAGATGTTCTGGATATTAAAGTTGGCCCCCATGAGCATTAGAAGGTAACCAGCCAGTCATAGATAAAAAATGTTGAGAACCACTGGATTATGGCCCCATAGTCCCTTTTGATGCTCACAGCTAGAACCCACATGCTCAGTCTACATGGACACCCTCCCCTGGTTACTTACTTGTGACATCTGGGGCCGTACATTGATCTCACGCAGGTTGACGGCATGGGGCATCAGGTTATTGAGCAGCTGGCAAAGTAGGACCCCATCCCTCAGTGCCTGGGCCAGGTCACACACCTGGGCAGTGTCCAGAGTCACCCGGTGATTGGGGGGCAACACTCTGCACTGGATTAACCAGCGGGCACAATGCCTCCACAGCTCCATTGCCTCCTTTGTGCCTCTAGAGATGAGCTGATGGGTGTAAAATAAAAAATTGAACGTGCAAAGTGAAGGCACTACTACTGCAGAGAGAGACAGAAAACAGGGTGCTGAATGGGCACTGGAGTAAGGGCACAAATGTTACTGTACCCAACAGAGAGACTCCTGTGCATAGAGATGTGGCCTGGCAAAGACAGGGTCCCAGGGACAAAGCCTGGCAGGTAGCTCCCTGAAGGGACACTTCCTGTGTCTAATGAGGAAGAAACTTACTGACTTCCTCTTCTACAACTGTCACAGTTTCTGCGTATTTGTGAATGCATTTATACGTAAGTGTGCATGTGAAATTGTGACTGTGCACGCAACCATATGCCAGTCTATATATGATAGATAGAAGTCACTTGTAGTTGATGGTGGACATTTGCATGTACAGTGCTGTCTAGGACAGAAGGACAATTTGTCCCTTGATTCAGACCGCTGTCTACAGATAACATTTGTCCCCAGACATGTCCCTGGCAGCAGTATAGACAGTCTGTGGAATTGTTAGACAGGAATGATTGTGCATGTGTGTGTGTAATGTGTAACTACAAACAGTAGTGCATGTTTGTAATGTAAATCTACTGATATTTTTTGGTGTGGGTTGCAGTTTCTCCACATTTCTTCCCTCCAGACAATGCTTAGTCCACAATGTGTGTGGTCATTTTTTCAGTATGTGCCACATAGTCCACTGTGTGTAGTGTGTGTGCTCTGTCTAGTCCACTGTGTATCTGTCTAGTATGTGTGCTCAGTCTCGTTAATATTGTATGGGTAGACCAGAGGAATTTGTACATGTCCAGTTTGTATGCTCAAGCATTTCAATTTATGTATAGTATGTATGTGTGCTCTTTATAATGTCATATTCAGGAGGTTTCACTAGACTTTTGAGAACTGTTGGACAATTGGGGGCCCTGGATTAACATTGACTGGTGTTACCCTGTTGCCATGGGGTGGGTAATGTTTCCTGTTGTATGACTAGGGCATATATATGACTTATGATTGTAAAGTTAAGTTTGATAATCCCCATAACATGTTTATTTTCCCCAGGGAGTTTAATAAAGTGTATCTAGGGAAAAAGGGGTCCAGTTATGGGGCTACCTGGTTGTGAGGTAGAAAGTTTCCAGCAGATAAAGAGTTGGCCCTAAACAGAAAAGTAGACTCTATGACTGCAGGGGGGAGATGCAGAATATAACCCCAGGCCATTTGGCCCCCCTGCCAGAGGAAAGGCTAACATGACATGGACATGTTAATTATCTCTACCTAGATAACTGGAGATCAAAGGTACTAACAATTTAGTGAAAATCAACAGAGCAATGGGAAAAAGGTGATTAGCAGATGCCCCTTGCCAGTACAGAAGAGCAGGGCCTGGGGGTCATTAGGGACACTGTTTATCCTTGATGGCCGTGGAAAAAATATAGCTTGGGAAGTGGCTGGAATGTTTGCTGTTTGTGACCGTGTACATAAATATGAGTTGTCCTTGCTAATAAACAGTTGTCAGTTTGGATATACATAATTTACGTGTATTATTCATTCTGGGGAAGGGATAATCCTTTACATTTAGACTGTTATTTATTGATGTTGTACCTGATTGACTCTGCAGTCCTGCTATCTTGGTTCCGGTGGTTCCTTGGTCCTGTATGTGATAAAATACCGGTCTTGGTGTATCCCTGCTTTCAGGGTTATCTACAACAACCCACACAAGCTGCTGGGTGGGTCAGAGCCAGGTCTGGGCGAGCCCAATTGAAGTTAGGTTTGTGACATATACTTTGTCCAGTTCAGTGATTTTGCATAGTTTAGAAGTGTTTATGTGCTGGTGCTATACTAAAGGGTTTTATTTTACAGTGCATGCTTTGTGTAGGAATATCCTAATTTTAAAACATATTATTACAGAAATCAGGTGTTGCTTTGGGTCCCAACTAAGCTAAGGTAAATCTTGTATGTACTGGGAATAAACCCTAATCAAAACTTTTTAAAGAGATATGGATCATCAGATAACCACTGATAAACAAAGAGAGAAATCAGTGGATATCCCAAAGACTCTAATAGTGAATATGATTTTTTGTAGCAACTTAAAAACAATCATTAATGGATTTACTATTAAAATATTGGATAATTTAACTATTAAAATCAACGGCACATAAAAATGGGTTTTCCCAGTTATACAGTCATATATCAACAGTTGTGCTTCTTATTTTATACAAGCTTACTGGACTTTCATTACTGTGAACTCCTAAATTGTTGTGTGATAGTGCACCTTGCGTCCTGAGAACAGTATAGTGTTTATTATTGTGGCGTTGATCCTGCCTTAATATTGGCAGTATTGCTTATTGCACAAAATATAATATCACATATATAGTTGTGGATGTTTGCGACTGTTCGGAGCGCTTATGATGTTGGTAACGCACTTGCAAACCTTGCAAAGCGAGTTGTGGAACTGCTCATTGAACTGCTCGCCTCGTAAAGCGGGACTTAGGCGGCGAGCAGTTTCACGCGACTGCGAGCCTCACAAAGACGAGCAGTTGATGCATGCAACTGCGAGGGTCGCAACTGCGAGGCAATCGCTTAACTCTAAAAACCTGAAAAACAAACAAAATAATTTAATAAAAATAATAACACACAGCACAGGCAGAGAGCCAGGAAGCCTGGGATTGAGGTTGCAAGCGAATTTGAGCCATATTTGGGGGTTTTCGTCATTACAAAATCGGCTAAGCAAAGAAAAAAATGGCGGACGAAAAAAGTAAACATTCTGAAACTGGATGAAAACGAGGCTAAGCAACGCCAGGCACGCAGTTCTTTGAAAATAAAACCAACAGCAGTCACTGTGCGCCACGCAAACATTCAGCAGACACACAGAGGAGAAAGACACAGGGAAGGGAGATAGTGGAAAGAGACACATGGCATTCCCGAGCACAAGAATTGCAGGTTAACAAAACCTGCAATGATCGGCCCGTACAGTAGGCGGGAGGAAAGGGTCGCCATGAGCACCACGAGTGGGAGAGGCTTGCAATGAGCACCGAAGGCGCTCATTGAGAGCCCTGCGATGACCGCCAAAGGTGCTCAGCATGGGGCTCGCGATGAGCACCGAAGGTGATCAGTGCAAAGCAGGAAAGTTGAATTACACGGGGGGAGAGGCTCGCAATGAACAACGAAGGCACTCATTGCGAGCCACGTGATGAGCACCAAAGGAGCTCAGCGCAAGGCTCTCGATGAACACCAAAGGTGTTCAGAGGAGCAAAAGCTTCACATTGTGTGGCAAACAGCATTGCCAGCCTTACAATTTTAATCCCGTTATTTTTGATGGGCAATTTCCTAGTAGTATATAAGTTATTAGTTAGAAAATATGAAGGAACAAGGATATCTAAAGTCCCTGTGAGGAAGATTAATTCACTTATTTCGAAATAGTAGAAGAGTAAAGGTAATTTCTTAACAGCAAAAGCCAAAAGCAAGAATTTAGATACCAGCCTGTCCCTTTAACAAGAATAGCAACGTATACATCTGATGCGAATACGTCACAAAGTGGGAGGAGTCCCATTACTACAAATGGATGCCGCTAATATCGCTAAACAGCGTCCCAGGAATAATCCAATTTCACCAGTGGGGAAATGCACTGTGGAACAGAGGTGGACATAGAGGGTGCCCTGCATTAGAATAACCCCAGCCAACACATACAATTGTTTCCTTCGAAACAGGGAATAAAGATACAGCCTTACTGCTAGCATCTGAGACTGCATCTGGGTAAGTGCACAGCACCTGCTGTGTTACCATGCCAGATACAATTGTGCAACAATGAGCAGTCATTAGCAAACAGTATTCTCAGTAACTGTGTTGCTACACTGTACTACAATTTATAACTTATATACTACTGTATATTATATTTGGTGTGCAATAAGCAATACTGCCAATATTAAGGCAGGATCAACGCAACAATAATAAACACTATGTTGATGTTCTCAGGACGCAAGGTGCACTATCTCGCAACACCTTAGGAGTTCACAGCAATGAGAGTCCAGTAAGCTTGTATAAAATAAGAAGCACAGCTATTGATATATGGCTGTATAATTGGGAAAACCCATTTCTATGTGCCATTGATTTTAATAGTTAAATTCCCCAATAATTTTAATAGTAATTCCATTAAAGATTGTTTTTAAATTGCTACAAAAAATCATATTCGCTATTAGAATCTTTAAGATATCCACTGATTTCTCTCTTTATCAGTGGTTATCTGATGATCCATAAGATAAGGTAAAAATAAACAGCATACTCATTATATGCCCCTTTTTTCTGCATTGTTCACTTGTTTCCGACTCTCCGTGACCACACCAGGCACATCTTTCACTTGGTTTTCAAGGCAGAGGCACTAGAGTGGGTTGCCAGTTCCTTCTACAGTGGGCCACAACAAACATCTCCTGGTGTTCCTAGTTGGTCTCCAATTGAAGTACTGACCAGGCCCAACTCTGCTTGTCTTCAGGGTGGTGTGACCTATTGGTTCCCTGACTGGAATCAAACTCAGGTCACAGCGATTGAAGCACTGAATCCTAACCACTGGACTACCAGGGAACGCTATATACCCTACACCAACTTAATGGCTTTATATAAACAAGTAGAACAAAATATGGCCAATGTATTTCCACAAAGATTCATTGTTTTTAGTCTTTCCTTTGATAATAATCCTATATTTTTAATATGATACAGCTTGTGCACTGCTTGCGATGCAGGATTTTGGAGAGGAGATGGTTGTTTGTGATTGTCAAGGGGAATGTGTGGCACTGTTTATATGTGTGATTCTGAGGTGTAGGTAGGTGTGTGATGATGTTTTAGAAACATATGCTGTATACGGGGTATAGAATGCTTGTCCTAGCTGTTGGTGTATCCAAGATTAATGCTAGAGAGAGATATAGGATCCTATAGTTTAATGTAGGAGTTTGTAGGGTGCTGTGGTGAGATTAATGTACAAGAGGATTTTGGGTAGATATAGACAGTTTCCTGATTCTGTAGGGTGTTTTGGGGTTTAGGTTGCTGTGCTGGGATGCAGGGAGCTCAAAGGTAGATGTAGATATATTCACAGTGCTGGGGAGTATGGTGAAATGATGAATGAATGATGCCAAGGTGGTGCAAGGAGCTGGTGGATAGATTTACTGTGCACCATGGAGTGGATGCAGGATGCACTTCTTCATAATACGAAGGTACCAGCACATACGCCTCTCACCTTCTCCTACATGAATCTTGATACATATGTCAAAACTCCTTCTGAAACACATCACCTCTTAATACCTTTATTTAAACAAATATAAATATCATCCTCACACTGTGATGATTTTCTCAGGTTCTCGCATATGCATATGACTAAAGAGTGTCATTGTACTGTTGTAACTTTAAAGCAATTTTCAGTTGTAGAATGTTATACATATTGACTGTTTATGATATATTAATCTCACTTTTAACATTTTCGTTTATTTTAAGAGGCATTTAAATTGTAACTAGCCTAGCAGCCATTTAAAATAAACTGCATTAAATATTTGTAATGATGCATCTGTGAAACTAAATCAGGATGTCCTTCTGTTTAATTCTAAATGGATGTGGAATTCATCAGTGCTGCTTTACATCAAAAAAGTAAGCAGTGAAACCAAGTGAAAAAAACTTCCCGATTATTTTATGTATGCAAGTGCCACAATTTTATGTGGTTTTATAAAACTTATTTATTTCTTCAACTCCCTGCCCCTCTGCAGAGAGAGTGTCTGTGGTTTTACAAGGACCAAGAATCCTGCAAATGGCAATAAAACACTCAATGCTGCAACATTTTTTTTATTGACGAATGTGTCTTTAAGCTCAATGTATCCTGCTTAGTGGCCAGAAGAAAGCCATTACTTTCAGCAAAAAACAAAATGGCACGTTTTGAGTTTGCGAAAAGGCATGTGGGATACTCCCAAAATGTATGGAGGAAGGTGCTCTGGTCTGATGAGACTAAAATTAAACTTTTCGTCCATCAAAGAAAACGCTATGTCTGGCGCAAACCCAACACATCACATCACCCAAAGAAAACCATCACAGTGAAACATGGTGGTGGCAGCATCATGCTGTGGGGATGTTTTTCAGCAGCCGGGACTGGGAAACTGGTCAGAGTTGAGGGAAAGATGGATGGTGCTAAATACAGGCATATTCTTGAACAAAACCTGCACCACTCTGTGCATGATTTGAGGCTAGGACGGAGGTTCACCTTCCAGCAGGACAATGACCCCAAACACACTGCTAAAGCAACACTTGAGTGCTTAAGGGGAAACATGTAAATGTGTTGGAATGGCCTAGTCAAAGCCCAGAACTCAATCCAATAGAAAATCTGTGGTCAGACTTAAAGATTGCTGTTCACAAGCGCAAACCATCCAACTTGAAGAAGCTGGAGCAGTTTTGCAAGGAAGAATGGGCAAAAATCCCAGTGGTAAGATGTGGCAAGCTCACAGAGACTTATCCAAAGCGACTTGGAGCTGTGATTGCCGCAAAAGGTGGCTCTACAAAGTATTGACTTTAGGGGGTAAATAGTTATGCACATTGACTTTTTCTGTTATTTTGTCCTATTTGTTGTTTAATTCACAATAAAAAAAAACATCTTCAAAGTTGTGGGCATGTTCTGTAAATTAAATGATGGAAATCCTCAAACAATCCATGTTAATTCCAGGTTGCGAGGCAACAAAACACAAAAAATGCCAAGGGTGAATACTTTTGCAAGGCACTGTATATCTATACTGAGGAAAGGTAGTTTAAATAATCCCTAAATGACAGATAAACGGATAAAGCACAAAGAACACAAAAACACTGATATGAGATGAAATCCTCAATTTGAACATACAGTGGATATAAAAAGTCTACACACCCCTGTTAAAATGTCAGGTTTCTGTGCTGTAAAAAAATGAGACAAAGATAAATCATTTCAGACCTTTTCCACCTTTAATGTGACCTATAAACTGTACAACTCAATTGGAAAACAAACTGAAATCTTTTAGGTAGAGGGAAGAAAAAATATAACAATAAAATAATATGGTTGCATAAGTATGCACACCCTTAAACTAATACTTTGTTGAAGCACCCTTTGATTTTATTACAGCACTCCGTCTTTTTGGGTAAGAGTCTATCAGCATGGCACATTTTGACTTGGCGAGATTTGCCCACTCTTCTTTGCAAAAACACTCCAAATCTGTCAGATTGTGAGGGCATCTCCTGTGCACAGCCCTCTTCAGATCACCCCACAGATTTTCAATCGGATTCAGGTCTGGGCTCTGGCTGGGCCATTCCAAAACTTTAATCTTCTTCTGGTGAAGCCATTCCTTTGTTGATTTGGATGTATGCTTTGGGTCGTTGTCATGCTGAAAGATAAAGTTCCTCTTCATGTTCAGCTTTCTAGCAGAAGCCTGAAGGTTTTGTGCCAATATTGACTGGTATTTGGAACTGTTCATAATTCCCTCTATCTTAACTAAGGCCCCAGTTCCAGCTGAAGAAAAACAGTCCCAAAGCATGATGCTGCCACCACCATGCTTCACTGTGGGTATGGTGTTCTTTTGGTGATGTGCAGTGTTGTTTTTGCGCCAAACATATCTTTTGGAATTATGGCCAAAAAGTTCAACCTTGGTTTCATCAGATTATAACACCTTTTCCCACATGCTTTTGGGAGACTTCAGATGTGTTTTTGCAAAATGTAGCATGGCTTGGATGTTTTTCTTCGTAAGAAAAGGCTTTGTCTACCCCATAGCCCAGACATATGAAGAATATGGGAGATTGTTGTCACATGTACCACACAGCCAGTACTTGCCAGATATTCCTGCAGCTCCTTTAATGTTGCTGTATGCCTCTTGGTAGCCTCCCAGACCAGTTTTCCTCTCGCCTTTTCATCAATTTTGGAGGGAGCTCCAGTTCTTGGTAATGTCACTGTTGTGCCATATTTTCTCCACTTGACTGTCTTCACTGTGTTCCATGGTATATCTAATGCCTTGGAAATTCTTTTGTACCCTTCTCCTGACTGATACCTTTTAACAATGAGATCCCTCTGATGCTTTGGAAGCTCTCTGTGGACCATGGCTTTTGCTCTGGGATGCGACTAAGAAAATTTAAGGAAAGACCAACTAGAGCAGCTGAACTTTATTTGGGGTTAATCAGAGGCACTTTAAATGATGGCAGGTGTATGCTGACTCCTATTTAACACGATTTGGAATGTGATTGCTTAATTCTGAACACAGCTACATCCCCAGTTATAAGAGGGTGTGCAGACTTATGCAACCACATTATTTTTATTTTTTATTTTTCTTCCCTCCACCTAAAATATTTCAGTTTGTTTTTCAGTTGAGTTTTACAGTTTATAGATCACATTAAAGGTGGAAAAAGTTCTGAAATGATTTATCTTTGTCTCATTTTTTTACAGCACAGTAACCTGACATTTTAACAGGGGTGTGTAGACTTTTTATATCCACTGTATGTTCTTATCCATACAGCTATCTTTAATAAAGGAGAAGAAGAGAATCTGTTCAAGAGTGACACAGGAGTAATTTTGCTTGGAAGAGTCATAAGAGAATATTTATAATTGATCTTAAGCCAGGCCTTGCTACATTTCTTTAAGGTATTTTCTAAGACCGTTATTTCTCCCCAATCTTTTGGTTGCAGATAAAGAAGCGAGCTAAGCTCTCCATTTTTCACATGATCATCTTCGATTTGCACCCAGTGATTATTAACCACTGGATCAGCACATCTCAGAAAATTAGATACCATAATGGCTTCTTGAAAATGTATCAATAGGGGATATGCCAGGCCCCCTTTTTCAAACATCCCGTCATCTGCTGAGCTTTGAATCTAATTTTTTTTGCATTGTGAATACATTTATCCATTAAAGTTTGCAGTTTACTTATTATAAATCTGGGCAACTGACATGGGATACTCCTCATAAAATAGGTGATTTTTGGTACCAAAAACACCTTAGTTGTGATAATGCGACTGGACCATGAGATATGGAACTTTTTCCAATTTGAGATTGTTTCTAGTACATTTTCATATACTTTTTAAAATTTTGAAACAAAATTAGCATAAAGTCTGAATAAAGAGAAATTCCCACATGCTTAATGTATATTTGCCATTTATATGGAAAGTTGGATTTCAGTAGTAAATTAACATTATCTTGTATATTTATCTGCATCGCTTTGGATTTGTTCACATTAAGTTTAAAAGTCTAAAATACACTCCTGTAGACCTCTTAAAGACTCCATCGGGTCTACTAATGATGAAACTACATTGTCAGCGAATAGTGTAAGATTATATTCATTATGGCCAATTTTTTTCCCCTTATAACTTTAGATTCATGGATTGCTATTGCCAATGGCTCAATCATTAACGTGAAAATCAAAGGGGACAGGGGGCAACTCTGCCTTGTACTGTTGGATATATCAAGCCCTTGGGATCTAAACCCAAGGCCGATGACAGAGGCGGATGGGGCCACATATAACGCCTTAATGGCCTTAGAGCCAAAATCTCAAAAACCAAAACTAGATGGAACCTGGTCCATGTATCCCCATCTGACCCTGACCAAGGCCTTTTCCGCGTTGAGAGAGAAAAACTGATGACAATTTATTGTTCTTGGCTACAGAGATCAAGTTTAGCAATTTTCTTACATTATCTGTTCCCTGATGGCCAACCATAAAGCCTCTCTGGTCTTCACCAATCAGTAACCTCCTAATCCGATTCATCCTATTCGCCAACACTTTAGCATATATTTTGAGATCAGAGTTCAACAGTGAGATAGGACGGAAATCAGTGCATTCCATCTGAGACTTCTCTTTTTTGGGAATATTAATAATAAATGCCTCAAGCATTTCTTTTGGAGCGGCACCTGTATTCTTGATCTCGTTAAATGCATCTTTAAAGTCTCTACTTAACTCCTGTTGAAAAATTTAAAAATACTGATTGGTGAAGCCATCTGGCCCTGGCGCTGATGACATTTTAAGTTGTGATATTGCTTTCTTAATTTATTTTTCAGAAATGTCTCTTATTTAATATTTCTAATTCTGCTATAGGAATTGTAGGAATTTGTATTTTAACTAAGAACTGTTGAATTTCCTCTATATTTGATTCCACCACCTCTTTATAATCCGCCAGATTATAGAGTTTACGGTAAACATTTCCAAGTCTCTGCTATTTCAATTGGGTTAGTTATAAATTTGTTGTTAAATATTATCCCATCAATCCTATTTCTGATTTTTTTTTAATTTTCAATTTATTAGCTAAAAATGTGCTAGCTTTGTCTCCAAAATGATACATGGCATCATTTTTAAACAATTATAAAACAGTGAAAACAGCTACAAATGAAAATGTTTTTACACATATACTGTTTGATTGTAACTGTTGTACATGAAGGTGCAGAATAGTTTTAATTCCTTCTGTGGCCCTTTGATTAGTACATGTCTGGGCTATGGTTATGGAGCTCTGTGGACAAACTTTTACTCTCACACTTGCTGGCTGGGCCTGACAAAGGCTAAAGTTATCACATATATAGTTGTGAGCGTACGGGTCGTTGCTCACGCTTGCGGGCTCGCGTAGCGAGCCCGCGGCCCTCGCGCAGCGAGCCGCGGCCCTCGCGTAGCGAGGTCACTGGGCAAGGGCCTCAGTTGCTGGCATGGAGCGCCGAAGGCGCTCCATGCCAGCAACTGAGGCCCCTCGCGAAGCGAGGGCCTCAGTTGCTGGCGAGGTCACTGGGCACGGGCCTCAGTTGCTTGCATGGAGCGCCGAAGGCGCTCCATGCCAGCAACTGAGGCCCCTCGCGAAGCGAGGGCCTCAGTTGCTGGCGAGGTCACTGGGCACGGGCCTCAGTTGCTGGCGAGGTCACTGGGCACGGGCCTCAGTTGCTGGCATGGAGCGCCGAAGGCGCTCCATGTCAGCAACTGAGGCCCCTCGCGAAGCGAGGGCCTCAGTTGCTGGCGAGGTCACTGGGCAAGGGCCTCAGTTGCTGGCATGGAGCGCCAAAGGCGCTCCATGCCAGCAACTGAGGCCCCTCGCGAAGCGAGGGACTCAGTTGCTGGCGAGGTCACTGGGCAAGGGCCTCAAACCCTCGCAAACTTCACGTCGCTACTCAAAAAACACGACACACAAATTACGACACTCGCTAAATTTTACGAGGAACGCAAACAACGTACGAAACACGTTACCACACATTACGACCTCGCAAACATCGGACGCAACACGCCGACATACAAACATTTAAAACACAATACATACACACAGCACATACATAAAAACCTTACCTACACCAAGAGGGAGCACCCAGGACCTCAAAAATGCAACTTACACCTCGATTTTACTCGAAATAAAAGACTTTTGAGACTAAAAAAAAATCTAAGCGACAGAAAAAATGGCTGCCGAACAAAACGAAAACGAGGCTACAGCACTCTAAACTCGCAAAACACCACAACAAACTCGCAAAACACCACAAGAAACTCGCAAAACGCCACAAACCACCTACGGATATTCATACCACACAGTGCACACATTCAGCATGCTTACACAGCAGCTCCACACCACTAATGCTGCAGCAACATCAACACAGATTGCCAGCTCTTCATCACAATGCTTCAAAATAGGTACACTATATTCATTTAGTAATTTAGCTACCTTACAATTTCATTGCCGTCATTTTTTGACGGGCAATTCGCTAGTTTCTTATAATAATTGCAAAACAATTAGAGGGTACATTGTTTTAACCTTTGTACCACTTGTTTTCAAAGAAAAAAAGTCTATTGAAGTTTTTAAAACATGTTTTTTAAAATGCATGATAGAACACGTGTGAACTCACAACACTTTGCATGTTCCTGTTTTAAGTCAGCAATCCAAAAGTGGTAAATGAAAGTCGACTGTCACAAACTCACATAAAGATTACATTTTAGAAACACGCAGTCTAAAAGTAACAACCAAACATACACTGAAAAATGATATCTTAAAATAGCAAACTACAGCATGCAAAGAGCAGCCACAGAATAGTAAGTACTGAAAACTGTTCCCTAGGTGGCCAGGGCCAACATGGCACAGAGTCAATTAAAACAGTTAGTGCCTCCATCCTTGCTCTGCCCCCACCCACACAGCTCTTCCTAATTGTTTGGTCCCAGCCCTCATCAAAGAGTCCCTCCTGCAAGCCCACGTTGTGTGGCCCTCCTACAGGGCAGCTCAGTTGGGACTGTTGTAACAAAGGTTCCATCTTGTCTGCTTCAGCATTTGCTGATAACTTGGTTCCTGAAGGCATCAAAGGCATGTACTTACCAACTGAACAGTGGAGAGAGAGGGAGATGAGAAGGGAATTGTTAAATTCTTTGAGCTTTTAGAATTGGAAACCTACTCCCTTCCACCACATATGCTCATAAGCAATAGCTAAACATGTTAATGGCAAGCCCTGCTCTTTCAGAGAGGTAAAGATCGATCTCACATGCACAATTTTCACTAAAATATGGATGCCTCCAGGGTCTATCACAAGCTTTACATTTTATTTATTTTTTAGTGAAAATTAGTTTTTTTCCATTTTCATGCCTATTTATTCTGTTAGTCAAACCTACATTTTTACTGTACACCTAATAATCAATTAAGAAAATTACTTTTTAGAAATGGGAAAGCTTTGTGTGTTGTATAGTAATGTGTTTTACACATTATTTGTTTAATGAAATTGTCCTTTTGTGCTAGGGGGGTGAATCAGCAGCTGTAGAAATGAGGATCTCCATGCCATGCTGTAAGTGGAACATGCTCAACTGTGACCTCACATTTGCATTTTCTGTTGGATAGAGAATGAGGAGAGGGGCTGAGGTGAAGGCAACAGAGACTGTGTTTACAGGAAATGGTGGATGTGGAGTAGATATTTTTAGAGCTCCACTTAGTATAATGTCTAATGCATGGAAATTATGTTGTTAAAATGTCAAAAAGTAGTGTGGGTTCCTAAATTAAACTCTGCAGAAGATACAGCATATTACATTATGCCATTTGTCATCTGCCTCATGTTTAATAAGAGCTTGCAGTCGTGGCTCATGATCTTTTTAGTGTTGTCAGTACCCTTTATTTGCAAGCCGTCAACAATAGGATTGAGCCCATCTCTCTAAGACAGGGTGGTCCAAATCAAGTGCTCAAGGGCCAGGGTCCTACTTTTTTCAAGGATATCTTATGAATGCAAATGGGTAAGTTGATGCCTTTATCATTTTGATTTATTTGCCTGTAGTCACACAGGAATAAACTGAAAATCTGAACTGCTTTCAGCCCTCAACGCTGGCATTGGGAAAATGTTATCTACCACATCTTGTCTCAAGTACATTGAGGATGTCAGTGCTCTTAGAACTCTAATTTTTGAAAACTTTAACATTAAAGTAAAATGAATTAAGATGGCCCACTAGATCACTTCATGCCTAATGCAGCACAAAAAAAACTAATGGTAAGATCTGGCAAGTTTTAAGAAGACATGATGCATTTATTATGGAAAACTTTGGAGATAGTGGAAATGTCTTACAGCAGAAACGGTCAATATTGTGTGACTGATCTGCTAAGAGGGGAGACATATATAACCCTGAGCCAAAGGGCTTGGGAATTTGGTGCGTACATAATTATTCACAGTAGAAGAAAGCTCAGTTTCAAGGGTCATGTTGGGAGGGGGACAATAGGAGCATTGTTGAGGTGCAGATAAGGGAAAATATCTGATAGTTGGTAATGCAGTCATATAGAGAAGGGGAAATAATGTTATAATGACATGCCGCTTGACCTCAAAAAATGTTTTACATTTTCTAAGTTAGGAATTACATATAGCAAATGCTAATGGCCCATAACTGAGGTGTATCACAGGGAGAGAGGGAGGATGTGAGCCAGGAGATGGAGATGTGATAAACACCAGAGTATTCAAGAGAGCTAAAATGGAATTAGAGGACAGATGTGAATATTGTACTTGGCAGTGAACTCTTCTTCTTAATTTAGAGTGGTGGGGAACTTGGTCCTACAGAGACCTCTAGTGGTCCAGGATTTCTGGATTTCTCTTTATGTGTATGCAGGCTAACTCTTCTTTAGCAGATGAATTACTCAGGTTCCTTCTGGTTCCTATAATCTGTGCTCACGTAGAGTTATTATTGAATCCTGGCTTTTTGGTGGCCTTTGCAGAGCCATGTTTTAAACTACAAATTTCGAGATTTTCACCTCATATATCTCAATGTTTAGTTTGCACAGTACATCCACAGTACACCTCTCCCTGCATCCTAACCCCCTTCCTTATCTCCTTTCATCATAAACTACAAAGTGCTCATTCAGTTATTTCCCTCTATAAAACTTTGCATATTACTATCACAGTCATTTGTAGGTAAATCATATCCTATGTTACTATCTTTGTTCTTTATGGTGGCACAGTTGTTAGGATGCTGGTGCTCTCACCACAGAATACTGGGTTCAAATCCAGCCAAGGAACCAAGAGGTCACACTGGCAAGTGCTTAGATCGGAGACCACCTGGGAATACCAGGAGCTGTTGCCCACTGGAGAAGGAACTGACAACCCACTCCAGTATCTCTCATGGTGTATTGTCCATGAGGTCACAGAGAGTTGGACACAACTGGGTGACACCATTTACAATCTATGTTCAGTTGTTTTGTAATTTAGTTGGAGCAATGTCTATTCTTTTCTTTTTAAATGGGGGGGAGACACGACGGAGGGGGGGAAGAGAAGGGAGCCAGAGGAGGGAGGAAGAGACACACAGGGGAGAAGGGGAGAGACACACAGGGGAGGAGGGGAGAGACACACAGGGGAGAGGCACACAGGGGAGGAGGGGAGAGAGACACACAGGAGGAGGGGGAGAGACACACAGAGGAGGAGGGGGGAGAGACATACAGGGGAGGAGAGGGGATAGACACAGGGGAGTGAGAGAAGGTGTAAGAGACACAGGGGAGTGAGAGAAGGGGGAAGAGACACAGGAGTGAGAGTAGGGGGAAGAGATACAGGGGAGAGAGAGGAAGAGGGAAAAGACACAGGGGAGGGGGAAAGGCACAGGGGAGGTAAATGGGGGGGGGGGGGAGACACGAAGGAGGGGGGGGGAAGAGTACGGAGCCAGAGAAGGGAGGAAGAGACACACAGTGGAGGAGAGGAGAGACACACAGGGGAGGAGGGTAGAGACACACAGGGGAGGAGGGGAAAGGAGTGAGAGAAGGGGGGAGAGACACAGAGGAGTGAGAGAAGGGGGAAGAAATACAGGGGACGGAGAGGGAAAAGAGGGAAAAGACACAGAGGAGGGGAAAAGACACAAGGGAGGGGGAAGAGACACAGGGGGACAGGGAGGAAAGAGACACAGGGGAGGGGGAAAAGACACAGAGGAGGGAGAGGGGGTAAGAGACACAGAGGAGGGAGAGGGGGTAAGAGACACAGAGATGGAGGGGGAAAGAGACACATGGGAGGGAGGGGGAGAGATACATGTGAGGGGAAAAGAGACACAGGGTTGGGGGAAAGAGACACAGGGTTGGGGGAAAGAGACACAGGGGAGGGGGAAAGAGACACAGGGGAGGAGGAAAGAGACACATGGGAGGGAGAGGGGGAAGAGACACAGGGGGGCCAGACACAGGGGAGGGGGTACAGATACAGGAGAGGTGGGGAAGAGACATAGGAGGGAAAGAGACACAGGTGAGGGAGAGGAGGGGGGAAAGAGACACAGGGGAGGGGGAAAGGGACACATGGGAGGGAGAGGAAGAAGAGACACGGGAGGAGGGAACAGACACAGGGGAGGGAGAGGTGGTGAAGAGACACAGGGGAGGGAGAGGGGGGAAGAGACACAGGGGAGGAGGTAACAGACACGGGAGGGAGAGGTGGGGAAGAGACACAGGGGAGGGAGGGGGGAAGATACACAGGGGAGGGGGAAAGAGACACAGGGGAGGGAGAGGGGGGAACAGACACAGGGGATGGGGGAACAGATACAGGGTCGTGGCATCAGCCATGCATGCACACTCCCAGCGCACTGCGCGGCATTAGCCACGCATGCACACTGCGTCAGCTGCACATGCGTACTTCGCCGGTCGGGCGCTTTTCGCGGAATCAGCCGTGCAAGTGCACGGCAAGGGAGCAAGAGAAGGGAGGAAGAGGCACACAGGGGAGGAGGTGAGAGACACACAGGGTAGGAGGTGAGAGACACACAGGGGAGGAGGGGAAAGGCACACAGGGGAGAGACAGACAGGGGAAGAAGGGAGAGACACAGCGGAGTGAGAGAAGGGGGAAGAGATACAGGGGAGGGAGAGGAAGAGGGAAAAGACACAGGGCAGGGGGAAAGGCACAGGGGAGGTAAATGGGGGGGGGGGGGAGAGACACGAAGGAGGGGGGGGGGGAAGAGTACGGAGCCAGAGAAGGGAGGAAGAGACACACAGTGGAGGAGAGGAGAGACACACAGGGGAGGAGGGTAGAGACACACAGGGGAGGAGGGGAAAGGAGTGAGAGAAGGGGGGAGAGACACAGAGGAGTGAGAGAAGGGGGAAGAAATACAGGGGACGGAGAGGAAGAGGGAAAAGACACAGAGGAGGGGAAAAGACACAAGGGAGGGGGAAGAGACACAGGGGGACAGGGAGGAAAGAGACACAGGGGAGGGGGGAAAGACACAGAGGAGGGAGAGGGGGTAAGAGACACAGAGGAGGGAGAGGGGGTAAGAGACACAGAGATGGAGGGGGAAAGAGACACATGGGAGGGAGGGGGGAGAGATACATGTGAGGGGAAAAGAGACACAGGGTTGGGGGAAAGAGACACAGGGTTGGGGGAAAGAGACACAGGGGAGGGGGAAAGAGACACAGGGGAGGAGGAAAGAGACACATGGGAGGGAGAGGGGGAAGAGACACAGGGGGGCCAGACACAGGGGAGGGGGTACAGATACAGGAGAGGTGGGGAAGAGACATAGGAGGGAAAGAGACACAGGTGAGGGAGAGGAGGGGGGAAAGGGACCCAGGGGAGGGGGAAAGGGACACATGGGAGGGAGAGGAAGAAGAGACACGGGAGGAGGGAACAGACACAGGGGAGGGAGAGGTGGGGAAGAGACACAGGGGAGGGAGGGGGGAAGAGACACAGGGGAGGAGGAAAGAGACACATGGGAGGGAGAGGGGGAAGAGACACAGGGGGGCCAGACACAGGGGAGGGGGTACAGATACAGGAGAGGTGGGGAAGAGACATAGGAGGGAAAGAGACACAGGTGAGGGAGAGGAGGGGGGAAAGGGACCCAGGGGAGGGGGAAAGGGACACATGGGAGGGAGAGGGGGGAAGAGACACAGGGGAGGAGGTAACAGACACGGGAGGGAGAGGTGGGGAAGAGACACAGGGGAGGGAGGGGGGAAGAGACACAGGGGAGGGGGAAAGAGACACAGGGGAGGGAGAGGGGGGAACAGACACAGGGGATGGGGGAACAGATACAGGGTCGTGGCATCAGCCATGCATGCACACTCCCAGCGCACTGCGCGGCATTAGCCACGCATGCGCACTGCGTCAGCTGCACATGCGTACTTCGCCGGTCGTGCGCGTTTCGCGGAATCAGCCGCGCAAGTGCACGGCAAGGGAGCAAGAGAAGGGAGGAAGAGGCACACAGGGGAGGAGGTGAGAGACACACAGGGGAGGAGGGGAAAGGCACACAGGGGAGAAGGGGAGAGACACACAGGGGAGGAGGGGAGAGACACACAGGGGAGAGGCACACAGGGGAAGAAGGGGAGACACAGCGGAGTGAGAGAAGGGGGAAGAGATACAGGGGAGGGAGAGGAAGAGGGAAAAGACACAGGTCAGGGGGAAAGGCACAGGGGAGGTAAATGGGGGGGGGGGGAGACACGATGGAGGGGGGGAAGAGAAGGGAGCCAGAGAAGGGAGGAAGAGACACACAGGGGAGGAGGGTAGAGGCACACAGGGGAGGAGGGGAGAGACACACAGGGGAGAAGCACACAGGGGAAGAGGGGAGAGAGACACACAGAGGAGGAGGAGGGAGAGACACACAGAAGAGGAGGGGGAGAGACACAGAGGAGGAGGGGGGAGAGACACACAGGGGAGGAGCAGGGATAGACACAGGGGAGTGAGAGAAGGTGGAAGGGAGGAAAGAGACACAGGGGAGGGGTAAGAGACACAGAGGAGGGAGAGGGGGTAAGAGACACGGGTGGAGGGGGTAAGAGACACATGGGAAGGAGGGGGGAGAGACACAGGGGAGGGGAAAAGAGACACAGGGCAGGGGGAAAGAGACACAGGGGAGGGGGAAAGAGACAGGGGAGGAGGAAAGAGACACATGGGAGGGAGAGGGGGAAGAGACACGGGGAGAGGGGAACAGACACTGGGCAGGGGATACAGACAAAGGGGAGAGAGAGGTGGGGAGGAGACATTGGAGGGAGAGGAGGGGGGAAAGAGACACAAGGAAGGGGGAAAGGGACACATGGGAGGGAGAGGGAGGAAGAGACACAGGGGAGGAGGCAACAGACACAGGGGTGGGAGAGGTGGGGAAGAGATACAGGGGAGGGAGAGGGGGGAAGAGACACAGGAGAGGAGGGAACAGACACAGTGGAGGGAGAGGTGGAGTAGAGACACAGGAGCGGGAGGGGGGAAGAGACACAGGGGAGGGAGAGGAGAGGGGTAAGAGACACAGGGGAGGGGGAAAGAGACACGGGGAGGAGGGAACAGACACAGGGGAGGGAGAGGTGTGGAAGAGACACAGGGTAAAGAGGGGGGAAGAGACACAGGGGAGGGGGAAAGAGACACAGGGGAGGGGGAAAGAGACACAGGGGAGGGAGAGGGGGAAGAGACACTGGGAGGGGGGAACAGACACATCGGAGGGGAGAACAGACACAGGAGAGGGAAAGGTGGAGAAGAGACACAGGAGGGAAATAGACACAGGGGAGGGAGAGGTGGGGGGGAAAGAGACACATCGGAGGGGGAAAGAGACACATGGAACGGAGGGGGAAGAGACACAGGGGAGGGGGAAAGAGACACAGGGGAGGGAGAGGTGGGGAAGAGACATAGGGGAGGGAGGAGGGAAGAGACACATGGGAGGGGGGGAGACACAGGGGAGGGGAATAGAGACAGGGGAGGTGGAAAGAGACACAGGGGAGGGGAAAAGAGACACATGGAAGGGAGAGAGGGAAGATACACGGGGAGGGGGGAACAGACACAGGGGAGGGAGGACGGTGAAGAGACACAGGGGAGGGGGAAAGAGACATGTGGGAGGGAGAGGTGGAAAGAGACACATGGGAGGGGGAAAGAGACACAGGGGAGAAAGAGGGGGAAGAGACACAGGGAGGGGGGAACAGACACAGGGGAGGGGGTAACAGACACAGGGGAGGAAGAGGTGGGGAAGAGATATAGGAGGGAAAGAGACACAGGGGAGCGAGAGGAGGGGGAAAGAGACACAGGGGAGGGGGAAAGAGACAAATGGGAAGGAGAGGGGGAAGAGACACAGAGGAGGAGGGAACAGACATAGGTGAGGGGGAGGGGGGAGAGACACAGGGGAGGGAAAGGGGTAGGAGACACAGGGGAGGGGGAAAGAGACACAGGGGAGGGCGGGGGGAAGAGACACAGGGGAGGGGGAAAGAGACACAGGGGAGGGAGAGGGGGGAACAGACACAGGGGAGGGGGGAACAGACACAGGGGAGGGAGAGGTGGGGAAGAGACACAGGAGGAAAAGAGTCACAGGGGGGAAGGGGAGTGAGAGGAGGGGGGGAGAAACAGGGGAGTGAGAGGAGGGGGGAAGAGACAGGGGAGTGACAGGAGGGGGGAAGAGACAGGGGAGTGAGAGGAGGGGGAAGAGACACAAAGGAGGGAGAGGAGGGGGGAAGAGGCAGAGGGGGGATGGGGGAAAGAGACACAGGGGAGGGGGAAAGAGACACATAGGAGGGAGGGGGGTTAAAAACACAGAGGGGAAGGAGACACAAGGGAGGGAGAGGAGGGGGGAAATGAGACACAAGGGAGGAAGTAGACAGGGGGAGAGACTTGCAATAAGCGCAAAAGGCGCTCATTGCGAGGCCAGTGATGAGCGCCAAAGGCGCTCATTGCAAAGCCAATAAAGTAGGGGGGGGGAGGCTCATCACGAGGCCAGTAAAGTAGAGGGGAGGCTCCCATTGTGTGGCAAACAGCATTGCCAGGCTTAACTTTTTATTGCAGTCATTTTTGACGGGCAAGTCGCTAGTAGTTTAATATAAATGTCGAAATTTTTTTCATGGTTGAATGTTCGGGACTTGGGGGAAGTTTGGATTGACTTGGGCTGTGGTGGGCAACTCAGTTTGAAGGGGGCCACCAATAGTCCTTGATTTATGGATCCCTCTGCTTGTGTATTCAAGTTCTCTTGCATTAGCACAACTGAGTTACTTAGTGTTATTCTTTCTGATTGACTCACCTGTGCTTAAATAGAGAGATACAGAAATTCTGCACTGTTGGCACCCTCTTAGAAAAGAGATGTCAACCACCGGCCTAGGGTGACATAAACATTTTTGCCACCAAAGTCAATGCCAGATATGTGACTAAATCTGTGTTAAATTAGACAATGAGTAATAATACATTATCCCCTTCTGGATCGCTACCTTGTTGTGGTGAAGAGAACAATGAAGCTGTGAGCTATATCATGTAGGGTCACCCAAGATGGGCAGGTCCTAGCAGAGAGGTCAGACAAATTGCTGTCCACTGGAGAAGGAACTGGCACTCCACTCCAGTATTTTTGCCAAGAAAACCATACGGAGATGCACAACCAGAAATAGAGACAGATGTGCCTGGCATGCTGTGCCCATATGGTCAACGAGAGTCAGACATGACTGAAAGACTGAACAATAACAACAATATAACATTATACTGTCATATTACATTTTTTAAAGAGGATTTTTTTTACTCTGTACTATTTCTGAAATTTGCTTTTTGGCAGTTTCTGTGAACAAAAACAATTCAATGTGGTTCTTTAAGTGAAAAAGCTTGTACACCCCTGCTGTAAGTAGTCAGCATGGATGAGAATATTCTACTGGGGATCTTTCCAGTTATGACGGCAGTGGCAGCAGCATTTGCAGCCAGGAGCTGCTAGATGGCGCTGCCGAAATTGTGCACAGTTTGCAAGCGCTGCTCAGATCATATACTATTTCCAAGATAAAAAAAATCCCCCTACCCTAACCCTTATCCTAACCCTAAAGCTATGATATCGGCTGCGCCATCTAGCGGATTCTCACTGCTGCTGCCTGTGCTGGCGCAGTCATAAAAGGAAAGGACATCTACTGGTTGTAGGTCAAGATGAGATGTGGAGAATAAGAGCTATACACCACTCACATCAGCCTGTCCAGTTTTTCTGAAAGAACTTGTCACTTTCAGAGTGTCGCTACTCTCAGCCCACATAGTTCATCTACCCCAGGTAAATATATATCTAGACATTTGATTTGTTAATATGGTTTCTCCCTTCTTTTAACCAATGGAAGCAACATTTGTATTCCAAAATAAATGTATATATGTGTAGATCAGCATGTGAATATATGTGTATGTATTTTTGCATGTATAAATTTGCATTGATATAAATCTATTTGTATGTCATCTGAATTTGCATGGAAGTATTTAAAGTACATGTATAACATGAAAAGGAGCCTAATATTTTTTTTTTAAATACAATGAATGGCTGGATTGTAAAAAAAAACAACATAAAAACAAATCCTCATTGTTGTAAAATAAAAAAAACATTTATTTTAAAATTAGTGCTGAATTCACAGTTACAAAGATTTTAAAACTATATACACTATACATATATCATACAGTCTGCAGGAACTCTTCTTGGATTTTTGGGCACCCTCCTCTAAAAACCCAGTGCTGTGTTGGTTTTGCGCCAAACAGTCTTCATTCATGATGTCATCAGGTTGCATTGGTTGATTAAAATATAAATAAATATTTCCATATTTAGGAGATAAGGCCTAATATGAAGCTTATTCATATAGAAATAAACTAATACTATTCAACACCAATCTATGTGAAAAATCCCTCTCTGAATCTTAACAAAACAACAGAGCATAATACACATTGATAGGTGAGCTGCTCCCATATTAAAAATGGTGACAGAATAAAAAACTAATTGAGAGTGAGGGGCCTAGTTATATTAATGACAGTGCTAATAAGGGCTGCATATTTTAAGAGGGCAGTAGGATGCTTTAAATTGCCAGCACAGTGCCACAGTAGTACAAGCATTATAACTAGCACTTTGTTATGATTTGTTTAAACACATAAACGTGTGTGTGTGTGTATCTATGTGTGGTCATTCTATTTAAGGGAGGGCATTTGAATGGTTGCGTGGAAACATAAATCTAAAACAGGTCCCTGAGTAAGTAGCAGAAGAATGTAGAAGTGAAGTGATGAGAAAGAATGAAAAAGTGGTGGGGAGGGACCAATCATCTATTAGCTCTGCCATTCATCGTGATTCACAGATCTGTGTGTGTTATCTAACTACCCTTTTGCATTATGTTTGAGGAATTAAACACATTATACTTCAACATTTGGACTGAATTGCAGACAGTGGGCACAGCTAAACTTAGTTATTAAAGTTTACCAGCAGAGCACTCAGTTATGTTGGGATAGTAAAGTACTAAGAAAATATAAATATTTGTGATTAGAATTTTTTAAAATTTAATTTAGTAACATAAATATTGTTTTGAATGTACTAAATTGTGTCTGTCATTCAGCTCGCTGTGTAGGGAATAAACCCTTCTATTAGAACATCAGGAGTAAATAAATTAAGTAACAATTACTCTTCCAAAGACAAGAAAGAAGATTAAAAAAAGACTCTGATTTGACAATATATACATATATATATAAATATATATTGTTTGTAGCAACTTAAAACATAACTTTATTATAAAAAATATAGTGCAATTGGGAAATTGTGAATATAAAAAGCTGCCACATAAAGGCTTTTCTCACCAAAATTGGATGTACCAATGTTGTCCCTAACTAAATTTGGATATAATTAAGTCCAGATATATTAAAAACAGATGGGACAATACTATCTCAATTAATAATAAATCCAACCTTTCGTAACGACAATATAAAATTATCCAGTTGCTGAGGTTCATTTAAGGTAGATAAACCACATAGAGATATTAGTCAATCCACGCTTCATAGGTCAAGTTGCTTATTATTAGAGCGTGCCTGTATGATAAGCTAACCACACACACACATTGTGTACTCACCAACACTCAGATGGGTGTACACATCCAGTATATAGCTACTGAGCTATATGCTCAAAGACAAGGTGCTCCTTCTTTGTATAATGAGATAGTACTGGTAAGTCTCAGGGTGTCTAGGCACCTAGTGTAGTTCCGACGTACGTTTCCCCAAAATTAATTCGGATTGCTCACGGGACGCATGTCATTCAGCTCAAGAGATGCTCCCACCAAACTGGCACCTACTTACCTTCTTTATGAATGAATGACTTCATGATTAATAGCTTCCTTTTGAAAATGTCTTCTAAGGTGTTTGTCTAAGAACAATTGGTCTCTTTTAATACTACAGAGGCCAAAGGCAAAAAAGAGGCAATTAGTTTACTAATCAGGTAATTAGATACTGAAAATAGACCTCTCTGATGTGAGAACCTATTGAGTGACAGACAAAATCTAGTAACTTCAAAGCTGTACATGTTTATACCTTCCAATTACAAATATATTTGTATTGGTACTTTACAGTTCAACCATAATAGGGGACCTCTGACGTGACCCTTTAATCCTAAACCATCCACGGACAGCAGCTGCAGAACAATGATGAAATTGCCATGAGTGTGAATCCTTCCTTACTATACATACTTGCCATGGGTGTATGTGCTAAAATTATTCTAAGGGGGTACAGCTCATTGTATACCAAGACTGCACAACAGCTTCTCTACACATACATTCACACACATTTGAAATCTGGGGTGGATATGTCCCCCTCATCCCCCCAGTTCCTACACCCATGCATTGCAGAGGACAGGCTTTTCTTGCCAAACAGCATTGAAAGGAGATCTTATAAATTCCCATCTTTGTTAATTATGTAATAAACTAACAACATTAGCAGTTATGTAAGCCAGGTGCATTTAGCAGTTTTAGAGAAAGTATTATATTTAGGAGATTCTGCTTGGACTAGTATCCCCCTGTAGTCTGTTGATTTGGCCCACTCTTCTACTTATTTCCATAGTCAAATGGATATTCAATGTGTAATACATTTTAAGAACTACAATTAAAAATAAGCAACATATTTTTAGAATGTAAAAAGAAAATACAACCGCATACAAAAAAGACACAAACAAGTAATTGGGGTTGAGCTGCTACTTTTATTATCATAAATCAATTGACATTAAACCATCAACTTAAAGACATAAATACATTAATATGGTTTGTTTGGTATATGGTAGCGTTTTGCTTCTGGCTATGAGTTAAACAGCCATGTCCCCTGAGGGTTGTCTCCCATTGCAAGCACAATCTTCAACGTGCCCGGTTTGCCCTAAAAGGCACTGAGGCTCTAACTGAACCAAGGCTGTGACATGCTGTTTTCAACCACCAAAAACACCTTGCCAAAAGCAACCAGTGTTTCAAAACCTTAATGAATTGGGAATTGGACAGATGGGAGCTGTAGGCATGATTGAAAATGGAATCATGCCCAACAGGGTGCATGGGCAAAAAAAATCACTTAAAAAAGTAACGGGGCATGCAAGGCCTTATATACGGTACAGAAAACCATGTTTCCTCCTCTTATGCAAAGGTTGAAATGATCACCTGCATTCAACACATCCCTATGGAGTAAACACACAGATGTAATCTTACTAGTGCTGACTATGTCCAAAGAAAAGAGAAAGTGCTAACTCCTCCAAAGAAAGTACAAAGCCATTCTAAACAAATATAATTCAAACTGATTAACACAAATTGTCAACATGGCGTCCATAAACTTTGTCAACATAGAAAACAAAATATGCAGTCTGGAATTAAAAGAGACTGTGTTCCCCTTTAGGCTCTTAACTGTTTTTTTCCACTATAAAGACTTTGGTGATACCCCCCTATCCTTGTAATTTGAACAAGACATCCAGTGTAGTCAAATGCTTTTCAATGGCTGATATTGAAATTCCTTTTTCACTGCATTGTAGCAGGAGCCACAGCATCATGTTCAGCAATTGAAGGGATGTAGGGGGTGTAGGTTTTCCAACTACCACTTCCAGCTGCCTCCACTCGCTCCCAGACTTGTAAAATGACCAAGAAAAAGGAGCAAGAGGTCCTCTAATAAGACTGGCTATTTCCTCCATCCTACTTCCCATGAGTGACCTGGGATGACCACTCTAATGTTGTCTGCCCCAGGAACCAACTTCTAGAACTTCTCAAACTACAAACGAGACAGAGCGTCAGCCACAGTATTTTTCACAGCAGCAATGCGCTTAGATTTAAATAGCAAGTTGAGCTGTAAGCATTTAAACATGAAGTGTGACAGCAATCTGACCACCAGTACACATGAGGCCAATTGAGAGTTAATGGCCTGCCTATGTTCATACTATCGGAGTAGAAAAATAGAGCTGTTCCAAAATTCATATTCTCAAAGGAAAAGGGACAACACAATATGGAACAGTTCCATGAACACCAAGTTTTTTAGTTAAACTTTCTTTAACACAGACAGGAGGCCAGGTAGCAGCACACCACTTGCCATGAAAGTAAATGTCA
Source organism: Discoglossus pictus (assembly GCA_027410445.1). NCBI lineage: Eukaryota > Metazoa > Chordata > Amphibia > Anura > Alytidae > Discoglossus > Discoglossus pictus. The sequence continues at coordinate 231,222,359 of CM050164.1, read as the reverse complement.
AGAACTATCCCAACAGCCACGTCAGTATATAGTTCTAATTCATTATTGGACATTTTACCCTTCAAGAAAAGGGATTTCCCATTAAAAGATTCCAAGAATGTTATCGAGACAGCCACGTCCTCTCTCAAAATCTTGGACAATCGGATGTGATGAAAATGCTAGATCACTCCAGCCATAGCAAAAGATAATATCCTATGAAATACTTTTACCATTTTGGAAAATTGACAGCATTAATTTTTGAATTTCAGCAAATATTAATGGGAGCCTCACTTCCCCCACCCTCGAATCAATGGAGGTGCAGAGATATTGCAAACTGGGGCAGGGGCAAACCGTTTTGCCAGCAAAGGATACAGAAAATGCCTCAAAAGTTTTTAGCAGCCTCATACAGATGTGAGAGCCAGCCTGACCAACAAACAGAAAATCATCTAAATAGTGTATCACTGACTAATAACCAGAGGCTTCCATTATACACTACTACAGAAAAGTACTGAATGTCTCAAATAATGAGCAAGATATGAAACAACCAGCAGCCACAAGTCCACAAAGATATCATCAAAATGGCAGCACAGCAGATGCTTCAGCTGCCTCATATAAATAGGCAGACAGGTTGGAATGGAGCTCAGGATTCTTTTCAGCCAGAATAAAAGCCATAATTGTAATCACCTGTAACCATTTTTTACGTCTGGGAATTTTTCTGTATAACCTCTTACTCTCATCTTCTGCTTTCTTTTTGACATCACGCACTTTGGATCGTACTTAATCTCTGAGCACTAAGATGCTGGGAGGAGGGAAAAAGGTTTGATGAAGTATCTGTTCCAAATGTTCTGTTTTTCACCCAAAGGGAAAATGCCCTCAGATTAACAAAGATAAGACCACTCTTGTGAGTAGGACCAGACTGATACACTACAGTATATTTCTCCCTGTGAAGGGCACACATGAGCTAAAAGAGGTTGCTCTCAGAGTGGGTTATCATGACCTATTAAAGTTAGTTGGTTCTCTGATGAGCACCTCAATCAATGCTGCATCCTCTGTCCCTGGTTCCACTCCCAATTCCCACAGGTGCCGATGACAAAGGGGGACATAACCTCCCTTTGGCGTAACTGCCCTAATGGGATCTTCTGCCTAGGCAACTCTATACAAAGCTCAGGGGACTTATCAGTACTACCAGTGTCTCTAGTCCTGAGAAGTGGACCAACACCACCCTCCCTAAGCTGCTGATTACCCCTACGCTTGAGTAAGCATCTTGGAGTCAATTATCTGGTGTTGTAGATCCATGAGGATGTCTCTAAGAGGGGTGTCATCTCGTTCTGCACCACCATTCTGACATCAGCTCGACTTCTGGTTCTATCGAAAATGAGAGGAGGGACCATATTGGAGGCTACATCACCAGAAGTTGCTGCATCTATCTAGCGCGCTTCAGTCAGGCTTGATGAGGCTGTTGTGGCCAAACTTACCCAGCAGCTGATGTCTCTAAAATGCCCTTACTCAGATGTAGTATTTATTAAAATGAACGTAGGCTCAGCATTATAAAAAAAACAGGAACTACTTTTATTGCTGTGGAAGCTTCATAACAGGTTCAATGGGTGAATGTTTAAACTTGAACTGATAAAATTCTGTAACAGTCTGTGAGTCTTCTGGGTTTTGTATAAATTACTAATACAGTCATTAACAATGTCTCATATATAAATATATGGAGAGTGAGGTAGCTGTCAATGTCCAGTATTCCAGTTGATTAATCAGAGTATTGCAATGAATAGTAATACCTTTTTCTATTGTACAAACTTACATGCCTCTCTTAATGCCTCTGTTTATCAAGTCAGGACATTATTTACTTATTTCTCACTTAACTCTGGTCAATGAATTTAGTTTTTCTTGTTTTTCCAATTTTTTTTCCATCTCTTTCTGTTTACTGTTTTTAGTTCATATCTGTATCAGTATTGCTTTTTGACTTGATAAAGAGATGCATTATCTCTCGAAAGCTTATCGCTATATTATGAATAAGTTTGTCCAATAAAAAAGGTATCACTATTCACTGCAATACTCTGATTATGCAACTATATATCACATACAGTCAGGTCCATAAATATTGGGACATCGACACAATTCTAATCTTTTTGGCTCTATACACCACCGCAATGGATTTGAAATAAAACAAACAAGATGTGCTGTAACTGCAGACTTTCAGCTTTAATTTGAGGGTATTTACATTCAAATCAGGTGAACTGTGTAGGAATTACAACAGTTTGTATATGTGCCCCCCACTTTTTAAGGGACCAAAAGTAATGGGACAATTGGCTGCTCAGCTGTTCCTTGGCCAGGTGTTTGTTATTCCCTCATTATCCCATTTACAAAGAACAGATAAAAGGTCCAGAGTTCATTTCAAGTGTGCTATTTGCATTTGTTGCTGACTCTCAATATGAGATCCAAAGAGCTGTCACTATCAGTGAAGCAAGCCATCATTGGGCTGAAAAAACAAAACAAACCCATCAGAGAGATAGTAAAAACATTAGGTGTGGCCAAATCAACTGTTTGGAACATCCTTAAAAAGAAAGAACGCACCGGTGAGCTCAGCAACACCAAAAGGCCCGGAAGACCACGGAAAACAACTGTGGTGGATGACCGAAGAATTATTTCCCTGGTGAAGAAAACACCCTTCACAACAGTTGGCCAGATCAAGAACACTCTCCAGGAGGTAGGTGTATGTGTGTCAAAGTCAACAATCAAGAGAAGACTTCACCAGAGTGAATACAGAGGGTTCACCACAAGATGTAAACCATTGGTGAGCCTCAAAAACCGGACGGCCAGATTAGAGTTTGCCAAACAACATCGAAAAAAGCCTTCACAGTTCTGGAACAACATCCTATGGACAGATGAGACTAAGATCAACTTGTACCAGAGTGATGGGAAGAGAAGAGTATGAAGAAGGAAAGGAACTGCTCATGATCCAAAGCACACCACCTCATCAGTGAAGCATGGTGGTGGTAGTGTCATGGCGTGGGCATGTAGGGCTGCCAATGGAACTTTTTCTCTTGTATTTATTGATGATGTGACTGCTGACAAAAGCAGCAGGAGGATTTCTGAAGTGTTTCGGGCAATATTATCTGCTATTATTCAGCCAAATGCTTCAGAACTCATTGGACGGTGCTTCACAGTGCAGATGGACAATGACCCGAAGCATACTGCAAAAGCAACCAAAGAGTTTTTTTTAAGGGAAAGAAGTGGAATGTTATGCAATGGCCAAGTCAATCACCTGACCTGAATCCGATTGAGCATGCATTTCACTTGCTGAAGACAAAACTGAAGGGAAAATGCCCCAAGAACAAGCAGGAACTGAATACAGTTGCAATAGAGGTCTGGCAGAGCATCACCAGGGAGGAAACCTAGCGTCTGGTGATGTCTATGCGTTCCAGACTTCAGGCTGCAATTGACTGTAAAGGATTTGCAACCAAGTTTTAAAAAGGGAAAGTTTGATTTATGACTGTTAATCTGTCCCATTACTTTTGGTCCCTTAAAAAGTGGGAGGCACATATACAAACTGTTGTCATTCCTACACCGTTCACCTGATTTGGATGTAAATACCCTCAAATTAAAGCTGAAAGTCTGCAGTTAAAGCACATCTTGTTCGTTTCATTTCAAATCCATTGTGGAGGTGTATAGAGCCAAAAAGATTAGAATTGTGTCGATGTCCCAATATTTATGGACCTGACTGTATATAGTTGTGAGCATTGCGGGTTGTTGCTAACGCTTGCCAAAGGCGCTCCTTGTGCTGATGGAGGTGAGCGATGTAGACGCTCATTTCTAGACCCTGCACGATTTAGGCACTGAGTGCCGAAGGCGCTCATTGCTCTGGTGGAGATCAGCGCCGTAGGTGCTTATCCCTACGACCCGCAGGACTACAGGGCAACAAAAATCGCAATTAGAAGATTCATAATGCAAGACCCGTAGTACTTTGAGAAAATCCAGTGGAAAAATTATGGCCCGTAACACTTTACAAAATGGAAAGCGGAACTTAGAAAAAAAAAATAATACGACCCGCGGTCCAAAAAATACAAAGTTAACTGCCGAACAGCGCACATACAAAAACACAAAGAAAAAAAAAGAAAACATCACACACACCACGGTGACCAGCCAGGACGTCTGGGAGTGAGGTTGCACAGGAATTTAACACAACACAATTTGCCTAGTTTTGGCACTCGAAACTCGCCTAAGCGACAAGAGAAATGACGGACAAAAAAAACGAAAACGAAGCTACACGACCCCTAACCACACAAAACACCTCCAGGCACATAAGACGTTTACCTGGGCCGTACGAGGTACAAAATACACTGTTTGGAAACACGGAAAATGCTCCAGACCCGCGTAACACATATACAACCGCAGCCATTTTACAACACTAACTTTCAACTAATAACATTACCATTCTAAAATGGCAATTTACACTAAACTAAACGGTTTTGCCTCGCGCACGCAGCCTATTTACACAGCACACTTGCCACATTGTAAGCTGCAGGAAAATCAAAACACATTGTTAGCTTTTCAGGATATTGATTGCTGGATATATTAATTACAAATGGGTATTACAAAAGTATATTAATTAATTATTAATTATATATATATAAAAAAAAAGAGCAGGGGAGACGCTCACAATGAACGCTGAAGGTGCTCATTGCAAGATACGCGATGAGCACCGAAGGCGTTCAGCGTGGGGCTCACAATGAGCGCAGAGGGTGCTCAGAGGAGCAAAAGTACACAAGGGGAGAGGCTCGCAATGAGCGCCGAAGGTACTCAGAGGACCAAAAGCCTTACATTGTGTGGCAAACAGTATTACCTGCCTTACAATTTTATTACCTGCCTTACATTACCTGCCTTACAATTTTATATATATACTAGGAAATTGCCCGTCAAAAATGACAGAATTAAATTGTAAAGCTGGCAATGCTGTTTGCCACACAATGTGAGACTTTTTCTCCTCTGAGCACCATCTGAGCACCATTGCAAACCCCTGCGCTGAGCGCCTTTGGCACTCATTGTGTGGCATGCAATGAGTGCCTTCGGCGCTCATTGCAACCCTCTCCTCTGGCGGTGCTAATCTGGAGCCCATCACTGAGCGCCTTTGGCGCTCATCGCGTGGCTCGCATTGAGTGCCATCCTTTCCTCCTGCCTACTGTTGGGCCCTGTGTTTCGGAAAAAACAAAAGTACTCCTCAGAGATATCTGTCCCTGGCCAAATTACCAATATATATATATATAGATAGTGTGCACACCTTAGAGAAATAATACATCAAACAGAGTTCTGGTATAAAGCTTTCTCTCGCCTACTTTTTATTACGTCAGCCGTCATTTATATAGTTTTTAATAATCAGATAAAAGTTACAATTAAGCAAAACATCAGGTTTATAAAGCAATTCATTGGTTCTGAGATGTCCCCTTTTACGGGATCTCGGTTAGGTATTGGGTTAGTGCATTAAGGAGTCTCCAGGTGTCATCCCACAGGGGGATGAGTCTTCCTCCCCATTGGTCAAGAGGTCAAGACAAAGGAAAGATGGCGCTTCTCCTTCTAGTGTCCAAGGTGTGGTAGCTGTCGTCATCCTTGCTAGACCGGAAGTAGTGCCACCGGCATCTTGTATGCGGAAGTAGTGAATCCTCCATCTTAGAGTGCCCGATGATTCAGCATTTATTAATAAAGCTTTGGTTATACGATAATACTGCAAAGATAAGATATATAAGCAGGTGCACAAATACAGTTATGCATTTTGTACGGATCCCAATCCATAACAGTCCCCCCTAAAATGGCATATTATATTCGTAGTACTCAAAATTCTTAACAAAGCTTAATGATTATAACTACCTGATCTAGTATCGGGTTTCTAGAGCTAAGTATCTTGTCTTATATATAGATACTTCTTAACTATGGTCCTTTCAGAGCACTATTCTTTGTGTCTTCTATTTCCGGATGTTGAAAGCATTGCATGTTGGTAAGTCATAGGTACATATCTTCGTTCGATCGGGCTTGCCATGACCTGACGTCACATCTACCCTATGACCTATGTGGCATGGGGAAAACCTAACAAGCTTCTAATATTCTAATAGTGTAGCTCAGCTAGGATAGGGACCATAGGACTCATATATAGTGTATCTCAGCTCAGAGAACACTCTCCGGTTAAAGTCTGCATCAGAAGATGGGATGTCTTACAATCATCATTCTGTCCATGTGGACCTGTGGACCTGTGTCTAGATCTTGGTGGATAAAAGTGGGAGAAGCTTTGTCCATAGCTTTCTGAAGGTAGTTGCGTATACAAGGAATAATGCAACATAAGAGGAGGGCCAACAAGATTATGACAATAAAGATGGCCATCCCTATTTGCAATAAAACTTTCTGCCAACCACTCATCCAACCAAACCATGATTCCCAATAAACTATAGTGCCAGAATTTTCCTTCAATGTGATCTTGCCATTTGGACCTGTCGGGAATATATGTACAACATGTACTGGTGTCAGGAAGCATTTTACAAACTCCACCTTTTTCTGCAAGGATCATGTCTAATGCCATACGATTCTGGAAGGCCATGTGTGATGTAGCCTCTAATTGTTCTGCGATGCCGTTTAAGGCATCCTTAGTGTAGTTAACAAATCGTTGCTGGTTATAGTAAATATAATTGATCCAGGCAACATTCTTATTTACACCAATCATTGGTATTAGTGATTCAAATCCTGCTGCTATTTGGTTTCGGGCCTTAAATTGATCGGGCACCCCCCTTGGGACTCCAATAGTATCAATATATACATGGGGGTAAAAACTTTCTCGAGGTTCAGATGATGAAGTTTGCCTTCTTTTCCTGGACCTCGTTAGGGGGTCATTAGATAAATTGTCATCGTAATAGGTTGGGACAATGTGTAACGGGATTATGGCTTTAGCCAAGGTACATTCCCCACGCCATACTCCTGACAGTCTTACCCTGAGTTTCATATCCCCACACAACCAATATATGTCCCCTAATGATTGGGTCTGGTTGACTAGCATTGTAGCTTAACCACTCTGTATGTGTGACAAAATCCACTTGGGAACTCCTGTAAATTGAACCCCTCTCCTTTAACATGTATAATTTCCAGGGTATATAGTTATACCTCTCCCTGGATGGGGATTATTAGTTATCACAGGGTACGTGTTTCTCCATTGTTCACACTCATCTGTATGAGTATATCTTTTGAACATTTCTCTTCTTGCAAAGGTATAGTAAGTGGAACAGTACCTAAGTGAGGTCTAGCATGGCCACATATATAACAGTCGGTCTTATTACTTTCTTGTACATTGTATTTCATCCATTCTAACCATACATTAAGATCTGAGAATCCAGTCTCAGTAGCTAATGTGTCCTCATATGTTGGATCACCAGTAGCAGCCATTGTTCCAATGATCTGGGGCCCTGGCTTCAATGTCTGCAATGCCAAAGGTAGTTCTGGGTGCTTGTATAGATCTGCTATCTTAAACTCGCCCATCAGTTTAGCACTTTGCCCTCTAGTCCAAGCCCTCAGTATATATGTGTCAGCATCCATGGGACAAGGGTTTTGTATGGTCAGAGTCAGTTGCATATCAGGACCAGATACTCCACTATTCAGACATCGACCAGACTTTATTAGAGTCATTCGGTCAAGGAGGGATCTACCCTGGTCATCTTTCTTATCTGCAGCACTTTGAGGTCTATACCCCCAAAGTGTCCCAGTGCCCCATCCCGCTGCCTTCCATGTGTCACAGTGTCTTCCAACAGTTTCATCAGTGACACATATGTATATATCTCTCTTATATATATCACATTGTTCAGGGATTGAAGGACAGGGAACAATGTCACAGAAGTCAAAGGTGTATGTGGCAACATGTGTATTACGTGAATTATACCAAAATGTGATACCATCTTTACTTTTTGTAATGGTTACCTGCTGAGCAATATTTGGAATTACCATGAGAGATAGGACAAACCACTGAATTATACTCATTGTGTTGGTTCCTAGTCGTCAGGAGAAGGAACCTTTTTGCAATGGGATGCGTGGACCCAAGTAGCTTTCCCTTCCAGCTTAACTGATGTAGCTGTGATCAGCAGTACTTGGAATGGGCCTTCGTATCTGGGTTCCAAAGGGGTTTTCCTCATAAATTTCTTAACTAGGACCCAATTTCCAGGAAGTAGTTGATGAGTACCAGTGATTACTTCCGAATCTGGAATAGAAGAGAACACCTGTGCATGGATTTTAGTCAGTGCGGTGGACAGTGCAATTACATAGTCAACAAGTACATCAGATTTAAGTTGCAATTGCTGAGGAAAGTAGCACCCTAGTCTAGGAGCAGACCCAAACAAGATTTCATGGGGGGACAATGCATGTTTCCCTCTAGGGGTATACCTGACACTGAACAAGGCTATAGGAAGACTTTCAGGCCATGGCATACCAGTTTCTTGTGACATTTTTAGCATCCTAGATTTCAAGGTACCATTCAAACGTTCCACCTTTCCACTACTTTGAGGATGGTAAGACGTATGAAAGGAGAGGGTTACTCCTAGGGCTGTCCATATTTCCTTGGCCAATACTGCTGTAAAAGCTGGTCCCTCATCACTTTCAATTACTTCAGGAACACCATATCTGCAGATGACCTCTGTTAGCAGGCGTTTAACGGTTGTTTTTGCTGTCATGTTTGCAACTGGGTAGGCCTCTGGCCATCCTGAGAACATGTCCACGATGACTAATGCATATTCATACCGACCACTCTTTGGCATCTGAATATGATCAATTTGTATCCTCTGGAATGGATACAATGATTTCGCCAAATGTCTCTGTGGTGGTTTCTCAGTGCGGCCTGCGTTGCACCTGGCACAAATACTGCATGATTTACAGTAAGTGTTTGTCAGAGTAGTGATGCCTGGGGCCATGTAATACTTGTTTATTAAGGTATTCATGAGAGTCTTTGACAGGTGTGCTGGTCCATGTGCCCATTGTACTGTTGTCGGGTACAAGCTTCTTGGCAAACACAATCTCAGATTGTCAACATATAGTCCATCTTTCAGGGCTGCTCCCTTTGCTTTCCATTTGTTCACTTCTTCTAGACCCGCCGTCTTCTGCAATTCTTTAAGCAATTTTAAGTCTGTTGGCAAAGTCTGCATTGTGTAGATGTTTATTCCTCCATCCACCTCTCTCATTTCCATTTCTTGTGTTGACATTGCTGCGTGCTTAGCCGTCTGGTCTGCTAGATGGTTTCCTCGTGCTTCATCTGAATTTAGCTTCCCATGTGCCTTTTCTTTCAGTATGGCTACTTCCTTTGGGAGTGTTAGAGCTTCTAACAGTTCGCAGATGGCTTTATCATGCTTCACTGGAGTACCTGCGGCTGTCATGAATCCTGTCATGAATCTGGCTCTCCAAATTACCCCAAAGTCTTGAGTCACTCCCAGAGCATACCTTGAGTCTGTATAGATATTGGCTCGGACTCCTGTCGCAATCTCACAGGCTTTAGTCAATGCAATCAACTCTGCCTCTTGTGCTGACATGGAGGGAGGTAGTGAGAAGGCTTGTATCACATATTTTTCCATTCTCATCATCATACCTTGATCCATCCACATACAGAGTGATGTCTGGGTCTGTCAGGGCAAGTTCCTTTACATTCGCAAGGTGTGAGGTTTCCATTTCCATTTGCTGAAGACAGTCATGGGGTGGATTTGTAAGTCCTGGGACTGCATATGGGTCTCTGGCTTGTATACTGGGAGTGCTGTTTGCTTGCCAGTCAAGAGTTTTCTTTTCTACTCCTTCCTCTTCCAACTCCTCTTCCTCTGCAGATTCCCACCATTTTAATGCTGCTCCCAATGTTTTCCATCCATCTGGTGCAAACTTTGATAGTGCAACATGTGGAATTTCTGTATCCCAATGTTTGTAGAGTAACTCCGCTTCTTGCGGGAGCTCCACCGTAAATACACTATCTCCTGCTGCATTGTTATACAATGTCTTTAGTTTTAAGGTGACATGCTTCAATTTAGTGAATCTTGCTTCATATTGGAAATCTCGCCCTGGACATTGTTTATTCCACAGTGTGCAATATAGAGGGTCTTGTGTCTCATCTGCGAATGTCTGGCTGTTTCCACCACTTTCCAATAGACGTCTTTTTACATATAGATTGGTTATTCCTGATTCTGGATCCAAAATCAAGCTGTACCAAAAGTACCCATCTTCCTCATCTCCCCCCTCTGGAAATGGTAATTGAGTGGCTGGATTGAGAACATAGCATCTCTGTAAAGTAACATTGTCTGGCAGGAGGAGGGAGCATTGCAGCCGGAGGTGTCTAGCTGTATTCATGTGCTTAGGTTGTGTCTGCTGTATGATGGCCGCAATGTCATGTGGTGCCAGAACTGTTAGAGGATAACCAAGGACTATGTCATTGGTTTTGTCCAGTAAGGCATGTGCTGCCAATGCTGCTCTGAGGCAAGACGGTCCTCCTCTTGCCACAGCATCCAATTGACATGAGAAATAGCCAATAGGGCATTGTCTGTTTCCATGGGACTGTGTCAAGACTCCCATTGCGTGTCCATCTTTTTCTGATACAAATAGCTTGATTGGGAGATCATAGTTTGGTAGTCCGAGTGCTGGTGCTATTGAGATAGCTTTCTTCAGGTTGTAGAAGTTATACAGGGCTGTCTGTGTCATCTCATATGGCTCAGTCTTCAACACGTCATACAAGGGTTGCATTAGAAGGGATGCTTCTGGAATCCATGCTCTACAGTAAGATATAAGGCCTAGGAAAGCATGCAGGGATCTGTGTCCTTCTGGGACTGACATGTCTTCTATTGCTTGTACTCGGGCGCGTGTAAGATGACGCACACCTTTTGACAGGCAGTGTCCTAAGAATATGACAGTCTCTTTACACCATTGCAGCTTTTCTTTGGACACTTTGCATCCTTGTTCTGCCAAGTGTCTCAGCAAGCTTTCCGAGGTTCTTGTGGCTGTGGGAAGATCTTCAGCACACAGCAAGAGATCATCAACATACTGCAGTAATATAATGTCAGGATTCGCTTGTTGCCAAGAGTCTAGGATATGGCTCATAGCTTTGGCAAACTGGCTGGGCGAATTTTGTGCTCCCTGAGGCATTACAGTCCATTTATATTGATTATGATCATGTGTGAAAGCGAACAAATACTGTCAAGAAGGGTCAAGGGGAATACTGAAGAAAGCATTTGCTAAATCCACTACGGTAAAGTATGCAGCTGCTGGAGGTATTCCAGAAAGGAGAGTGTTTGGATTAGGCACTATTGGAGTGTCCAATATGGTTGCTTCATTGACTGCTCGCAAATCTTGTACCATACGATATTTTATTGGCTCTCCTTTTTTGGATTTCTTCTTAACTGGGAAGAGGGTTACATGGTGACGTACATGGGACCAACGCCCCTTGCTGCACTAATATCTCTATCTGCTGAGAGATCGCATCTATTTGTGCTGGCTTCAGAGGATACTGTGGCTTCCGTGGTAACTCTGCTCCGGGTTTCAATTTTACTATGACTGGTGGCACCTTTAGATGTCCAATATCTTCCGGTCCTTGTGACCAGAGTGTTGCTGGAATCTTGTCCAAGATATCAGCTGGCCCTGTATTACAGATGCTATTGGCATCTATGTGTAGTAATATGGGCAGTGAGCAGAGTGCTGATGTGTCAGTGACTTGTAGAGGTGAAGACACCTGTACAGTTCCGTCTGGGGTGAATGAGATAGATGCTTGTAGTCGGGACAGCACATCTGCACCTAACAGGTTTATAGGACATGTAGAGGATACTACAAATCTCGCAAGCAGGTCTGGAAACGGGCCTATTTGCATAGGTTGAGTTAAATGGTTGGAGATGGGGACACCATCTACTCCTACACAAGCGACATCAATGTCAGACAGGTAAGATATATCGGGCAGATCTTGTTTTCTTAGGACGCTTCTGGCTGCACCTGTGTCTACTAGGAAGGTTGTGGGAGTTCCCTCTATTGGTAGTGTCACAATAGCTTGAGGCCCCACTTCGCCATCCCCTGAAGAAACTGCCAGAATAGGGGACACTGACACAGGCTCACCCCCGTCCTATGCTGTGGCTTGAAGCACAGGCGCTGCATTACCATTATCCCCCTGCTGTCTAGGTCTCGGCTTCCTGGGTGCTCTGCAAGTCTTGCTAAGGTGTCCTGGTTTCCCACAATTGAAACACTGTCTTCTTTCTCTCCTTGGTGACTCTTCAGAGTTCACCATAAGTACAGCAGTCTTCTTAGACGCTGATGATGTAGGTTGTTTAGCTGCTGTCTCCAACCTTTCAGCAACCAGCAGTAAGGTGTCTAAAGGTAACACTCTGTATTCTGGTCTGGACGTCAACAGACCCTTCTGAAGTGTCTCCTGTAATCCCAGCACGAAAGCTGTACTTAACATCTGCGTGTGTGTTTTGTTATGTGGGCTGAAGCCAAGATCTGTAAATACTTGTGTGAGTCGTGCATGAAACTTTTCTACTGATTCTTCTTTCTCCTGTTTGATATCTTGTAAATTAACTGCTTGATCTGCCAATTTATCCTTTGCCCAATATCTTAACAGGTCACAGAACTGTATACCACAATGAAAAGTCATGGTTTGGACGATTTATACCATACGGATCTATTGCATTCTGCATAATAGGCCAGTATGAATCTCCTGCCTTAATTTCACACAAGCTAACAAGGTCTTCCCAAGCTGCAGAGTACGTTTTTTGGATCTGTGCCATCTTCCTATAGAAAGGCATAGGTTGTTTTTCGGGGTCGGGCAATGTGTTTATAAGGGAGGTGGCTTGTGTCGGGGTAAATGCAGCGTACATTAGATTTCCCTTTTTCTTGCTCCTCTTCTTAGATTTCGCTCTTGGGTTTGTTCTCCTATCCTTCCATTCTTCCGCCCCCTCTCCTCCCTTGATATCGTCATCTCCCTCTTCTGAACTATCAGGTTGATGATGATGTATGGGCAGAGATTGCACATCTAGTGGTGTCTTAGGGTTGGGGTGGGGGGCGAACTGCGAGCTTACGGCCGAGCTGTGTACACTATGGGGCCTTTCATCTCCTGTTGCATCTTCTATAACAATTGGTGCTTCCAGAGATGGAAATATCGGATATGGGGAATACAGAGTTCCATTTGAAGTCAGTATTGTATACAGGGAAATAGGATGTGCCGTTTGGGTGGTAGGTGTGATGGGCGGAGCCCCTTGGATAGGTGATGTAACGAGTGATATCATGTCATGATGGGTAGTGTTAGTGTTCGGGGGTGAGTGTGGCTCCTCCCTCGTGTGTGTGTGGGCTCCATCTTTGGGTTGTGGCTGGATGGAATGGCTTTGTTCGCCAGTATGTAGTGGTTGTGGTGCGTTAAGGTGACAGGGTGCTTGTTATGTGGGGGGACAACGGGCGAATTCGGGGAGCTGGCCACTTCACATGGAGCATGATACACATACATTTTTCATCCCTTCATTTCAAACTCCTTTTCTGTCCAACCCTCCTGTGCAATCGCTTTAGCCACCCTGTACCACGTCTCTGCACTCGGCAACAAACTACAATCTTGTAGCTGCCCTTTGTTGTCTCTCAAGAATCTACGCCACTCTTCTGCTCTCAAATGTCCTCCTACGACACCAGTAATACCACACACTTTAAACATCTTCTTGCATCGGCTTACAGCAGCCTCACCTCCCCTTTTCTTGACTATATCCCAGGCTAACATGCCCTCACTCAATTTAGCTTGATTCTGCCCCATATCTCTATGTGAAGCAAATACGTATTTAATAACAAGGGTTTAATGAGGTAGTAACACAGAGAGAGAGAGAGAGAGAGAGAGAGAGAGAGAGAGAGAGACCAGCTGTTTGAAAGAGAAGGTCTGATTTGTTCGACTGCTACGAAAGATTACTCCGTACGTCTTGTCTAAACTCAGACCGTCGTTACAGCCCTCCGGGGACTATACCTTTGCAGTGCGTAACCACTCACTGCTGGCAAGGGATAGCAAGGAGAATAGTGGACAGTGGCATGTGAATCAACAAGACATAATCGCATCATATTTCATATCATCATGCATTAATAACCAGCAGTGACATAGCATATAACATTATGATCATCAAACCTTTTCTGCAGAAAACTTCAGATTCAGAGATATGTGAATTCGGGATCTTGCACAACTATGTGCTCATAAACCGACACCCTCAGGGCTTATTGTGCTTTACAACACTATCAATCTGCCACTGAAGTCTGTGTCCCACATACACGTTTAACCACCCTTAGTGAACGATAGACGTCTCTCGGGGTTACCACGCTACCAAGGCATGACCATCATGACCCCCAAGAGATATTCATCTATCCAGCATGCATAGACCCTCCCCGGGAAAGTATGCAAAGCAATCCCAATCCCCGGGCTACATATATGCACGCCTGTATGTGCAACTTCTCTGGGTTATGTGCTACTCTCGGCACAACTCATCCGTCCCCACAGCCTGTCCCACATACACGTGTATGCCCCCCGAATCACAATATCTAAGAAATCACAATCGCTCAATCACGCTACCAACAGACACACACAGGTGACAGATATCACTATCTCTTGTACAGGATTCACAATGGACTTGAGGCAAGCTATTACCTGTACTTTGTAACCGCCCCTACAGCGGTAGTGGACATCGGGCCGAGTCCCAGGAACAGGTCTACGCAGATAAGGTACTAATCATGTCCTTACCGTGTACCGGAGATGATCAGGCTCCGCCTGTTCCCGTGAAGTCAGTCCGAACTCCTCTCGTCCGCTGCGGTTTGGTTAAACCTCAAGTCCCTGTTCGGGCGCCATTTTGTTTCGGAAATAACAAAAGTATTCCTCAGAGATATCTGTCCCTGGCCAAATTACCAATATATATATATATATATATATAGATAGTGTGCACACCTTAGAGAAATAATACACCAACACAGAGTTCTGGTATAAAGCTTTCTCTCGCCTACTTTTTATTACATCAGCCGTCATTTATATAGTTTTTAATAATCAGATAAAAGTTACAATTAAGCAAAACATCAGGTTTATAAAGCAATTCATTGGTTCTGAGATGTCCGCTTTTACGGGATCTCAGTTAGGTATTGGGTTAGTGCATTAAGGAGTCTCCAGGTGTCATCCCACAGGGGGATGAGTCTTCCTCCCCATTGGTCAAGAGGTCAAGACAAAGGAAAGATGGCGCTTCTCCTTCTAGTGTCCAAGGTGTGGTAGCTGTCATCAGACCGGAAGTAGTGCCACCGGCATCTTGTATGCAGAAGTAGTGAATCCTCCATCTTAGAGTGCCCGATGATTCAGCATTTATTAATAAAGCTTTGGTTATACGATAATACTGCAAAGATAAGATATATAAGCAGGTGCACGAATACAGTTATGTATTTTGTACCGATCCCAATCCATAACACCTGCTCATTGCAGGGTTCGTTAACCTGCAAGTTTGCGAGCCTCTCCCCCTGTGTACTTCAACTTTCCTACTTTGCAATGATCTTCGGCGTGCATCGCGAGACCCACAATGAGCACTGTTGGCCCTCATTGCGTAGCTCACAATGAGCGCCTTCATCGATCAACCCTCTCCGCTCGCTGTGCTCATTGGGAGCCACGCAATGAGCGCCTTCGGCACTCATCGCTTGGCTCGCAATAAGCGCCTTCGCTGCTGATTGCGAGCCTTTCCTCTCAGCTACTGTATGGCTTGCTCATTGCAGTCCTCGTTAACCTGCAAGTTTTGTGCCTGGGAATGCCATGTGTCTCTTTCCAGCCTCTCCCCCCGTCCCTTCCCTGTGTGTTTCTCTTCTGTGTGTGAGCTGAATGTTTGTGTGGCGCACGCTGACTGCCATTGGTTTTATTTTCAAAGTCCTGCATGCCTTGCGTTGTTCGTGTAAGTGTTAATGACTTTACCGTTGTGTATTTTCTAAGTACTGCGGATCTCTTTGCCTGCGCATTTCTTTTGCAGCACTGACAGCTGCAGTTACAGGTGCCATCCTCCAGAGGGTGCTGTGTGTTTTCGGGCACCATCAAGTTCCAGGGAAGGCAAAAAACTATTTTCCCCTCCGACATGGCGCAACTCAGCAGCGCTGAATCGACAGCGAGGCCATCGTTATGTTCGGAGCGGGCACTCGGCCCCCAGGGCCTCGGGCGCGCCTCTCATAGCTCAAGGCCTCTTCTGTCTGCCCGCCTTATATGCTAAAATCGGCAGCACCATCTGTTGGCTGGAGGTGGAACTGCAGCTGTCAGATTTTGTGATGGTGAAGATGGAAAGGACCAGTCCTGCATGGCTGGCGTTGTTCGTGTAAGTGTTAATGACCTCTCCAGTGTGTATTTTCTAAGTCCCGCGTGCCTGACGTTGTTCGTGTAAGTGTTAATGACTTCGCCGTTGTGTATTTTCTAAGTCCCGCGTGCCTGACGTTGTTCGTGTAAGTGTTACTGTCTTTGCCGCCGTGTATTTTCTAAGTCCCGCGTGCCTGACGTTGTTCGTGTAAGTGTTTATGACTTCGCCGTTGTGTATTTTCTAAGTCCCGCGTGCTTGGCGTTGTTCGTGTAAGTGTTAATGACTTCGCCGTCGTGTATTTTCTAAGTCCCGCGTGCCGGGTGTTGCTCAGCCTCGCTTTCATTCTGTTTCAGAATAGGAGCATACAAAAATTTCATCCAGAGCAGACTCTTCCACACAGCAGGATACCAACTGATTCATTACATAACCGACAGTTACTGACTGACATCATAACATTCTAAAATATTTAACTGTTCATGAACCAAACATCCAACATAACATACATTAATTACATACATAGGGTAATCAAAATAACATAACATATTACATAACTATAAACCTGCTATACAATTACTGAGCTTAAAGGGTGGCCAGGGGGATCTTGACAGTCCTCCTCAGAACTGTCTGTCGGATGAATGCATGGGCCATTGACTTGCTCAGTATGGACGTTGTTGTGAGGAGGCCCTGGGAGTCAGGCTGAGATGACTAGAAAGCTTGGAAACTTTTCTAGGGTGTTGACCTACTGCAAATCCCTCTCCCTCACAATGTAAGGGGATTTGAGGCAGCTGGGTCCTGACCCATTCCACTCTTCTATCATTAGTTTGCTGCCTAAGAAACTCCACCAGGACTTTGAAGTTCATTTTTCATTTAGAAAAAGAACAAGTAATTGACTCCTGAGAGAGATAACAGGGGGGGAGGAATCGAATGGGGGGTTGACCTGTTCCTATGGTGAGATAAGGAGCAACTTCCACAGTTTAAATCCCCTTCCTAGGCTCTCCACCCACAGACGTCCCTCAGTCCTTCCCACTCCAGGGGAAGGTCACACCCACTTATACCCAGTGTGTCCACCAGGGGTTGCTGGAATTTTATATCTCCATAATAGCAATGTGTTATCTACATATGTCACTGCTCATTAGTTTAGAAAGAAAAACCCTGCTGAGACAAAGGTTGCAAGAAGCAGGCTCAGTAAAGAAAATGAAATCCTACTGTATGATCATATAGAAAACATTTGGCCAATGTGATGCTTTCATACAAGTTACATCACAAAATATGACCCATTGCACAAATCAGCATGTAGTTTGTGAAAGCAAAACCTTCATCAGGTTCATCATGTTTTACTCAAATAAGATAAAAGAATGACTGGGCTTCAATGGTGCAACTATTTGCCTAAATGTTTTTCAGACAAAACAAGTACACATCTTAATGAAGGAGCATACTATAAGATTAGGAGTGCCCAGACTTTACTAAAATGGGATCTGCAGAGTCAGCTGTGCCTCACAGCTATATTCTGTTATTAAACACATCTGCATGCATCACCTTTCTCTAATAAAACATTTCTATGAGTTTCTTGGACCAATGTGGTTCAGCACAGTCAGATTTAAATTGACTTGTAGATTCAACATTGTGTCTAGACACTGAGACCTACCTATCACCTGTATTTATGTATCTGTGTATGTGTTTGCAAAACACCATAAATGTTTACAATGCTTTACAGAGACAATGTGCTAAATAATTACATGATGATATAAGTGCATTACATATTATAATTGTCTAACCACGAATTGCTGTTTGTGTGGTCCGTACGACTTAGCGATGAGAGCCGCACAGCGAGCCGTTAAACCTGGAGCACTCGCCAGCGAGCCTCGCGTAGCGAGGGGAGGCGGTAAACACGGAGCAGTTAGGCAATGAGTGGTGAAGGCGCTCATTGCCGCCGAGCCTCGCATAGCGAGGCGAGCCGTTAAACTCAGAGCACTTACAAGACGCGGGACTTAGAAAAAAAAAGACACGAGACACAAAAAATGACGAGATTAACGGCCGAACCAAAAAACCCCAAAACACACTAACTACACCTAAAATAATTACAAAAACATCACAGACAGCATGGGGCAACAGCCAGGACGTCTGTGAGTGAGCTAAAACACGAATTTAACTTCATTTAGAAGATTTTCGCCACCCGAAAATCGCCTAAGCGAGGAAAAAAATGGGCGGAGAAAAAATGAAAACGAGGCTACACGACCCTGGACCGCACAAAACACTGCAAAACGCGTAACACTTTACACATCACACTACGACCTACAAGATACACTATTACAAAAGCCGGGAAATGCTCACGAGACGCGTAACACATTAATAACATTACGACTATACAATGCTACTTTACACAATAAACCAACGGCTTTACCTCGCGCACGCAGCCTATTTAAAATGCAAAGTTCAAACATTCATTACACATTATAAGCAAGACACTAACGCTCACAATGTATATTGTATGCAGACGCAAAATACAAACAGATTGCTAGCTCTTCAGCCTATTGCTCACTGCATATATCATTTATAAATAATTAAAGTATATTTATTTATTGCAGAAATAATTCATTATTACTTAATTAATTGAATAAATCATTAATTATTACTTTACATATAAATACTACATATAAATAGAAATATATCTCTCTCTCAGAGGAACAAAAGTACACCATATGAGAGGCTCGCAATGACGCATGCAATGAGCTCCAAAGGCTCTCAGCGCAAGCCTCGCAATGAGCGCCGAAAGTCCTCACAGTATAAAACGGTTTCAATTATGTCTCCAACAGCATTCCCATGGCTTCAAATTTTATTGACCGTAATTTATTTTTATTTTTTTCCATAAAGTTTTTATTAAGGATATTCAATAATTACTTATACAAAAATAAGCATAGTATATAAAACTTAACTTCACATTTCAGCAATGAAAAATTACTTTCCTAAACATCTGCTCATCTCTGCTAAGTTGCTCCTTAATATAATTTTTAACATTTTCAGTGCACATATTGGTATAATTAAAAAAATAATATTCCAACCAGAATATTGTACGAAGAAGTATGAAAAGAAATAAGGAGAAATAGAAAAAGAAGAAGGAAGAAAGAAAATAAGAGAAGAAGAAATAAATAAATAAATAAAGAAGTGAATGAGTATAAGGGAGAGAGCACAAAATAGACAATTGCTCCCAATCCGCTCTTCTAATTCAAAGGGACAGGCTTGACTCTAAGATGGCTTTTCCAATTCCCGTACAATCAAATCTTTGTTTTGCTATCGCTACCTTTCGACTAATGAAGCCTCCAGTATCCTCTCCCGCACCGCCTGTTCCAGTCCGCCCCTCGCTCCACTCCTCTTATAGATGCAGAGAGCCCAGTTAACTATTATTCCCACTTAGCCCCCCACAACCTAAGAAATGCAGTCAGGGGAAGAGATCCAAGGTCCCCATACTTCCAAAAATATTTGATGCGTGTCCAATAATGTATGAGTCATTCTCTCATTTATAAATAGGAAGTTTATTTTGTTTTTAATTTCTTGGAAATTAATGGAGTTGTCCTTCCACCTTCTAGCTATGATGTTTTTTACTGCTAAATAAATCAGTTGTGTCAATTTATTGCCCTCCCCTCCTAATTCAGTATATTTCATGCCTAGGAGGCATGTCGCTATGGATGGTTTTACGTGGTGTTCTAAATAGTCCTGAGATTAGATTAGTCGCTTTAACCCAGATTTCAGAGACTAAGGGACATTTCCACCACGTGTGATTGAAATCCCCTCGTTCCTGGCATCCCCTAAAGCACTTATCTGAGTTTGTAGGTAATATTCTGTTTAGTCTAGCAGGGGTCATATATGCCCGATATAGGATTTTTAGCGAGGTTTCCAGCAGGCTATAGTTAAGGGAGCCTTTTGAAAGACTAGAGAAAGCCTTAGACCAGGTCTCATCCCAGTTCTGTTGCAAGTCCAACTCCCACTTCAGCATAAAGGAAGGCTTTGGTGAACCATGGGAGGGAGTATTAAATATGCTATATATTGCCCCCAACGTACCCCTAGTAAGAGCTGAGTTTTTACATACTATAGTGAGCCAGGAGTCTTTAGGCGGGCCATAGTCCCTGCATATTTCTTCCACCCAATGCCTGATTTTGATAAAGTTAAACATTTCCATATCAGGAAACTCCATCCCTCTGCTTACTGTATCTAAAGAGATAATTCCCCCCCCCCCTCTATCCATGAACCTAGTTTATCCATTTTTTGCGAGGTCCAAAAATGCTTTGAGTTAGGAGAGAGGGTAGCTGAGAGAGTGGGAGATGTGAATATTGAGGTGAGAGGTGTTACAGGGTATGCTAATTTATGGGTTTTCTTGGCCCAGTTCCAAATTTTTAAGGTAAATTTAGTGATGGGGTTGCTTATGTAGGAATTAAAAGTATTTGAATTTGGTGCCCATAGGATAATTCCCCACGTGAGGGGGGGCATTTGTGCCTCCTCTATGAACACCCAATTAGGCTGGAGGGGGTGGAGTGTACCAGGGGTATGAAGGCCAATTGTGCAGCTCTAAAATAACTAGAAAAATTTAGGCAAGAGAGGCCTCCCTTGGATTTATGTTTATACATACTTTCCTCGCTATTTTTGGGGGTCTATTCCTCCAAATGAACCTGAACACCAGGGACTGAAAGCGAGCTAATTCTGGGTTATTTATTTGGACAGGAAGGGTTCTGGCTAGATACAGAAGCCTCGGCAGAATATTCATCTTGACCGAGGCTATGCGACCCGTCCAAGAGATCTGCTTCTTTATCCAGATGTTCAAGTCCCTTTGAAGATCCATGAAGAGGGGGGGGGAATTGGCCTTATAAATCCCCGCTAAGGAATTAGTTATATTTATCCCCAAATAAGGAATATGAGTGGCTGGCCAAATAAAATTGTGGCTTGTTTTCAGTTGGGACAGAATATCTGAGGGTATGCCTATGCTGAGAGCTTCCGTCTTGTCCTGATTTACCCTAAGTCCAGAAAGAGTGCTAAATATGCCAATTGTGTCCAAAAGAGCTTCAATGGAGGGGCCAGGATTTGTTAGAGTGCACAGTAAGTCGTCAGCAAACAAGGAACACTTCAGATGCTGGTTTCCCATTTGCATCCCCTCTATGGAGGAATTTGCCCTTATCGCTTGAGCGAGCAGGTCTATTGCTAGGGCAAAAAGGAGAGGGGATAAAGGGCATCCTTGTCTCGTTCCACGCCCTATCTCTATTACAGCCTTCTGCGAGCCCGGAAGTTTTAAGTTAGCTTTGGGGAGAGTGTAATAGGTGCGGAGCAGATTTAAGAATTGGCCCTTGAATCCAAATCCATCCAGAGCGGCGTACAAGAAAGGCCATTCCAGGGTATCAAATGCCTTCTCTATGTCCAATGCAAGCAGGCAAACCGGGGTATTCATATGTCTATTCAAGTGAATGATGTTTAGGGTCCTTCTTATATTGTCGCTTGTCTGCCTATAAGGGACAAAGCCAGACTGGTCCTTGTGAATTAGAGAGGGTAGAAAGACAGAAATCCGTTATGAGAATATTTTTGCTAGGAGTTTGATGTCCCCATTTAGGAGCGAGATAGGCCTATAATTTTTTGCCTCCTTTGGGTCTCTACCCTCCTTGGGGAAAAGGGTCAGATCAGCACAGTTAAGTTCAGGGGGAGTTGGTTCCCCTTTCAAGATCGTGTTAAAATGGCTGCATAAGTGTGGGGCTAAAATATCCAAAAACTTTTTATAGTAAATGTTAGTGAAGCCATCAGGGCCAGGAGATTTCCCCATTTTTAAGTCTCTAATTGTCTTCCTGATCTCCTCCACCAAAACCTCTTTGTTTAGGTTTTGCAGGTCCGACGCAGATATCTTAGGCAGGTCTAAGGAATTCAAGTAGGAACTAATAGAGTTCCCTGGAGGAGAGTTGTGGGAGGAGTAAATGTGCTGATAAAATTCCCTAAAAGTTTTTTGTATCTCGTTTTGGCTAAACGTAAGTACTCCCTCTTTGGTTCTAATTTGGGAGATTTTGGACTGTGAATATCTCGCCCTCAGGCTTTTTGCCAATAATTTGTCTGGTTTATTTGCCTTAGCATAGAAGAGGTGTTGTGTTCTTCTCAGAGCTTTGTCCGTTCTTATAGATAAAATACCATCTAGCTCCAGTCTGGCTTTGTCGATTTGGGGAAGTTTGATTCTGTTTCTCTAATTGAGCTAATTTTTTATTGAGGTTTTCCTCAGTTTGTCGAATTGATTTCTTATGTTGTGAAGCCAATTTAATGCATGTACCCCTGATATAGGCCTTGTGAGCAATCCAGACCCATCCTGGCGAAGTTTCCCCGCCCGCATTGGACTCAAAGTAGGCTGCCAATTCAGAAGCAATTTGTTCCTGGTATGTGGGTATTGAAAGCAAGTATTCATTTAGTTTCCAAGAAAAGGGTAATCGGGATTGAGATCCCAGATCAACCTCTAAAGAGACTGCAGCGGGGTCCGACCACGTGCAGGGAACTATATCTGCCTTATCCGAGCTATCAAATAGCGAGGCACTGATGAGAAGGGTGTCAATACAAGAGTAAGACTTATGGGTGGGGGAGAAGAAAGTGTACTCTCTTCCTTTCGGGTGGTGGCCCCTCCAAGCATCTACTAGGTCCAGAGACTGGAGCAATCTTTGGATTTGTTTGATCTTCTTAGAGAAGCGGTCTTGCTCTAAGACCAAATTTAGGTCTCCCCCTATTATCAATTTCCCCCCCTCCCCCCCCCTCCAGTGTCCTCAAAAGTCTAATCAACGTTTTATGTGGGGCTGCGGTAGGGGCGTAAAAAGAGACAAGCGAAGTAGGGGTACCTAGAACCTTCCCTTTCAAGATAATATAATATCCTTCTCGGTCTATTATTTTGGAATCCAGTTGAAACTGGAAATCCTTATGCAATAAGATCGCTACTCCTTTTTTTGAAGCCTGGGTGGTGCAAAAGAATTGGGGATAGTCCTTGTTCAGGTAGGCGGGAGTTTTATTCCTAGCAAAGTGGGTTCCCTGGAGGAAGATAATGTTAGGTTTGTGGGTTTTGTAGTACAGAAAAGCCTTCCTTCGCTTGAAGGGAGAGTTAAACCCTTTTACATTATGGGTGAGTATCTTTGTGGAAGATGTCATGGGTGTGCTGTTGGCGTGAGCGTGTGAATAGCTAATAACCACGTACCTTCAGTAGCGACTGCCCAGGAGGAAGCGAGGAGCGGCTTTCCCAAACCAGAGCGAGTAGGAGGTGGAGGTTCGTGTCGTGTCTTCTTAGTCGGATTTGGTCTGCTGGTAACGAAAGTAGGAACAAGGAGGCAAATATTAGTTGGGTTTAGCAGTGGTAACCACCAAATTCTAAAGCCATTACTCAAGGAAAATTCCGCCCTTACAGGTCTGCTATGTAAAAATCCTATATGACCTAGCCATCCGCCCAGCGGACATGGAGCTGACTTAAACAAAGATTGGGAAAGAAAATACCTCTCCAAGCCTGCTTTCACAGGGTTAATGGAGAAACAGGAGAGAGGGATTAGAGAGAAAGGTAGCCTTTGGGTCAAAGGTTTTGCGGAGACCAGAAAGTGAAGATAAGTAGCAATTAGCCGACCCAAGTACATCAGCGAGAGGAAGAAGGAAAGAAGAGCAGTACAACAAAAAGAAAAAATGCATTTTACCATTGTGAAATTCCTAACTTAACGAACCAGTCTAGCCCAGCCTAGTTCTATCCGTTCTCCTCAAATCTAAACTTTATCAGTCTAAGTTCTAGCCGGTAGGGGTGTTATAAAAGGCTAGAAGATAATGTAGGATAAACCTTGCAGGATACGAAAACTCTTTAAATACAACTTGAGGCAATAAAGACCTTAACCTAAAAAGAGCAGGCACTATAGACAGGGGGACCTCTTCTCTTTTCTTTTTTTTTTTCTTTCTTATGTCTTTTGTTCTCTTCAAAGCCCTGAAACTATAACCGTAGCCTAGAGTAACTATACCTTTTCAAAGGGAAGAAAAACATGGAAAAAGCACAAAAGAGACATTCAACATAGTTATAAAACATGAAAACCAACAAGAGAATACAGATTGCTGTGGGTCACAAGATATGCAGAGATTTAGAGAGTCCGGCAGGCCATCAGGGCCCTGGATCCAGTTCCTGGCAAAAAAAAAAAAAGGGAAACAAGAATCCGCTTTCGTTGTGGTGGGAATTACTAGGGTTCCCCTTAGAAAGTCTCACATCTGTGAACGCGGGCGCTTGGAGCATCCGGCCCCTGGAGATACTTGTGAGATAGTCTCTGTCAGGAAAGATAGCATGTGCATCAATAGGCCGGCAGGTCCTCCCGGCTCCCTGCCCGGCTCTTCGAGTCATGTAGGCACGGCCTCCAATTCCTGCCTCGGTCTCCGAGAAGCTGTTTGGGGAATTGAATCTACTGTTCTCTTCTGTTTGGAGGAAGAAGTCCATTGTCTCTGGGGAAAAGAGGAAGGAGAGGGGGTCGCCTGTTTCGGGACTATTTCTCCAGCAGCTAGGTTAAATCTCTGTAGAAGATCCAGGCACTCCTCCAAGGAACGCACGGTGTGGGATGCGCCCTTATATGAGAACGAGAGGGCAAAAGGAAAGCCCCATCTGTACCTGATGCCGTGCTGAATAAGGATCTCCAAAACAGGCTTCATCAGTCTCCGTTTTTGTAATGTTGGAGGAGATAGGTCTGCAAAGAACAGTAGAGAGGATCCATCTGGTCCTTGGATGGTTGACATTTTACGGGTGGTGGCAAGAATCAAATCTCTGGATTGCTGGCGGAGTAGCCTTACTATTATGTCCTTTGGCAGATCAGGGTTTTTATTTCCACCTAGGGCTCTGTGGGCTCGCTCCACTTCCCATATATGGTCCGGGAAGCCTGCCAGGATCTGGTCTATAGTGGCTTTGAGATATCGGGGTAGATCAATTATTGCTGTTGGCACCCCCCTTATCCGGATATTGAATCTCCGCAAGCGAATCTCTTAGTCTTCCAGCTTGTCTTCAAGGGAAGTGATGCGAGAGGTATTCTCCCCAATGGCACTTCTATTCTTTTCTTGGGCCTCCACCACTTGATCCATTGTCTCCTCTAGAATATTGGTCCTCTGCCCGATTTCATGTAGCTCTTTTTGAAGGGCCGTGACTGCCCTATTGATATGGGACTCCAAAAGGGCCTCAAACTTCGCCATAGAGTTGTCAGTTATGTTAACCTCCGGGTGTAAGGCCTCTGATATCGATTCAGAGTCAGACTGGTCTGATTGTTCCGGAAAGGAGGCTTGTGTTGATGTCTGAGGAGCCCCGGCATTTCTGAAGTGCTCCTCAATTTTTTTGGAAGGCAGGGCTTTCTTGTTTTTACCCATCTTGCCTGTGCACTTGTCTCGCCGTATATTGGCTGTGCCAGCGTTGCAAAGTCCTGGTTATGTAAAAAGGCAGGGACTCCAGTTGCACCCCTCCCGAGGCACGAGCAAGCTGTTCTTAAAATATTGCATAAAAGGATTCAGTTCATATTCAATTGTAAGCTTAGCCCCTACCGGCCAGATCTATTCACTGCATTAGCATACCCCCTCCAGGTTGCATGGAGGCAGCAGGGAAATTTTGGAGAAATTCAGCTTGCAATGTAGCAGAGTGTCGCTCTCTAGAATGAAAATAAGGTTGTTGTTTTGCTGAAATCCCCCCCAGGGTGCGGCAGGAAATAGAAAAACTGTAGTACAGCTTGGCAAATGAGAAAAGTTCTGCACAAAATTCACACAGCACCCACGGGCCTCAGCAAATATTCAGTCTCTTTTTGTTTTTCCTCTCCCCCTTATTTTGGGTTCCTGTAGAGTGAGATAAGGTAGAATATAGGGAAGTAAGTCCTCTGCCTAAAGCTACAGGGGATTAAGGCTCCAGTGTGGAGGTTATGCCAGTCCTCTGCCCTGCACTCAGCGTGCTGTAGCCTGCTTACTTTTCTCCCCTCCTGCTGTCCCTGGGGATCTTGTCCCAGCTATTATTAGGGGCTCTCACAGCTGCTGCCCAGGGTCAAAGTCAGTCAGTGTATCCCTAGAGGTCTTGGAGTGCAGTGTCTCTATTCTTCCTCCTCCTCCCCGGGGAGAGCTGGGAGGGGTCCGGGGAGTCTGTGCTGCTAGGCCCCGATAGGCCTCGATCGCGGGTCCTCAAGTTGGGGTCCCCGGAGGCAGGGAAAACGCGCCCAGCACTTCTCTGGAGGTGGGGGAGCCTCCTCTGGGCAAAAGTGCAGCTCTTGCCAGCAAATAAAGGCCTATTTTAGAGCCTTTGCCCTTCTTCAGACACAGAGCTCCAGCTCCACGCGTCCTCTCGCTTCGGCCGCTTAGCTACGCCCCTTGACCGTAATTTTTTGACGGGCAAGTCGCTAGTTTTATATAAAGACCACCAATGGGTTACATAGTCTCTATGCGGAAATGCTTTTAATATATTTGTTTAGGGGAAGAGACAAATGCAGATGCATTAGAATAAAAGGTTAAATGCATATGGAAGGGAGGATGACACTAGGGCTTCCATTAAATTGAGCAAATTATAGTTACAATAGCCCGTAATTGAGCCTGTAAAATAATTTGCTATTCAATTGGTGTCTTTTAGCTACCTGCAATTGGTTTGCGAGTTAGAAGCTCAAAATCCCTGCGGTTGTCAAAATTGGAACTCCAACCCAGCTAAGCCTTTGATCTTTCAAACCTGTAAATGTTACAATCACAAATCGCTATTTAATTGCTACAATTCCTCAAGCCTGCAACCCGTCAATTGCAAATGTAGAAGAAAATCCTACGTGTGCCAGATAGTACTCGCAAGGGGGTTAAACACCTGATCGTAGCGCTGTAAATGCAAATAAAAAAATAATACTGCACTTTAAAAGATGGAGAAAGCCATGAAAGACATTCAAATTAATTGCATAACAGTCTCAAGCTCGCAAATCTGGAATAGGGTTTTAGGGATTCTAGGAATAGAATCTGAACTTTTGAAGCATAGGGATCCATTTTGTGCTTGGATCAGTGGAGAGAGGGGTTCGGAAGGAGTGAAGCAATAGTTACTATAAAGATAATTGGATAAGACTGATTCCCTCTCACTGGTCCAGAACCAGACCCTTGTATCATTCACTGCAATTATAGCTCTCTAGAAATATAATCGCCCCTGTCACACACAACTTCCTCCAATGTATCATGGTTCTCTACATGGTCCTGCAGAGGCATCAAAATAATTTTTCTTATAATTTAAGAACTTGATGTACAACATTTTCTTTCTTAATTATGCTCTGAGTCAAAGTTTCCAAAGATGTATTTTATTTATTTTTAAGCTGAGACTTCAAAGTGGGGATTGTCATGAATCAGCCAGTGGCCATATTGGATTTGGGTGTGAACTATGCTGGGGCCATTTTGTGATTGGCAGTCATCTGGGACTTGGACAGATGTCTGTCACAGGCTGTTGACACAAGAGACGATACCTGGGGGTTTGGGGCTCCCAGACACCCTGTTATACTGTTATACGGTTATACTGTTATATTATTATGATTATTGTCTAAGGAAATGAGCAGGGTTCCCATCACCATCAATAAAAGTCATCATAATGCATGAGATGGATTGATGTGGAAACCCTGCCCCAATCCCATATACTATGAGGACATTAGGTGGTTTTATGTGGGGTGCGCTTTTACGCTTGTACTTAAATAGACTGACAGTGTGTGGAATATGTACACATATGTATATGATAGTATGGGGTAGTCATGCTGGATACATTGCCACATACATCTTGCAACAGGAGAAGGACCCCAGCTGGCCACCAAGGTTAATCCTTTAAGTACACATACTTAAGTCAGGAACAATAGGCTCCCACCAGACATAGGGGCACCATCTATCCAGGGGGCCTCTGGGGTCTCCCTAGCCCAGATCCAGGGGCCTGGGCCATAGCAAAGAGATGTGTCTCTGTTGACTGCCAGCGCCCAAATGACTCTGTTAGCCACACCTAGTGGGCGGCCCAGGGGAGGGGTCTGGAAGTTCCCAGAGCTTACCTCTAGTCCATTGGCTAGAGGTAATAAAGTTACTCTGGAGATTACCCCATTGGCCAAGAGGAAGATAAGGGTTGGACAAAGGGGTAGCCACTCCCTGTACTGTTGTTGTGAGTTGTTTAAATACTTGTGTAAAAATAAAGAAGTTGTTCATAATTTTCATCAAGACTTTGTGTGCAGGTGTATTATTGACCCAAGGGCATATGCTGGCAGAGGAAATCGTTTCTGACTCCATGCCAGGTTCTTCCCAGGCACACTACCAAAAGCTGGGACTTATGCTCTTGCATCCACAAGGAAGGTCCATTGGTCTGAGTCACCCAAATCTTAGGTCTAAAACCTACAGGAGAAAAGAGGACTAGGATCCTCTATACTCCATCATCATTGTAGGTTGTGACAGGGATATCCGGTATTTTTCTGATATTGTGTGGCAGTATGTTTCAGAGGTTTAGGGCTGAGAAGAGAGTTATTAGCTGAGAAAGAGCTCTAGAACTGCTTGGAACAGTGAGAAGACATCCTGAGCAGAGCTAAGAAAATGTCTTGGGTATGGAGAGATAAAGCGGAGATGAGGAGCAAATAGCCTAGAGCATTGGAGGAGAGTTTTATAAGCTATTCATAAATGTATTAAGTCAAGATCTACCTTTTTTGAATGCTCAGTTATAGATTTTGCAAAATACATTGCAAAATAGTTGATATGTAATGATATATAATACATACTTTGATCTTTGGCAGTGTTTACTCTATACCTGGACAAATTATTGAGTTAAATATGTCCAAACCAAATATTAGACATGCCTATAAATGCCAGAGTGTGTTACAATAAAGTACCTGTTTTCATTTTAATCATAAATCCAATGTCATGCAAATATGCAGTCAGCATATATCAATTAACAATGTACAATATCTCTTAGGACAGAGCATCTGTTCTAAAAAGGGGAAGTTCCCAGTACTATATAATATATGTAAGTAGTAGCAATACAGTTTAGCTGAATGGTGATTTTAAATGTCATGGACCCCTTTTCCGGTTCCTGGCTCTTAGCCCATTGAGCCACCATAAAGGACAGACTGCTTGGCTCCAAACATCTCCATTGTATTGTAATCTGTTTTGTCCCATTGTTTGCCAGTTAAAGTTATTGTACTCTATTTGAGGTCTCGACCACTAGACATGGAGACAGCATTATGTGTATTTGGAGGTTGGCCTATTGTTCACAGGTGCCAGACAGGATGCCAGGATGCCAGACTATTAGACCTCATATGGAGTCAATATCCTGCGTTTGTCTGCCATGCCCTGTCATTGTTGTGTTGTATACAACCCTTCTGTATCTAATCCCTATAAATATTGTTTGACTTTCCAAAAATAAATCAGTTCACTGCTGACACATATAGAAATGGTATGTTCTCTTATTTGTTCCTGGTGGGTGCGATACTGTTTCTTATCCTGGTGACTACCACAGGAAGGTTACGGAGACTCTTGCAAGTGCTGATTTCTGATGGAGAGACCCTGACTGATACAGAAGCCAGATATCAGGGTGCTGGTGCTGAGATTTCCAAGAACACAACGGTCCTTGTGGGTAGTTAACCTGTAGTCTATAGAGGGTGGCCCTGGGCAGTGATAGCCCCTACCCCCCGGATCATCACATTAAACACATATTATAGTATATTACCATATAATAGCAAAATAGAAAAAACATGAATATAAAGAAAATGCAACAAAAAGTGAATGGTTGTTAATTCCTTAATGTAGCACACAACCAAATATGTTGTATGGATATATCCAACATTTGTACTGCCTGCAAAATAATGATTCTATTTGCTATTTTTAGTTTATTTGTAACATTGATTAAAGCGTTCCTAAGATTTTGCTGGGCTTGTTTGATTGGTTGATAACATGGTAGATAGTAGAATCTTTAAAGGTATATAGAAGATTTCTGGGTTTCAAATGTTTTCTAAAAAACAGCCACTAATTAGTAGCAAAATATGTATTATATTGAAAAGTTGAATGTACTTACATATTTATATGCTGGATACTGCTATCTGGATTTGCACAACCCTATGAAGCTTACATAAAGTGTACCTGGCTACAGTGCAGCTAGGTACGGGTTGAGACCTCCAAAGAAGTGCTGCCAGTCACATGGTTGCTGGGGTCACAGTTGAAATTCCCCACAAAGAGACAGAGAGAAAAAAACACCAGCTGCAGTTGATGCAGGGAACAGACGACATGCAGGGTTGTAATCTAGTGTGAATGTACTGCACATAGAGACTCTTATATGAACATACATACATTGCAGCACAGACAGCAACCCCAGATTGTGAAACAAATGTTTCAGCCTCTGCTTCCTCCTGATTGGCCAAAGCAATTTTTTTATTTATGCTAATTTAGCCTGGGTTTGGAGAGGGTATTAACCCTCATTTTCAACTATCAGAAATTACAAGACATTTTGCTAACTTCAAGGTAAGTGTTTATATTTATTTTGGTATTTTTTTCATGCAGAAAAAAGGTTTTAATACACTACTAATTCCTCTTTATTATATGCATTCATAATCCAGGAAACTTAAATATGCCTTTTAATGTAAGTAGACCTCCAATTTCTTAAATTTCAACTCTGTTTTTTTTATTTTCCTTCTGTGTCTTAGGTAATGAACCAAGATAACTCACCTTATTACTCAAGACAAGAATCAAAGCCATGCAGGGGTTCTTGAAAAGTGATTTTTGTAGTAACAAGTAACTGCACGTACTTATTTATAGGTTTACTTTCTATTAAAATGTCCATGTTTGCTGTGCACTTTTAATAGCAATATGTATTGTGCATATGTGCTCATAAATTTGTATTTGATACTCAAATTTAGTCTTTCATAACTGCTAACAGATACATTAATTTTAGCACAGTATCTCACAGAGGAGATTAATGTATATTTGGAAAAAGATTCTATATCGTATTTATGGTCTAATAATAAGGCCACAATCAAATCTATGAGTGATGTGTATATATATATATATATATATATATATATATATATATATATATATATATATAATTTTATTTATGTATTATTTTTTATACTTATATATTTATATACAGTGGCAGAGCTAGAGAATGGAGGGCTCTCGTGCAAATAAAATTTCTGGTCCCTTTAGACTGGAACACAATGGAGTATTTAGCACTTATTAGCAATTATTATGATGAAAAATGCTCAACCTTTGTGGCTGATTGAGATGTAAAAGTTAATAACTTTAATGCAAATTTACTGTAAGAAAATGCATTATTTATAAATTACTAATATTATCACTAGTAATTAATATTATTTCTGAATAATTATTAACTAAAATTTAAATTAATTCATACCTGCTATATGTCACTTTAATACAGTTAAATACTTTACTGAAATCTGATGGCTGTCTATTTAAATGAATAATCCATGATATGATAGCAAATATAAATACCAAGAAGGTTTGTTTCTGGTGATGATGAAAAATGTCTTACAATTCTATCCTTCTGGCAATAGTATTGTGCCAGTATCATGTTGGGAGAACATTGACCACTTTAGTATCATGTGTAACCTATCTCCTTTGTAGGTGTTCAAAAGTTTGCATACCCTGGCAGTAACTGTGAAATTTTGACATTTATTTTGAAAATATGACTGATCATGCAAACAATTTTATTGAAGGATAGTGATGATACAAAGCTATTTATTATCACATAGTTGTCTGGCTCCTTTCCAATGATAACAGAAATTAATGATAACAGAAATTACTCAAATGGCCCTGATCAAAAGTTTACATACCCTTAAATGTTTGGCCTTGTTACAGACACACTCTGTGACACACACAGGTTAAAATGGCAATTACAGGTTAATTTCCCACACCTGTGGCTTTTTAAATTGCAATTAGTTTCTTTGTATAAATAGCCAATGAGTTTGGTAGCTCTCACGTAGATGCACTGAGCAGGCTAGATACTGAGCCATGGGGAGCAGAAAAGAACTGTCCAAAAAGACCTGCGTAACTAGGTAATGAAACTTCATGAAGATGGAAAACGATATAAAAAGATATCCAAAGCCTTGAAAATGCCAGTCAGTGCAATTCAATCACTTATTAAGAAGTGAAAAAAATTGGAGATCTCTTGATACCAAGCCAAGGTCAGGTATACCAAAAAAAAGATTTCAGCCACAACTGCCAGAATAATTGTTCAGAATGCAAAGAAAAACCCACAGATAACCTCAGGAGAAATACAGGCTGTATGTGGTTGTTTCAAGGATCACAATACAATCATACTTGAACAAAAATTAGCTGGATGGTCGTGTTGCCAGAAAGAAGCCTTTACTGTGCCATTGCCACAAAAAAGCCCAGTTACAATATGCCCGACAACACCTTGCCACGCCTCACAGCTTCTGGCACACTGTAATTTGGAGTGACGAGACCAAAATAGAGCTTTATGGTCACAACCATAAGCGCTATGTTTGGAGAGGGGTCAACAAGGCCTATAGTGACAATAATACCATCCCCACTGTGAAGGATGGTGGTGGCTCACTGATGTGTTTTTTTTTGGGGGGGGGGGAGCTCTAAAGGCACAGGGAATCTTGTGAAAATTGATGGCAAGATAAATGCAGCATGTTATCAGACAATACTGGCAGACGGGGGGAGGAACTAACATTCAAGGAAAGAGGATATGGAATCTATGAGCTTTGCTGAAAAAAACATGTAAAATCATATATAAATTGACTTGATCTATCACCAAATCGATATATATATATGACCAGGATTGCGCACCGGTGGACACAGCTGGCTTTAAAAATCAAGGTTGGCAACTTTTCCCCCTGAGATTTGCTGCTGAACCAGAACAAAGGAGACTTGCAAACACTGGTAAACACCCTCCATACTTAAGGTTGGTAAATACTCATATTGCCTGTCTGTTTTAAACCTAAACAATTCTAATATAGATGCCTTACACTACTGGAGATGTCTGTGTAATAATTTGAAGATATAGATCACAATAAGCTGTATAATTGTGGATTTTGTCAAGAGAAGAACCAGCAGCTTATCTCTCAAAGATATAACATATGCCTTTTATGGGAGAGGCTGTGAAAAATTAATACAGATTACACTGCTTTATAAGGCTATAAATACACAATTACTTTGGAACTGAAATAACTTTTTCTGGTTTGTGGCTTTGCCTGTGTAAAGCTATATCAGTGTGTGACGTTTTGTGGTCTGCTTGCCTCGGTTCTGTGATTACTCCTGAACAGTAAGTGTGTTGTGTACTTGTGCAGTGATTAGTGGCAGCTGAGAGGGGTTGTAGTTTTGCCTGTGTAAAGCTATGTAAGTGTGTGACATTTTGTGGTCTGCTTGCATCTGTTCTGTGATTACTCCTGAACAGTAAGTGTGTGTGTACTTGTGCAGTGATTAGTGGCAGCTGAGAGGGGTTGTAGTTTTGCCTGTGTAAAGCTATGTAAGTGTGTGACATTTTGTGGTCTGCTTGCATCTGTTCTGTGATTACTCCTGAACAGTAAGTGTGTGTGTACTTGTGCAGTGATTAGTGGGCAGCTGAGAGGGGGTAGGGTTTTGCCTGCGTAAAGCTATATCAGTGTATGACTTTTTGTGGTCTGCTTGCATCTGTTCTATGATTTAACCTGAACAGTAATTGTGTGTACTTGTGCAGTGATTAGTGGGCAGGTGAGTAGTAAGAACCTAATATAAACAGGGGAAGGTGCAAAAACTTCAAGCATAAAGGCAGTTCTAGTATAAGTGTAGGAGTTTAAATAAAAGGAGGGAGTGCAAAGGTGGAGAACATTGTAGTGCTTTATACATTTTTCCCCCCACTGTAATTATGATTCAGTCCAGTGGAAACCTCACTCAGTGTACACCTCACATCAGTGTACATCCTGTCATATGTATGCACTACTGGAACAGATGATCCAGGGTCCATACCTCTGTGACAGGTCTGAGCATATTGCCTATCTTTTTTTTTTTTTTTTAATCTTTTTTATTAAAGACAAGGTTGCAACAGTACAATATAGGATAGCAGGTCATCAAGGACACATACAATATGTAACAACATTGCCTGGTCCAAAACAAAGGTTATTAATTCCCATAGTCTATCAATAAACTGCCAAATAACGCTAAACTATACATAAATAAAAGTTTGTGACCTTTTTTTCTTGTCTTCTTTTTTTTTTTTCAAACAACTTTTATTGCGAATAACCGGTTAATATATTAACACAGATCGTTCATCAATAATATATCCATAAGATAGGTACTGTTTTTTAACAAAAGTAAGATGTATACAAGTAAATAACATTTTAACTGTAATTATTGCAGTTTTTTGATCTATTTAATTATTTTTCCCTCTATTCAAACTACTTACGTATTAGAGCACGATCTAATATACCTATAATCTTATAGAGATCCTTTTGAAGAGGGGAAGAAGAGAATAGAGAAAAGAAAAACAAGAGGGAGGTATGGAAGAGAAGGTGCTAAGGAGAGGTAGAATTTGTTTAAGAGTTGTTCCACATAAGATCAGCCCAAATTGTATGATTATGTCCCTGCATATTTACCACCCAATCTTGAGGATCCATGGGTCCCAACATGAGGCCCATTTCTTGTATGACCGATCCAATTCAGCCGAGATAACGCTCATGTCATATATGAATTTAAGTCTGTTTAGAACTACGCTATATGTAGGTACCTCTGATTTCCAGGCCTTAGCTATCGTAATTCGAGTTGCTAAAAATATTTGATATGATAGGAGTTGAGCCTGTTTACTAAGGCCTTCTATGGGCAGGCCTAATAGGGCCTCCATCGGTTTTTGGGGAATCTGGCATCCCCATAGTTTCTCTAAGATTTCATAAGATTTCAGCCAAATATGGGCAATTTTGGGACATTCCCATAGAACATGCATAAGGGTGCCCATGTCCGGACATCCCCTAAAACACTTTCCATCTAGCGAGGGATTGGAGATTTTTAGCCTTATTGGCGTTAAATACCATCTCATAGTAGTCTTATAACTATTTTCCCTTAGAATTATGTTCAATGAGGAACTTGTGGCTTGTTTGTGTATCCTACTCCATTGTATATCAGTTAGTTCCATGTCAAGTTCTGACTCCCACGAATGTTGGTGATGTAATCTGAGTGGCGTTGACTGCTCAATTAGGTAATTGTAGATTATAGAAATGTTCCGTTTACCATTCGCATTGTCTAGACAGCATTTCTCAAACGGAGTGGTCTTAGCATTGGCATTCAATTTAGCTACTTTGGATACATTGGCGTGCAACTGAGCAAAATTAAACCATTCTCTTATTGGTAGATTATGCACTTCTCTGAAAGTATCTACTGACCATTGCTGGGTCTTTCTCAACATATCGGCAACCAATGTAAATTTATTTTTTATCCACCACTCAAACTGCAATAGCCTATCCGTTAATACTGTATTTTGGTGTATCCACAATGGGGTAAGCCATGATCCTTTTTCTATCAGCTGTGTTCTCTTATTCGTCTGAGTCAGAACTGCAATGGATTGGATCATACAATTGGTCAAAGAGATATTACCCAATTTAGAGTGCATACTAAGCCAACCTACCAGATGGATGTGTAAGCCTCTGTCCTCAAAAATATTTGTTTCTATCTCTCCCCATATTGGCAGCTGTTCTTTGCCATACCACTTGGTAATTTGGGCCAGTCTGGCAGCTCTGCAGTAATGTAGTAGATCTGGTAGGGCCAACCCCCCTAGATCTGGGTGCCCTCATGGTTGTCTTGTTTATTCTAGGTTTTTTACGATTCCAGATGAAGCGAGAGATTGCCCCCTGTACAGCCAGGATGTCTTTAGAGCACACGGCCGTTGGGATGGTACGGAATAAATATAGCAGTTTGGGCAATATACTCATTTTAATGGCATGGATCATCCCTAACCACAAATTTTGTATGTGGACCATGTTGTAATATCATTGAGAAGTTTCTTTATAAGTGCCGGATAGTTAGCTAAGTAGGTCAATTTAGATTGCCCGGGAATGAGAACCCCCAAGTATCTAATATGGCCTTGTGCCCATCTAAAGGAAAAATTCCCTGCAATTTGGGTTTCCAATTGTTTCGGTAGAGAAACGTTTAATGCTTCACTTTTACTTGAGTTAATTTTGAAGCCAGAAATGCTGCCAAAGAGTTCAAGAACATGGAAGAGGTTAGGGAGACTAATTAAAAGCTCAGTGATCGTAAGCAGGACATCATCCGCAAATAGGC
Source organism: Discoglossus pictus (assembly GCA_027410445.1). Taxonomy (NCBI): domain Eukaryota; kingdom Metazoa; phylum Chordata; class Amphibia; order Anura; family Alytidae; genus Discoglossus; species Discoglossus pictus. Next base: position 231,185,844 of record CM050164.1, on the reverse strand, counting down.
TCAATTTGTGTTCTGTCTTTTTGACTCTTACCCCCTTAATATTTGTATCTTCCCTTATTGAAGTGGCTAGGGGTTCAATACACATCGCAAAAAGGAGAGGGGATAAGGGACAACCTTGCCTTGTTCCTCTTGTGATTTTAAATGTTCGGGATTTAAACCCCTGGTAAGCCACATATGCTATCGGGTCTGAGTACAGTGTCAGTATGCCCCTCACTAACTTATCGCTTAATCCAAACTTATGTAAAACCCTAGTCATATATGCCCAATCTATCCTATCAAAGGCCTTTTCTGCATCCAAAGAGAGCAGCATCAAAGGCTTATTTTGGAGAGATGCTACATCAAGCAAATGTAATATGCGTCTGGTGTTATCCGGCGCTTCCCGACCTTGAATGAACCCAACCTGGTCGGGGTGTATCAAGCTTGGTAGAATCTTGGACAACCTATTCGCTAAGATTTTGGAATAAAGTTTAATGTCCCAATTGATCAGTGATATAGGCCTGTAACTTTTACATTGGGACGGGTCTTTCCCTTCCTTGGGTATTACTATTACTTTAGCTTCCAGAAATTCTGCCCTCATGGGTTCACCTGACAATAAGTCGTTAAACAGTAGTTGGAGATGTGGAGCCAACACATCTATGAATTGCTTATAGTAAAAATTTGTAAAGCCATCTGGGCCTGGTGCTTTATGTGGTTTTGTTTCTTTTATAGCTCTCTTGACTTCACTCAAATCTATGGGGTTGTCTAATAAACCCGATTGTTCAACATCAAGTTTTGGGAGACTAATGGAGGAAAGGAATTTATCAATTTGGGATATATGGCCAGTCGAACCTGAGCGAGCAGGAGCTGAGTATAGGTCAGCGTAAAACTTTTCGAATGCTTCTGTAATGTCATTTGGCTTATAAACCGTCTTTTCATTATCTACCCTTAGTTTGGGGATAAAGGAGTCTGCCCTTTGTTGGTTGAGCTTTCTGGCTAGCATTTTATCTGTTTTTTTCGAGAACGTAAAGTATTGAGATTGGGTCTTTTGTAATATGGTCACAACCTTTTTACGCAGAATACCCTGTAGTTGTTGTTTAAGTTTATGTATTTCAACTTGTGTCCCTGGGGGTCTCCTGGAGAGCGGAATAGCTTGCAGGGCTGAAATTTTGTTGTTTATAGAGTTGATTTGGGTTAACTCTGCTTTCTTCGCCAGGGAACCAAGTTGGATACATTTCCCTCTTATTACTGCTTTATGTGCAGCCCACACCCTCCCATTGGGTACTTCACCTCTTCCATTTAGTTCAAAGTATTCTACTATGGTGTCATATATTTTATCTTTTGTGTTCCCGTCATTTAACAGGGCTGGGTTAAGCGCCCACGAAGGGGAGCGTCCTTTGGGCAGCAAATCATCTAGGGAGATGCATATCGCGTCGTGGTCAGACCACGCAATGGGTCGAATTTTTGCCTCCTGTAGGTTTGGGGTTAGGTGTTGCTGGATTAGGATGTAATCTATGCGAGAGTATGTGTTATGTCTAGCCGAATAATGAGTGTATTCTCTATCAGAAGGGTGGAGCGCTCTCCAGGCATCAAGCATGCCATGGTTGTTGAGCAACAATTTGAGGGATTTTGTAGCGGTAGGGATTACCAACGGTTTGGCGAAGCTTGACCTGTCTTTTGTTTGATCTAAAACTGAATTCATGTACCCCCCTAGGATCCATGTTGATTGTTGCCATTCAGACATCATGTCTGATATCTTATGAAAAAATGCGGACTGTCCCGTGTTCGGAGCGTATACGTTTAATAGTGATATTTTGCGTTCATTGACCGTGCCTTGTACCAAAATGAATCTCCCTTCCGGATCTCTACGTGTTAGCGTGTGTTGAAAATTTAACCTCTTATGTATTAAGATGGAAACTCCCTTTTTCTTTTCGGGGGCTGTAGAGTGAAATGTTTGCGTGAAATTTTTCCCCCAATATTTTGGAATAGATTTTTTTTTAAATGGGTTTCCTGTACCATAACAATATCCATTCCCATACGACCGTATTTCCCTAGGGCAATCCCCCGCTTCACCGGCTCGTTCAATCCCTGAACATTGTGGGATGCAATATGTAAGGCCATGATTCACTACCTGCACCAAGCGTCCGATGTGAGGCCCAAGTACTGATGTGTTGATTTTCCCCTTATGGTTGCTGACCTGTAGATTCTTCTTTTTGGAGCGTGTGGTACTCAAGGTACCTCACCCGGCTAAAAAGGATTAGATCAGGTAGATAAAGAGGGTAGGAAGAGGAAGAGAAAAAGTCAGAAAATGGCACAAAGCGGTTGTAAAAAAAAACAAAGAAGAAAACAGATATTAACAAACTGTATAAAGATAAGTTTGTCTTGCTTTCTTTCTCCCCTTCCCCTCTCCCCTCTCTTTCTTCTTACCCTCTACAATTCAATACTTCAACAGTACTATCTACACGTAAGTAGTTATAAAAAATATACCTGTAAACAAATATATATACACAAAGCTTTTGTTGAAATTTACTAAATATGTATATAAATCTATACAGAATTTAAACTTGGTTGAGGAGAGCTCCTAGCTGTCCTCCTAAAAACCAATGGTGAGGCCTGCGGTATCTTTTCAATAAGATATCCAGGCGACTCGCCAGATCAAAAAAAAAAAAAGACAAATAAATAAAAAAACAGAAAAAACAAATAGACAACAAAAACAAGCAAAAAAGGAACAAAGAGTAATAGAACAAATTTACTCAATTGACCCCCTCTGGGGCACATCTTTAAAGAACCATTAATTATTAAGTGACTATAACCATGTAATTGAAAACTGAATAGTGAATTATTTCTTTAACAGACCCTTAACTAGTCCTGATTCTGGTACCTTGGGAGAGTTAGTATAGTTGCATGGGTATGTATGCTGATGCAGGGTTAAAGCTATACTGTCTTAACTGCATATCTAATATTAACCTTGAGACTGTAGCCTTAGCATTTGTGGTTAAATAACCCCTACATTACTTTACTTCAAATTTATAGGGCATTGTCCTCATTTAAGAATGTCTTTCCTGCTATTTTGTCTCCCACGTCCAGGAAAAGGAAAAAAGTATTAGGTTAAAGCAACCTTAATGTTTCTGCTGTCGCGCTCTAGAGAGCCTGTAGGGTCTGGCATCCGGGCGTTGAGTTGTTCCTCCAGGTTCGTGCTCCTGAATATTCCAGGACGTTAGCAGCGTCATTCCCTCCTCCACATCAAGAACAGCATGGGTCTTTCCATCCTTTACAATGTTCAATTTGAAGGGAAAGCCCCAGGAATATCTCCACCCTTGTGCAAGTATGGCCTCTAGAAGGGGTTTGAAGGTTCTTCTTTTATACAGGGTGGTCGGGGAAAGGTCAGCATACACACTCGGTTGACCCCCTGCGCATTCTGGTATACCTGGTCTCGCCTTCATAAAAAGATCTTTCGTGGTATAGAAGTGGAATTTAGCGATAACGTCTCTCGGCCTCTCTCCCGCCATCAGGCGTCCCGTCAGTGCCCTATGGACGCGGTCTAATTTAAAGGCATCCTCTGTTAAGTTTGGCAGCAGGTATTTGCAGAGATCTAACATGTAGTGTGGCAGATCTGTGATCGATTCTCGGAGATTTCTGATCCTGATGTTTTGACGGCGGGACCGATTCTCCAAATCTTCCTGTGCGTATTGGAGTTGGTTCTGTTCGTCTCTTAGGGCCAACATTTCACCTTCTAATTGGATGTGTGCGTCCAATAGCTCATTGTATTTCATTTCCAGGTCAGTCACCTTTGAGTCTACTGCTTTTATCTCACCTTTGAGTTCTGCCGCTACTTTTTTGATTTCTCCAGTGACCTAAAGAGGAGATTAAGTCTTTTAGATCCTGGATATCTGCTTTCGTACTGTGTGCAGTCTGTTCCATATTAGACGCCTGCATGCGCTCGGGAGATGAGGGTGGCTGTTGAGCAAATTGAGTTGGGGTCCTTGCTGTACAAAAGTCCTGTATTGATTTAGTCGCCCTTCTCGTTGAGGTCCCAGCCATTCCTTTATTGTGGCTTATAGACATAAATATTCACTGTTTTTGTCTGTTTTTGTTACGTCACTTTACTGTAGGTTGTGCCACCATACCTGGGGGATGGGGTTCGTTTACATAATGAGCATAGTATTAGTCTCTTGCATCATAAAATACGGTCGTTTGTGTGCTGCCAATATGTTGTTAAAGGTTGAGAGTCTTTGAAGTAGGGGACACCAGACCCCTTGGATAGCAATATATTGTAATTGTATTGCAATGATATAGGTATTTATAGCACAGCTTTATTTCTCAGCTGATGCTGCATATAGCAATGTTTCAAGGTATATCCTCTTGTCCCCCAGGTAGCATGTTGCCTATCTTGAAACTCAAATTGGAGAACTGGAGAGGAGAATTGCAGCACTTAGTGATATTGCTCCACTGGAAAAAGGGTTGGTGCTCACGGAGCACAGTTTAGCTGGGCCCAGAATGGAGGGTGGAGATGGTGCTAGTGAGGATGTCCAGGGAGGTAGATGGGTTACAGTTACAAAGGGAAGCAGGAAGAACAGGAGGCATGCCAGTTCTGAGTTGGCAAGTACCAACAGATTTGCCAGATTGTGTAAAACTGTTGGGGATGTCCATTCAGGAATGGCAATGCCAGATAGAGCTGTTCCCTCTAACAGCCGGGAGAACAGTTCTACTGGAGAAAAGGGGAAGGCAGAATAGGCAGAACAACAGGCAGATTTTGGTGGTTGGGGACTCTATTATTAGGAAGGTAAACAGGGTGATTTGTAATTCAGATCCCAGCAATCGAACAGTTTGCTGTCTCCCGGGTGCTGGGGTTCGGCATGTTGTAGATCGGGTAGATAAATTATTGGGAGAGGCTGGAAATGAACTGGCGGTCTTGGTACATATTGGTACACTTCCAATATGTCCCTGAGGAAGCGGAAGTGACTCGAAACGTGCGCGTCAGACTTGTCTCGCAGCAGTGATGTCACCAGGACCTAGAGAGGTGTTCAGTGTTTACTGGCACCAAATTGACAGCGATGGAGTCATAGAATTCACATATATAATAGAAAGAAAACATCAACATACAGGATAAGTTATAGTTATATTTTTTTGTCAATTGTAACCTTTTGATCATGTCCTTGTATAATTGTTATGAAAATATATATAGAGAAGTGTTGAACACTGTCTACAAATATTAAGAGATAGGATAATAATGATATTTAGATCTATATAATATATAAGGAGACAATTATACTATAGAGATATATTCTGATATAATAATCTTTTCCTGTATGATAATTAAGATAGATTATTAAAACTGCTTAAATTTAGAGTATACTGCACAAATGTATATTATTATTATATCTACTTACCACAATTATTACAATAGTTTTGCTTTAAAATATTTGCTTACTATATAAATGAGATATAATGTTTGCACAGCACTTAGTCACTTTTAGAGTAGCTTAGCTAATGGGGTAATTGGTGGATCCCCAGTACCACCATCATAGTTTATTTTTTTTTTTCAGGTTTTGTGCAGACAGTATATTTAGAATTAGTGTAAAGGAGTAAATGGTGGGCTCCGCTACCACCAAATCAGAATAGTATACATTTTGGATTGAATCATTACCTTATAGCACTGTGCACTTTATCACTTTGATTTTTATTTAGGTTATATTAAAATGTAATTTTTTTTGTGGTGTCTCTATAGCAATTACATTATACTTAACTTCTTTCAGTGTTCTGGTGTGCGTTCATTGCTGCTATATGTTACTTTTTAATTGTTTTTAATGTCGTACTTGTATATGTATTGAATAAATTGAGAAATGTTACTTATCCAGATAAAAAACATTTGAATTATAATTAATTAATTACTACCCACCTTAGGAGGCTAAACCGGTTTGGATATATAGGTGTTCTTTTTCTCTTCTTTTGTTTATTTGACATATTGGTACCAATAACAAAGGTAGTGGAAGATGGAGTGTCCTAAATAAGGATTTTATAGAACTAGGTAATAAGCTGAAGGCAAGGACTTCCAGGGTAGTATTTTCTGAGATACTATCAATGCCACGTGCTAGCCCAGCGAGGCAGTAGGAGGTTAATGTGTGGCTAAAAATGTGGTAGGGGTTTGGGTTTTTAGAGCACTGGGCTGACTTCTCACTTGGGTACAATCTCTATAGCAGGGATGGATTGCACCTTAATGATGAGGGAGCTTTTGTGCTAGTGGATAGTATCGTAGAATGGCTGGGGAGTTTTTAAACTAGTAGGTGGGGGGAGGGACGAGATAGAAGTAATGGGGTAGAAAGTGTAGAGGGGGTAAGGAACGCATTAACTAGTCATGGGGAGGAGATGGGGGGAGGGTTAGTTCAGTCAATAGGGAGGTATTGCTAAATAACTCAAGGACAGTGGCAGGCACTTCAGAACTACAGACTCATAACATAAGGTGTATGCTTGCTAATGCCAGAAGCTTGTCAGGAAAAATGGGAGAGTTAGAATTATTAGCAGTTAATGAGAAATGGGATTTAATAGGCATTACTGAAATGTGGTGGGATGAATCTCATGACTGCACTGGATGGTTATAACCTATTTAGGAAAGATTGGGGGCAATGGTAAAAGGGGAGGTGGGATTTGTCTGTATGTTAAGCCTGAATGTAAGCCTATGGTCAGAGAAGATGTTTATGGTAATAATGTTAAATGTTTGTGGGTTAAATAACGGAGCAGCAAATTCTAAAATAATATTAGTAGGTGTATGGTATAAACCCACATATATAATTGAAAGCGAGGAAATGCAATTATTGTTACAGATTGGAAATGCAACTAAGTATGGTCAAGTTCTAATAATGGGAGATTTTAATTACCCTGAAATAAACTGGATAAATGAGACCAGCAGTTCAACTAAGGGGAGCAGGTTCTTGAGTACACTAAGAGATCATTATCTGACCCAGGTTATACAAGAACCTACTAGAAATGAGGCTATCTTGGATTTAGTTATCCCAAACAATATTGATTATAGTATCAAATGCTGAAATAAGGCAACCTTTGTGAAACAGTGATCACAACACAGTCTCATTTGAGATTGAATTAAAAAAACATAACTTTAAGGGGTTAACGAAAAACTCTTAATTTTAAAAGGGCAGATTTTAACGGTCTAAGGGCAGCAATACAAAGTAAAGACTGGGACAAAAAAACTGGCAGGTAAAAATACTAAACATAAATGGACAATGTTCAAATCCTTACTAAAAAAATAAAATAAAATAAAAAAGAAATAAAAGTAGAAGGCGTAAATCACAACCCATGTGGCTTAACAATGAATTAAAGATGAAGATAAGGAGTAAAAAACAAGCATTTAAATTATACAAACAAGAGGGGCAGAGACTGCTTTACGTAAGTACAAGGAAATCAACAAGGCTTGCAAAAGGGCTATTAGACTGGCTAAAATTGAAAATGAAAAGTTAGTTGCAAAGAGAGTAAGACTAACCCTAAAATATTTCTTAAATATTTTAATGGGAAGAAGGCCAGGAAAGAAGCTATAGGAACATTACAATGTGACACAGGACATCTGATAATTAGTGACCAGGAAAAGGCAGATGAGCAAAATAGGTTATTTTCTTCGGTATACACAAGGGAGGTACCAGTGGTTGGGTCACTGCAACATAATGGGGCTACACTACCTTCACCAAATAACTGGTTAACGCTGGAAGGTTGGAAAAAAAAAGTGTTAATAAAGCCTTGGGTCCTGATTGAATACATCCAAGGGTATTGAGGGAACTGGGCTCTGTAATAGCAAAACCATTATATCTATTTTTTCAAGATTCACTCAACACAGGGTCTTTACCAGATGACTGGAGAAAGGCAGAGGTGATACCTATATATAAGAAGGGAGCAAGAGCAAATCCAGGGAATTATAGACCAGTGAGTCTCACTTCGGTAGTGGGAAAGCTTTTAGAAGGGTTAATAAGGGATAATATACAAGAATATGTTTATTCAAACAGGATTATAAGTAGGAGACAACATGGATTTATGAGGGATAGGTCATGTCAAACCAACCTAATTAGTTTCTATGAGGAGGTTAGTAGGAACTTGTATCAAGGCAACTCTAGATGTAGTCTATTTTGATTTTGCAAAGGCTTTTGATACAGTGCCACATGGAAGACTATTGAGCAAACTAAGGGATACAGAGTGTGGTGTCTCCATTTTTGCTGATGACACATCAGAAAATTATGTGCTTTCCTTCCAAAGGGATATGCATAAATTAGAGGAATAGGCATCTAAGTGGCAGATGAGATTTAATACGAATAAATGTAAAGTTATGCATCTGGGAAGGAAAAATAGCCATGCAATTTATAATCTTAATGGAGCAAATCTAGGGGTATCAGATATTGAAAGGGATTTGGGAGTACTTGTGGACAACTGCCTAGGCAACAGTGCTCAATGCCAAGCAGCATCTGAAAAGGCAAGTAAAATATTAGCATGTATTAAGAAGGGTATAGAAGCAAGGGAAGCAAATAAAATTCTCCCACTATACAAATCCCTAGTATGCCCTCATTTGCAATATGGAGTACAATTTTGGGCACTACTACATAAAAAGGACATTTTAGAGCTGGAAAAAATACAGAGATGGGCAACAAAGCTAATAAAGGGAATAGAGGGGCTAAGTTATGAAGAAAGACTAACCAAATTAAACTTATTTACTCTAGAAAAGAGGTGTCTAAGAGGGGATATGATTACCTTACCTAAAAATTTTGAACTTGATGGACTAAAGCCTTTTTTCAACCTAAATTACTATGTAACTATGTAACAGAAGAGACACCAGATGAGAAGTAAATGAAGAAGAAAGTTCCACACCACATTGGAAATAGAGTGTGCAGAAATCCTCATGGACTCTTATACGTGATAAGCTGAGCCATGTACCTCCTCTGCAAATCTGATGAAAATATTCTTATGCCATTACTTTTAAAAATGGTAAGTTTTATTTTTACCCCCCCTCCCCCTAGAATATTTTCTAATCGCTAATTGCTCTATACGCCAATCAGGTGAACTGCCTCTTTATCCTGTAATCTTAGGAGACAATCTGGTTCACCATTGAACTGATGTTATTATTTCAACATTTTACAACTATGTTAAAGTAAATTAGAGAGTTTAATGACTCTCGCAAAATACAAATATTATTAAACTGTAAATCTGGTTATAAACAGAAGTAGTTAAGAAAAAGGAGAAATAAACAAGATTTATGAGTAATATGTTATTTACTTACTATATAAAATGTTTACAATATTAGACTTAATATTTTGTTTTGCTATGTAAAATCATATAAAAAGCAGAAGAAAAAGATAAATACGGTTCTGAGAAATATTATTCATTTACTACATAAAATGTTTATAATCATAGATTTATTATTGTTAGAATTAAGAAAAGGGAAACAAAAGAGAGAGCACACACCTCTTCCTAGTGTAATTCAGTAAAATCTTTAATATGGAAACACGCTAGAATAAAAAATGCACACTCACATTCAATATCGTCTACATAAGAGGTATTCCATGTCATATAGTTGTACAGATGAACACCTTCCTTGTTCTTTTATTCCTTTAGTCCATATACACTGTGGACAACTCTTGAGGCCATATCACTATACAATCTTCTGATCAGATAGAAAATGAATGAAACAAAAACTCTGTCCAGTATCCTGATAAAGCCTATCACCTCAAAATTGGGGTGCACAGTCTGCTTAAAAGAGTCTTGCAAAACTCTTGTCTCTAGCACAAGCACCAGGAGATGTACCACCTCAAAAATTGTGTGAGGCCTAGGAAAGGTTAATATTTACTAACATGAGTGCATAAATCCAGATGTATAAATCCAGATATAAATCCATATTACGTCCAAAAAACTGTTTATATGAACACAAAAGGAACAACAAATATAGTGGATACACTAAAACAATCTAGTATCTACAAATAAAGAATGTATATACATAAAATACAAATGGCTAGCTTAAAACCTGAAAAAATAAATATATGAAGTAATATACTAAAAAGGGTTAGGTAAAACCTAAAATACCAAGGCCCTCATTCAATTGCAATTTGGCCAATTGAATAGGGGTCTAAATAAGCACATAACATATTTTTTTTAAAGAAGTTTTTAGTTAGTAAACATCTATCCAAAAGCAAGGTTTTCACTAACTAAAAACTTCTTTAAAAAAAATATGCTTTGTGCTTATTTAGACCCCTATTCAATTGGCCAACTCGCAATTGAATGAGGGCCCAAGACACTACACTGTGTCTCACTTTAACAGATGCGTTTTGTCCGTCTCCGGGGCTTTTTTAATTAATAAAACTGCACTTGAAATGTGTTCTGACCTCGTAACGTATGGTCCTTTACTTGTGCAATAAATGACACAGTACAATTAAGAAAAGGTGAAAAAAGAATCAAAGAGAAAAGAATTACAATAAAAGGATATAATAATAGTGTTATACAATGGGTGTAATTAATTAATTACAATATTATTATTCATAATAATATTAAATATGATTATAATAACAATTATTTTAATCTCATCCTCTGAGATTCTTGCCTTCTACGGAAAAACATATATATATTCAAGAGGCGTTACAGATTAAAGGTTACAAATGTCTATACATGTGTACACATTAATAATACATGATAACACTATGGAACAACATCTCTTAACTTAGCAGAAAATGCATTCTAAAGCTACCAATTATGTCAATATGTGTGTGTGAGAGTATGATTCTTTACCAGACCATCACAGAGCAAGCTAAGAGAGAGAACCAAGGCCTGGTATGCTTCTTTTATTCCTGTATTTGCATCCCACCCCCATACTCAAAGCTATCACCATCATGTGGTCATTCAACAAATTCATCCACTATTCAGAGCATTGTAATCTTGAAATAAGTGAGAAAAAGAATGAATATTGATAGCCTTTCCGAATTATATTAAAGCTGGTAATTATTCTCTAATTTTGATGCAAGGCATGTTTAACATCCCCGCTTTGGCAATGAAAGACACCTGCACCTTTTCATTCTAATAGAAGCTTAAGAAGAGTGAGTATAAGAGTGAGTATATGATTAATTTAAAAAGTTCCTATATCCTGCTATGTGTGTGCGTTTCTGCTATTTTGTAAGAGCTGTTTCAATACGTATACCATAGTACAAATTATATATACGTGCTACCATGGATTTTAGATAGCAACACATCCATATCTGAACAATAATACATAATATAGACATACCGTATATACTCGAGTATAAGCCGAGTTTAGGATGAGGGGTTTTAGGATGAGGATGGGGGGTTTAGGAAGAGGATGGGGGGGGTTGAGGATGAGGATGGGGGGGGTTGAGGATGAGGATGGGGGGGGTTGAGGATGAGGATGGGGGGTTGAGGAGGGGGGATTGAGGAGTGGGGGTTGAGGAGAGGGGATTGAGGATGGGGGGGTTGAGGGGGGGTTTAGAATGAGGAGAGGGTTTGAGGGTGGGGGTTGAGGATGAGGATGGGGGGTTGAGGTTGAGAAGGGGGGTTGAGTAGGGAGGTGGAGGAGGGGGGTTGAGGATGAGGAGGGGGGTTGAGGAGGGAGGTTGAGGATGAGGAGGGAGGATGAAGAGGGAGGATGAGGAGGAAGGATGAGGAGGGGGGCTGAGGAGGGTGGTTTAGGATGAGGATGGGGATTCAGGATGAGGATGGTGGTTTAGGATGAGGATGGGGGGTTGTCAATGGGGGTTGAGGATGGGGGGTTGAGGATGAGGAGGGGGGTTGAGGATGAGGAGGGGGGTTGAGGAGGGAGGTTGAGGAGGGTGATAAGGGAGGGGGGAAGAGACACAGGGAAGGGAGAGGGGGGAAGAGACACAGGGAAGGGAGAGGGGGAAGAGACACAGGAGAGAGAGAGGGGAGAAGAGACACAGGGGAGAGAGAGGGGAGACACAAGAAAAGGGCACACAAGAGGGGGACACAGAGGGCACAAGACGGACACAGGGGGCAGCACTTTTCCCATCCTCGGCTTATACTCGAGTCCCTCATTTTTCCCAGTATTTTGTGGTAAAATAAGAGAGGGGCAAAACGAGGAGTTAGTGTTATATTTGTTCTTAAAGGGGGCATCCTAAACTATTATCCTACTCTGCATATTTACCACCCAATCTTAAGAATCCAAGTGTCCCAACATGAGGCCCATTTCCTATATGATTGGTCCAAGTTGGCTGAGATAACGCTCATGTTATTTATAAATTTAAGTTTAATCAAAACTGCATTATATTCTGGTACTGCCGATTTCCATGTTTTGGCTAACGTAATCCTCACTGCTAAAAACACTTGGTGTGATAAGAGTTGAGCCTCTTTATTGACACCCTCTATGGGGAGGCCTAAGAGAGCTTCTTCTGGCTTTTGGGAAATCCTGTGCCCCATAGCCTCTCCAAAATATCATAGGTCTCCAACCAAATGTGGGAGATCTTAGGGCAGTCCCAGAGAACATGTTTAAGTGTGCCCAGAGTGTGACATCCCCTAAAGCAGTTACCACCCACTGATGGGTTAGAAAGCTGCATCCTAGCTGGTGTTAAGTACCACCTCAAAATGTGTACATTTTCCCTAAGTATAATATTTAGTGAGGAGCCTGTGGCCTGCTTATGTATCTTATTCCACTGTGCATCAGTTATATCAATGGCGATTTCCGACTCCCAAGAATGTTGATGGTGGAGTTTGGACGGTGTGAATAGGTCCATTAAGTAATTATAAATAATGGAGATATTCCGTTTGCTAAAACAGCATGTTTTCGAATGGAGTGACCTTAGCAGAGGAGTTAAGTTTTATTACCCCAGATATATTAATATGTATATGGGATAAGTTAAGACATTCCTTTAATGGCAAATGATGTAGGTCTCTAAATGTTGTAGGGGGCCATTGTCGATTTTCCTTTAATAGATCCGCAGCAATCGTAAACTGATTATCTATCCACCATTTAAACTGTGAAAATCTATCTACCTCAAAATTGGGGTGCACAGTCTGCTTAAAAGAGTCTTGCAAAACTCTTGTCTCTAGCACAAGCACCAGGAGATGTACCACCTCAAAAATTGTGTGAGGCCTAGGAAAGGTTAATATTTACTAACATGAGTGCATAAATCCAGATGTATAAATCCAGATATAAATCCATATTACGTCCAAAAAACTGTTTATATGAACACAAAAGGAACAACAAATATAGTGGATACACTAAAACAATCTAGTTTCTACAAATAAAGAATGTATATACATAAAATACAAATGGCTAGCTTAAAACCTGAAAAAATAAATATATGAAGTAATATACTAAAAAGGGTTAGGTAAAACCTAAAATACCAAGGCCCTCATTCAATTGCAATTTGGCCAATTGAATAGGGGTCTAAATAAGCACATAACATATTTTTTTTAAAGAAGTTTTTAGTTAGTAAACATCTATCCAAAAGCAAGGTTTTCACTAACTAAAAACTTCTTTAAAAAAAATATGCTTTGTGCTTATTTAGACCCCTATTCAATTGGCCAACTCGCAATTGAATGAGGGCCCAAGACACTACACTGTGTCTCACTTTAACAGATGCGTTTTGTCCGTCTCCGGGGCTTTTTCAATTAATAAAACTGCACTTGAAATGTGTTCTGACCTCGTAACGTATGGTCCTTTACTTGTGCAATAAATGACACAGTACAATTAAGAAAAGGTGAAAAAAGAATCAAAGAGAAAAGAATTACAATAAAAGGATATAATAATAGTGTTATACAATGGGTGTAATTAATTAATTACAATATTATTATTCATAATAATATTAAATATGATTATAATAACAATTATTTTAATCTCATCCTCTGAGATTCTTGCCTTCTACGGAAAAACATATATATATTCAAGAGGCGTTACAGATTAAAGGTTACAAATGTCTATACATGTGTACACATTAATAATACATGATAACACTATGGAACAACATCTCTTAACTTAGCAGAAAATGCATTCTAAAGCTACCAATTATGTCAATATGTGTGTGTGAGAGTATGATTCTTTACCAGACCATCACAGAGCAAGCTAAGAGAGAGAACCAAGGCCTGGTATGCTTCTTTTATTCCTGTATTTGCATCCCACCCCCATACTCAAAGCTATCACCATCATGTGGTCATTCAACAAATTCATCCACTATTCAGAGCATTGTAATCTTGAAATAAGTGAGAAAAAGAATGAATATTGATAGCCTTTCCGAATTATATTAAAGCTGGTAATTATTCTCTAATTTTGATGCAAGGCATGTTTAACATCCCCGCTTTGGCAATGAAAGACACCTGCACCTTTTCATTCTAATAGAAGCTTAAGAAGAGTGAGTATAAGAGTGAGTATATGATTAATTTAAAAAGTTCCTATATCCTGCTATGTGTGTGCGTTTCTGCTATTTTGTAAGAGCTGTTTCAATACGTATACCATAGTACAAATTATATATACGTGCTACCATGGATTTTAGATAGCAACACATCCATATCTGAACAATAATACATAATATAGACATACCGTATATACTCGAGTATAAGCCGAGTTTAGGATGAGGGGTTTTAGGATGAGGATGGGGGGTTTAGGAAGAGGATGGGGGGGGTTGAGGATGAGGATGGGGGGGTTGAGGATGAGGATGGGGGGGGTTGAGGATGAGGATGGGGGGTTGAGGAGGGGGGATTGAGGAGTGGGGGTTGAGGAGAGGGGGTTGAGGATGGGGGGGTTGAGGGGGGGTTTAGAATGAGGAGAGGGTTTGAGGGTGGGGGTTGAGGATGAGGATGGGGGGTTGAGGTTGAGAAGGGGGGTTGAGTAGGGAGGTGGAGGAGGGGGGTTGAGGATGAGGAGGGGGGTTGAGGAGGGAGGTTGAGGACGAGGAGGGAGGATGAAGAGGGAGGATGAGGAGGAAGGATGAGGAGGGGGGCTGAGGAGGGTGGTTTAGGATGAGGATGGGGATTCAGGATGAGGATGGTGGTTTAGGATGAGGATGGGGGTTGTCAATGGGGGTTGAGGATGGGGGGTTGAGGATGAGGAGGGGGGTTGAGGTTGAGGAGGGGGGTTGAGGTTGAGGAGGGGGTTGAGGATGAGGAGGGGGGTTGAGGAGGGAGGTTGAGGAGGGTGATAAGGGAGGGGGGAAGAGACACAGGGAAGGGAGAGGGGGGAAGAGACACAGGGAAGGGAGAGGGGGAAGAGACACAGGAGAGAGAGAGGGGAGAAGAGACACAGGGGAGAGAGAGGGGAGACACAAGAAAAGGGCACACAAGAGGGGGACACAGAGGGCACAAGACGGACACAGGGGGCAGCACTTTTCCCATCCTCGGCTTATACTCGAGTCCCTCATTTTTCCCAGTATTTTGTGGTAAAATAAGAGAGGGGCAAAACGAGGAGTTAGTGTTATATTTGTTCTTAAAGGGGGCATCCTAAACTATTATCCTACTCTGCATATTTACCACCCAATCTTAAGAATCCAAGTGTCCCAACATGAGGCCCATTTCCTATATGATTGGTCCAAGTTGGCTGAGATAACGCTCATGTTATTTATAAATTTAAGTTTAATCAAAACTGCATTATATTCTGGTACTGCCGATTTCCATGTTTTGGCTAACGTAATCCTCACTGCTAAAAACACTTGGTGTGATAAGAGTTGAGCCTCTTTATTGACACCCTCTATGGGGAGGCCTAAGAGAGCTTCTTCTGGCTTTTGGGAAATCCTGTGCCCCATAGTCTCTCCAAAATATCATAGGTCTCCAACCAAATGTGGGAGATCTTAGGGCAGTCCCAGAGAACATGTTTAAGTGTGCCCAGAGTGTGACATCCCCTAAAGCAGTTACCACCCACTGATGGGTTAGAAAGCTGCATCCTAGCTGTACATTTTCCCTAAGTATAATATTTAGTGAGGAGCCTGTGGCCTGCTTATGTATCTTATTCCACTGTGCATCAGTTATATCAATGGCGATTTCCGACTCCCAAGAATGTTGATGGTGGAGTTTGGACGGTGTGAATAGGTCCATTAAGTAATTATAAATAATGGAGATATTCCGTTTGCTAAAACAGCATGTTTTCGAATGGAGTGACCTTAGCAGAGGAGTTAAGTTTTATTACCCCAGATATATTAATATGTATATGGGATAAGTTAAGACATTCCTTTAATGGCAAATGATGTAGGTCTCTAAATGTTGTAGGGGGCCATTGTCGATTTTCCTTTAATAGATCCGCAGCAATCGTAAACTGATTATCTATCCACCATTTAAACTGTGAAAATCTATTTATGATGCTGACTTCTGAAATAACCACAGTGGGGTAAGCGAAGAACCTGCTTCTACAAGCGGAGTTCTCTTGTTCGTCTGAGTCAGCATTTTGAGTCGACACTACATCAAGCAAATGTATAATACGTCTGGTGTTATCTGGCACCTCCCGACCCTGAATAAACCCTACTTGGTCTGGGTGAATTTAGCTTGGCAGCACATGAGAGAGCGTATTTGCTATAATTTGAGTTGAGTTTGGTATCGCAGTTAATCAGTGAGATGGGCCTGTAGCTCTTACATTGAGATGGGTCCTTACCTTCCTTAGGTATTACTATCATCTTAGCTTCCAAAAATTCTGCTCTTATAGGCTTACCGGACAGGAAATCATTAAAGAGCAGTTGGAGATGAGGTGCCAGTGTATCTATAAATTGCTTATAATAGGAATTTGTGAACCCATCCGGGTCAGGGGCTTTATGTGATTTAGTCTCTCTTATAGCTCTCTTAACTTTATCTAATGATATAGGGATGTCTAGCAAATCAGATTGCACTTTCTCAATTTTTGGAAGACTAGTGGAGGACAGAAAATTATCAATTTAGGGCATATGATCTTTTGTGCCTGAGCTAACAGGTGCTAAATATAAATCAGCATAAAATGTTTCAAATGCCTTTGTAATATCATTCGGCTTATAGATGGTCTGGTAAAACTCCACCTTTAATTTGGGAATAAAAGAGTCTGCCCTTTGCTGGTTGAGCTTTTTGGCTAGCATTCTGTCTGGCTTATTCAAATACATGAAAAAAGTGAGACCGAGTCCTTTACAGCACAGTCACAACTTTCCTAAGGAGAATCATCTGCAATTGCTGCTTAAGTGTATATATTTTTGCTTGGGTCCCAGGTGGTCTCCTAGAAGGCGGAATAGCTTGAAGGGCTGATGTTTAATGTGTTAATTTGGGTTAGTTACAATTTTTTGAAGATGGAGCCAATTTGAATACACTTGCCTGCTTTATGTGCAACCCATACTCCAGCGTGATCCACCTCATCCCCGCTATTCAAATCAAAATATTCTACTATAGCGCTATATAATTTATCCTTCGTGACTACATCATTGAGCAGGACCGGGTGTAGGGCCCATGAGGGAGAGCGCCCCTTGGGTAGTAGATCATTCAAGGAGATTCTAGTTATATCATGGTCAGACCATGAAATAGGTCAAATTTGTGCGTTCAGCAAATTCGGGGCTAAGTGTTGCTGAATAAAAACATAATCAATACAGGAGTGTAAGTCATGCCTAGCTGAGTAGTGAGTATACTCCCTATCAGTAGGATGAATAATTCTCCACACATCAAGCATACCATAATGGTTAAGTAGGAGTTTGAGGGATTTTGTGGTGGATGGGGTTACCATCGGGGAAGTAGAACTCGATCTGTCTTTTGCTTGGTCTAAAACGGAGTTCATGTCCCCCCTCAGAATCTATGCCGATTGCTGCCAGTCAGCCATAAGCTCTGACACTCTACGAAAAAATGCTGATTGCCCAGCATTTGGGGCATATACATTTAACAGTGAAAGTTTACGTTCATTAATGGTACCCTGTACTAGAATAAATCTCCCCTCCGGATCTCTATGGGTGAAAGTGTGTTGGAAGTTAAGCCTTTTGTGTATCAGAATTGACACCCCTCTTTTTTTTCTGGAGCAGTAGAGTGATACGTTTGCGTGAAATGTTTCCCCCAATAGCATTCTTCCTAAAATGGGTTTCCTGGATCATGACAATGTCTAACCCCATACGACAGTATTCACCCAGGGCAACCCCTCGCTTCACCGGCTCATTTAAACATTATTAGATGCTATGTGTGAAGCCATTACTCACCACCTACACCAATTGCCCGTAAGAAAATAGGGGCTCTGATAGGTATATTATCTGCAGAGGGCTGATGACCTAAGGACTGCACTCCACTGGGAACTATTGGCTCGCAGAACTCCACACAGGACAAGAGATAAGCAGAGCAGGGAAAGAGGGGAAAAGAAGAGGGAGGAGAACCAGGAAGAAGTAGGAAAGAAATGTAGAAAATATTAAAGCAATGTATAATGTGCAATAACAATAACATACTTTTGCAGTGCAATGTATCAGTCTAACAGTATGTAAATAGATAATTACTCAAATATATATGTATTTTTTAAGTATAATTAAAATATACAAAACAATGTCCAATTTGAACTAAATTGAGGAGAGAGGAGCTGTCCTCCTAAAAGCTACGATGAGGAACCAGGTATCTTTTCAATAAGATACACAGGTGTCTCGCCAAAAAAAAATAAAAAAAAATAAATAATAAAATTATGAAGATATACAAAATTAAACCCCTATGGGGCACTTCTTAAAAAAACAAAACATTAATACTTAAGTGACAATATCAATGCAGTTGAAGTCTAATAAGTGGATTCAAATAGGTGCCTTAATGAACCCTGAGGTAAAACCGAATTCAGCACACAGAACTAAAACATTGCTATCATTTAGCTAAACTTAAACCAAAAACTATGCATTTTACATGTAAGGTTACTTAGTCCTCTCTCTGATATATAGCAATATCCTGAAGCAATATCTGCATTTGAGAGTAACTGCTCTCGAATTCCCCACATACAAAAGTATAGAAAGTTGTTACAGACTTAGGATCTCTGTTGCGGCCTGAAGCGTCGGTAAGGTCTAGTATCAGGGCGTTGGGCAATTCGCAACTGATCTGGTAACTGAATGTTCCAGGACGTAATGTTCCAGTTCCTCCATATCAAAAACTGGATATTTTCTCCCGTCCCTCAGAATGTTCAACTTGAAGGGAAATTCCCAAGTATATCTCCATCCCTGGGCTAAAACGATCTTCAACAGATGTTTGAATAGTCTCCTTTTATACAAGGTGGTCGGGGAAAGATCAGCATAAATGCTAGGTTGGCCACCTGCAATCTCTGGAATGCCGGATTTTGCTGCCTTCATATAAAGATCCTTGGTTAGGTAATAGTGAAATTTTGCAGTCACATCCGTAGGTCTTTCTCCAGAGGCAGGACGTCCTGCCAGCGCTCTATGAATGTGATATAGTCTAAAGGCGTCTTCTTCCAAGTTTGGTAGCAAAGTTTTGCAGAGATCCATCATATAGTTTGGGAGATCTGTGATTTTTTCAGATAAATTTTGGATTCTAAAATTTTTACCGCGGGAACGATTTTCCAGATCTTCTTGCGCATATTGAAGTTGACGTTGTTCATCTCTATAAGCCGACACCTCATCCTCTAGTTGGGTATGAGTCTCCAATAGGTTATCATATTTTGCTTCCAGCTTAGTCGCCCTGGTATCAACAGCTTTTACTTCTCCAGTAAGTTCTGCGGCCACTTGATTTCTCCTCTAATTTTCATTCTAAATGAAGAAATCCGATATTTTAAATCTTGCTGGGTGCTGAAGGCTCCATAGTATATGTTGGTAAATGTTCAGGTGTCACAGGAGGGGAGACTGGGTGCCTGTTTTTGTTGTACAAAAGTTGTGTATAGATTTAGTAGCCCTTCTTGTTGAGATACCAGCCATTCCTTTTGTATGGGCTTTAAACATGCGATTTAGCTGTATTCTTCAGGTAAGTCACTTTGCTCTAGATTGTGCCACCATAACTGGGGTATGGGGTGCACTTACATAGTGGGCATAATCTTATCTTCTCACATCAAAATATAAAGCAGGCGATGTTGAGCAGCCTCTGCTTTCAATCAGACAATATCTGCCTTTTTGTAAAAAGTATGTTTGTTTTAACTGAGACATGATAAGGCACCCTGCTGTGCAGCTAAAAGTTCTGTATAAATAAATCCCAGACCGGTTTTGAGCTTGCCTTTGCTATTTCTTTTCAGGCTGCAATTGTTTTGTAGGTCCACAAGATGACGATATAGCACCTCTTCCTTGCTAAAAGTCTGAGTTTGCAGATTTTTACTTTTTCCACAAGATGGCGCCAATTATGCAGGTTTCATGAAACTACAGCTGCAAGGTTATTATGGTTAATTATCTGTTTATATCACTCTGGTCTTGCCACCCCTGTCTCTGCAGATGGTCCCCCTGCCAGTTCTCCCAGAAGCAAATAGGAAATAAAAAGTATTCACTTTAGGGGTTTTCCCAACAGGTGTTTGGGTTATGGCAGCTCCAGTAATAATATGTCCACATAGGAATATAACATAGTGACTGATCTTTGAATTTGCAAGTCTTGTTTTGCCAAAAGTCTCTATGTACAATAGTTTAAGAGCCTCTCAATAGCCTTCAAGCACCTGTCCTTTTTGGGGTGTGAAATCACTGCACCCCTTCTTTATACTATTTAGCTGTTGTGGGTTGTAGTGTGGGTTAAAAAAACGCAACTACACCACACTTGCAAAATATCTGTGTTTGTTTTCACAGCCCAAGCATTGAATATTTGCAGAGTTCTTTATGGACTAGCCAGTTCAGAATAGCAACAACACTGTGGGTCTAGGAAGGGATTCAACTGTTTTAGTGTATTAAATGTAGTTTACTCACCTCCTAGCCCTTGGATCTGTCCCCAGAATGGTCAAAGATCAAAATATCAGGACACCTCCTGCTTGTTGAGATATTTTCTCTGTCTCAGTGCTCAGACAGTCATGTAGAGCTGAGAAATAACTTCTGAAGTTATCTACCATTACAGGGTGTGTTCTCCCAGGGCAGTGTGCCTTCTAGTCTGGAAAAAAGTTTCCAAGATGAGAACCTGGGTCCTGATTTTCTGTGAAAATGCCCAGAAGTAGCATATAATTTAGAGCAAGTTTTGTGTTGTTTTCAGGATTTTTCAAGATTTTTAATCCTTGTTTGTAGGAGCTGAGCTGTTTTGCTGCTGCTCTCTTCAGTTTTAAGGAAATTCTTATGATAATTTGAAGGTCCAAGAGCCTCATCTTGTGGTTCAAGGAATAAAATGTTTATATAAAAATATATATTCACTATTAAGATTGAAATATGTGGTGACATCATGAGGATATTTGATTGGCTGACAAACACATAGTGAGATTGGAATGTCTGATATGCAAATTAAGTTGTAGGTAGAATTGGGGGACTGAAACAAAGAAAAGGGAGAGCTGAGAGGACCAAGAACAAGGAGACACATAGACACACTTTGGTGAACTTCTTAAAAAGAATACTTTAATACTATTGGGATTTTCCCCAAACACATAGAAACTTAACATGCATTCTACAAAGAAACTTGTAGACAGCTTGCTAGGAAAAGAGTTTACACACACATGTCAAGAACTTCTCAAAAGATCCAGAATTCCAATCAAATAATGAAACCAAACAAAAGAACCATGTATGATCTAAAGTATAACATTTCTTTATATGTTATTTCTTTTTCATTACAATCATTAAAATATTTTATTAATATAATATTGAATAAATTGCTATATCAATATTCTCTGATATATATAACCATACCATATAAGTGGCAAATTATAAGTCGAGGTATAATTTGCTAGTTAATTTTATAAATATTACAAAATATCCGCTTTTGTAGCAATTTAATATATCCGATAATTAATTGTAATGAAAAACATGTTCTCTTTTTAATTAGAGACAACATCTTAATTAGAGATTATACTATAATTCAGCTATAAAATCATAAGGTATTAAAAGAGTATGATAGTTTAATAAATAGATATGTGTAGCATACCAAAATAATTAAAACCATCTCTGATGTCATAATCTACCATATTTAATTATAGTAAGCATATTGTAATGGGAAAAAATAAAAAATACTTTAATAATTCATAAGGAAATAGTAAAAGAACAAGACCAATATATAATTTATAAATGATCCTCATATGTCTAAAATAAGAGAAATCATTGGATCATTAAAAATGTGAAAAAAGGGTATTAAAATCTATATACACCATTTACAGGGTAGAATGTAGTAGGGCAAAGGATAGCTGGCTTAGACAGTAATATACATATAGAAATGCCTAAAGGTGTGATAATCGGACTCCAAACCTATACAACAATCATAGTAGGGCCACTGACCGGATGGTGGCCTCTCTAAAGGCAAGAAAAAATAACGCACCGAAGTGGGTTATATAATGTACATACCAAATGCCAGTGTTACCTCCTTCTTGCCCTTAAAATCGATTTTTCTCTGATCTGTTTATCAAGGTGCCTGTAAGCATATTGTGCATGTCTTATTATATGATTATGTGGATAATGTAATAATAACTAACAATTTATAATTGATGTACCTTGATATATCTGTTACAATTGTTATACCAATATACTGTATTATTATTTGTATTCCTTTATAATAAATATATTCTCACATAATACAGTTCTTTTTATAAGCCTTATGAGGCCAATGCTCTTAATATACTGTGTAATAAGAATTCAGAAATTAGTCAAAATTGGCAAATATGTGAAACATGTACATTTGTAATTAATATTAATAAAGGTTATTGATATTAATAATATCACCATATAAATTGCCAAAACCCACAACATATTTTTATGGAAGCACATGCTTGATATTTTATATCCAATATATTATATTAAGAGGTAAATTGTTCTTATATTTACTAAAATTATGCTTAGTGAAATTTAATTTAATAATTTATTTTTTGCTTAAATTTCCAAGATGGCCGACAGAGCCACACCTCATCATAGCATACTGGCTGATGTGATTTTATCTTATTTGCAATTAATCTGATACATTGTTTTTGATATAAAAATATTAAATTAGTTTGTATTTGTTATTATCGTTAAATGTTATTTTAAAGAGAGGAATATGTGTCTATAAATTGATTCTTAACTCAAAATGTATTATTCTAAGTATTTCGAAAATATATGTTGTTTAATAAACCCGACAGTATACAGCACAACAATGACAGGGAGTGGCAGACAATCACAGGAGATGGACTCCACATGGGGTCTAACAGTCTGGCACCTGTAAACAATAGGCCAACCTCCTAATACACACAATTCCATCTCCATCTGTCTAGCACATCAGAGATGTAATTAGCGTATCTGGCAATCAATGGGCCCAAACAGATTAAAATACTAAAAAATTAAATTGTTTTTATCATAATGATTTTTAATTGTTACTGTAATTACTGTAATTGTAAAACCTACATTTAATGTTTTTTAATGTTTGGGAAAAGACGTCTGTGTTGGAGGGAGAGATTGCTCTGCATCCAGTGGTGAGGTACAATACAGAATATTTTTAATGTTACCTTGTATCTCATATTGTGATTGTTCATTGCTAATTGCCTAATCAAATCTACATCAATTGTATTTTTTATGTACTGTTTTACAGATGTCTAAGGACAAGGAGGATCAGGCCAGGCTAAAGCGGTAGAGCATTCCACTGGATGTGAAGATGCTGGACCGCTTACAAAAAGGGGAGCGCCAAGTGGACATTGGAACGGACCTTAAACTGGCAACCTCCACCACCCACATCATCTTGAAATATAAGGAGAAGATCAAATCTTCAGTCACTACTACACTGCATCTTCCTCCAAAAAGATAACGCGATCCAGATGCTAAGCCTAGGAGGAGATGGAGAAAAGGCATGCCCCTGAGCCAGGCCATAATTATGCCCATATTCAGGCACAAATACCAGATGAGATGGAGAGCTTTGCAGCCAGTCGGGTTGGTTTGACCGCTTCAGGAAGAGGAACAACCTGTGTGACATCAAGATCACAGGGGAAGCGGCGAGTGCTGACACTAAGGCTGCAGAGTCCTTTTCCTGCAAAATTGAGGGAAACTGTGGAGAGGCAGTTACCCTCCTGATCTGGTGTTTAACGTGGCCGAGACCTGTCTCTTCTGGAAGAGGATGCCAAGCCACACCTTTATCTCTTGTGACCAGAGGAAAGCACCGGGCTTCAACTTCTTGTGGGAAGAAAAGCCAGCTGTGACTTTAAGATAAAGCCATTGCTGGTGTACCACTCCCAGACTCCAAGAGCTATGAAAGGAATACCCAAGTCCAGTTTGCCGGTCCAAGTCCAGTTTGCCGGTCATCTGGCAATCCAACAAGAAGGGCTGGATCACCCTAGACATATTTAAGGAGTGCTTCACTGACCATTTTGGCCCATCAGTGAAGCGCTACTGTAGATGCAAAGGCCTTGAGCCAAATGCGCTCCTCTTGATGGACAATGATCCTAGACACCCGACCAACTTGGCTGAGCTGGACTGCTGAATCCCGGTAGAATTGGTGTTGCTGCCGCCCAACACTACTTCACTGATTCAGCCAATGGACCATGGGGTGATAGCCAGCTTCAAGGCCTACTATCTCCGCCGCACATTCTGCCAGCTCATCGACCAGACGGACAGCCAGGACAAGCAAACGATGTTGGATTTCTGGAAGAAATACAACATCATGCAGGAGGTAACCAACATCGATCTGTCCTGGAAGGAAGTGACACAGCAGTGTCTGAAAGGAGTCTGGAGGAAGATCTGTCCAGAACTGTGTGCAGATGTGCAACCTGAAGTGCCCGTCATAACAGAGATAGTGTACCTTGTTACCACTGGATTGGGGGATGTGGACGCCCAGGACATTGAAGAGTTGGCCCAGGCTTCAGGCGAGAGCCTGACAAATGAAGACCTCCAACAGCTGGCAGAGCAGGGCATTGAGGAAGTTGCAGACAGCAGTGACTCCAACAGAGAGGATCCAAAGGAACTGACCACAGAGCTCCTAGCCAAGAGCCTGCATACCATCCATGACGCAATGGATGAGATTGTGGCTGATGATCCTGACGCAGCATTCATGCCTCATTGTGCTGCTACCAGCATCTGCAGGATTGGCGCAAAAAGGAGATAAAGCAGATGTCCATGGACCAATTTACAGTTAAAAAAGCCAGGGTGGAAGATGAGCCTTCCACATCATCCAGTTAAAGTGCACTTTTTTTTGTGTTTTGTCACTTTAAAAAAAATATATATATGTTTGCATATGCTTGCAGTTAAGTATTTTTTGAGATACAGTAAAAAAAATCAAATCTCTATTGGTGTTGTGTCTTTTTTTCAAAGTCGTTCCCCTATCCCTAACTTCCCCATGTTAAACTGCCACATTTTAGCTCTGTTTCGATTAACATTCATAGCGGTTGGAACCTATCTATAGCGTGAAGCGGGGTATTCCTGTATACATATAGTAAATAAATAGCACATTTGTGTTCACATTTGAATGTCTAAAACAAGTAAAAAAACTTGTTTCATGATCAGAATTCAGAGAAACACAGTTATTACACTGCACTCTGGGAACCTTGGCAGGGACATGCAAATGTGCCCACAAAGATTTCTCTCTTTAAATCCATAACCATAGTAAACATGGCTGAATAAAACAGTTTTTAGCAAAGCTAGGGTTGGATTATACACATGCTAGGGATCTGACGCACGTACACTCAATTTATCAGCGTGGGGCCGGATCCCTAGCATGTGTAGTGGACATTTTGAGTAGGGGGGTGTATGTGTATATATATAAATATATATTTTTGTTGTTGTTGTTGTTTAGTCGTTCAGTTGCGTTCAACGCTCCGTGCCTCTGTGGACCACAGCATGCCAGGTGCATCTCTCAGTCACTGCCCCTCTGAGCTCCATCAAGTTCATGTTCATTGCTTCAGTGACCTCATCTATCCATCTCCGCCTCTGTCGTCCCCTTCTTCTTGTGCCTTCAATCTTTTTCAGCATCAAAATCTTTTCTAGGGAATCCTGCCGTCTCATGATATCATCACAATATTTGAGCTTCGGAGGGTGTGGCTAGCAGCAAACAGAGAGTAAGTAAAACAACACATCTTCCTGCAGTAAGGCTTTAAAAAACATGAAAATACCAAGCAATTTGGATTATATTTGATCTAGGTTACAGTGATTGAACAGTCTGGATTGCTCTGGAACTTTGTAGCAACGTTTGGATTTCACTTTAAAACAGATCTAAATAATCTACCGGACTAAAAGGCACTGGATGGATATACATGAAGGAACAATCTGAATCAGACTCCAAACACAACACACATTTGGCATCTACGTGTTGAAGCAGGAGAAAGGGTTTTGGGGGCAAGAGACAGGCATCTTTAAACCCCTTTGCAGGACATTGTTACAACTTGTTTTTCAGTTTGGAGGATTCAGCAGTAGGAGACCTGCTCCAAGTGTCATTGAAGCAAAAACTCTTTATACAAGTACTGGGGATTGAGGGGAGGGGGACTCCTATATTGCCCGAATGCAAGGGTATGTGAAAAAGCTTCCTGCAAGCCTCAGTTAATAGAGACCTTTACTGGAATAAGCTTTACAAAATCAAACACCCCAAACAGTACCCCCAATAACAGCTTCTCCTAATTAAAGCATTATTGACTTTCCTTGCAAAACCACAACTTTTATTATTCTGATAAATCAGGCAATCAATAAACTGTGTGAATACTTTTATGATTAGTGCCTAATACCTATACTTACAAAGCTCACTAGCATCATCTATTGGCTTGGTACTCCACCTTGCCATTGCATGTAAAAACAACAGCTCCTAGCCTCAGCAGCACCATCTATTGCTATTGAACTGCATCACCAAGCCCTACAGTGCCATCTATTGGCTGAGAGTGCAGTTCCTGAGTGGAAATACATGCTATCAAGACCCAACTGTGACGAAAGTGCAATGTCACCCAACTTGTGGGGCTGTGAATATTGAGCTCAATACCCTCTGTCCATATTGTTATAACTGTTGTTCCACTTCTCAATTACTATTTTTACATGTTTCAAGCAATACTGATCTGCTATCTTTTGGATGGTTACCTCTGACTACAGAAACTGAAATAAAGACACAACTCAAGACAACTTGATTATCCAAAGGAATAATACTATACAAACATATAAATACACTTTTCAGGAACTGTCACCACTGGCAGTCGGTGTTATTTTTTAAGAGGACTCGATGCGCTCATTACTATGTAAAAAACACTACTCCCTCCCTATGTGGGGGCACTTACTTAAGCAAAGTGACATTTATATAAAGTAAACTCAGAACCCTGAAGGCATTTTGATCGTAGGAGATGGCAGGTATATCAACAAGACGCAACACCAAAGACATACAAACTTATTGTACACCAAGAAAAACGTTACAAGTGCCTCAACAAGCCTCTATGCCAACTAAGAATACCACTTCATCAAATATGGAGGCATCCGCCCCACTTACAAAGGCAGACATTCAAGATCTGAAGGAACTGATATCCTCCTTCGGAATGGAGATCAAGTCAGATATTCAAAAGGTGGCAACGGAATTGACTACAGAGATAAAGGCAGTAGACTCCAAAACAACGCTACTGGAGGACAATTACAATAATCTTCTTCGTGCACATACGGAGGAGATGGTCCTAATGAAGGAGGAACAATCTTTTCAACAGTCTGTCCAAGAAGATTTAGGGAACAGATCCCGTAGACAAAATGTCTGCATAACGAACCTCGGTGAGAGATCTCCTGCAATATTTGCTAGAATTATGCAAATTTCTTTTGCCATACATGTGTGAAGAGGAATATAGAGTGGACAGAATCCACAGAGCGCTGGGAGGTCGGTCATCCAACTCAGATCGACCAAGAGATGTTATAGCGCAGTTCCATTATTTCTCCACTAAAGACAAATTTTTGAGAGCAGCTACAACTGGTATCCCTGAAGTAGAAGGCTGACAACCAAATAACTACTCAGATTTGTCTGCACAACCCTATTTAAGAGGAAGATGCTAAAACCCATTCTAGAACTTGTACTAGCCAGAGGTTGAAAATACAACTGGGGCTTTCCTTTCCGGCTGAACATCTCCAAGGAGGGGAAATTGTACACCATTCAATCTTTTGAAGAAGGAGTTACACTTCTCTCTTAATGGAACATACAGCTACCAGAAAATGTCAACCCTCCTCCTGAATCAACCGCGTAACAGAGGCGAGGTCTGAGAAGCAAAGCTACTACAACAACCTAAATATGCCTCTCATTATTTGTCTAATGGACATATCAATACTAGGGCCTCCATTTAAGCATATTGGTCTACATATTGGAAGTACCCTGAAGTGCTACTTATCATTTACCTCCTTTTTTCGCAATTATATGCTTGTTTACACATACGTTTTATCTTGCAATGTCACTTATAATGTTACCAAATATTTTAAAAGTGCCCCTATAGGGCGTAAATATAGTTTAATTTTTAGGCAAACCTTCTCAGTATTCATTGTTCTGGATACTAGTTGACTCACCGAATAAAGTTAAGAGGACAGCTATTGCTCTCCTCTAAGTAATTTAAGTTACTAATATTTCTACTTTTGATTTTTTTCTCTTTTTCTTTCTCTTCCATAGTGTACCATAGAAATATATCTATACTCTCTTACGTAGTTAATATAACAAAATTGCCTATCACCTTTGAGGTATCAGTAAGCTAGTTAACTATGAATCTCATTTTAGATCACAACGTTGTTGCATAAAGTGTCTAAGTTTGGTTTATCCTGCCCTGACTTCTTTTTGTCTTTTTTTCCATATCCATATTTTTCTCAGGCAATCAGCCCTTAATTAACGGGTCTCAGTCTCTTGCTCCTCGTGTCACAGCCAGGAGGTCATTGCTTGCTTCAGTCTAGTAAAAAGCCTGACTGATTAGTTGATATCCTCAGTCTCTTTCCTCTATCTCAGTACCAGGTGAGTCATGGACATTAAAATAATTTCACAAAATGCACAAGGCTTAAATGAGCCTGTTAAAAGGGGAATAGCCCTTCAGGGATACCATAGTCTGGGAGCAGATTTTGTCATGATACAGAAAACTCACTTTAAAAAAAATCAGTACCCAAATACTGGGGAAAAACATACTCACAATCATACCATGCATCTGCTACAGATAAAACAAAAGGTGTCTCGATTTTGTTTCACAAAAGACCTAATTTTCAACACATTAACACTCAAAAAGACGTTGAAGGCATTTATATCGCAGTTCATGGAATTATTAATGATAGTTCAGTATCACTTCTCAATGTCTATGCACCAAGTTCAGACCAGTCCACTTTCTTTCACATAATCTCAATCTCTAATTTCCAATTGGCAACATTCTATTTGGGTTATAGGAGGAGATATGAATGCAGTTCTAGATCAGAGATAGATCTGGACCCTCTATCCCATCACAAATCCCCACCGCTACTATGGTTTTTAAATCAATCCTGAACCAAAATTGCTTATTTGATACATGGAGGGGGATGAATCCGACAGGGAAGGACTTTATATTTTACTCAGCCAGATATAAATCCCAATTACGCATCAACTATATATTGCTACAACAACAAATGGCTTCTAATTTAAATTGACGCAACAATTCATCCTGTCTCGTGGTCTGACCACAACTTTGTAAGTGTGTCACTGTGTGATTTGCTCCCAAAAGGTCGCTCCCCATCTTGGACATTAAACCCGGCATTTCTTAATGACCCTCTGCCTTATGATAAGATTAATAAGGCTTTGTTGGACTACTTTGCACTGAATAGTGGTGGCGAAGTAGATGGGATGGGAGTCTGGGCATCCCATAAGGCGGTATTGCGAGGGGTGAGCATGCAATTTGGCTCAAAAGCAAAAAAAGTAGATCAGTCTCAGATAGACAATTTGAACAAAAAAATTTCAGACCTTCAGAGACTAGTCGCTGTTCAGAATTCACCTCAGATTTTCGAGGAAATTCTTCAAGTAAACAAGAATTGAAAGAGATTCTGCAAAAGAAAATAGTGACTATATTTCGGCGTACACAATCTACATTTTTTTGATTCTCCAACAAAACAGATACAATGTTAGCTAGAATACTTAAACAGAGAGCAAACTCTTTTATTCCTAAATTACTCACTAAAGAAAATGGCATGGTATTCCAACCAGACCAGATTACAAAGGCATTTCGACAATTTTATACCGAGCTGTACTCAATGCCTGTCCATTCTGCGTCACAAAGCCATAAATCCCAAATAGAGACTTTTTTGTCATCAATCACAATACCCCAATTTGGGAAAAATAAAGTAGATTCTCTCACATCCCCTATCCCTGAAGAGGAAATTTGAAGAGCAATATGGGCTACTAAGCCTCATAAGGCACCTGGCCAGATAAATTCACTAATTACTATTACAAGCAATTCATGGAAATTTTGTTACCTAACCTCCCACATCTATTTGATGAGTTCCTCTCGGGCAAAACTATAAAAGCTGAATTTCTGGAGGCAAAAATTATAGTAATCAGTAAAGATGGCAAAGACCCAATGCAGTACAGCAGTTATAGACACATATCTTTAATACACAATTATATCAAATTATACTCCAAGATCATAGCAAATAGATTGGCCTCTTTGTTGCCGCCCGTGATTCATCCGGACCAGGTGGGCTTTATCCAGAGTAGGGAAACACCTGATAATACTAGGCGAATCTTTAACCTCATGGATATCGCTTCAGACAAAAAATTACCACTACTGCTACTATCTTTAGATGCAGAGAAAGCAGTTGATAGGATTGATTGGACCTATATGAAAGAAGCATTGCTTAAATGAGGCCTTTGTAAAAAACTTTGTAGGAAGCATTATGACATTATATTCTGCCCCTAGGGCCTATATTTCCTATCAGGGTTTCAAGTCTCAATTATTTAAGATAGATCGGGGAACAAGACAGGGATGTCCTTTATCGCCTGTACTTTTTGCTCTATGTTTAGAACCACTAGCGACAGCATTAAGGGAAGCTCCGGATGTTAGTAGAATCAAGTTAGACGATAAAGAATATAAGCTAAGCCTGTTTGCGGATGATATTCTCCTCACAGTTACTAACCCATTAATTAGCTTTCCTAGCCTATTTAAAACATTGAGCAATTTTGGCCATACAGTATATCAGGGTTTAAACTTAACACAAATAAAAGTGAAGCTCTTAATGTCTCATTGCCCAAGCAACTGGAAAATTTGCTGACCTTAAACTATCCCTTTAAATGGTCCTCGCATCATAAAAAGTATCTAGGTATTCATATCCCTACATTTACTAAACAGATATATGATGCCAATTACCCCATTATCTTTAAAAAAATATATTCAGATCTTCGCACCTGGTCTTCATTAAATATCTCATGGTTTGGTAAAATACACGCCATTAAAATGAACACCAATTCCTAAATTGCTATACCTTTTTAGGACTATACCAGCATCGATAAATCTTAAAGACATAGCAACATTACAAAAAGCAATATTTAAATGAATCTGTGTCAATAAGAAACCTAGAATAAATAGGCAACCATAACAGCATCAAAACAGAAAGGAGGCTTAACAACTCCTGACCTTCTACGATACTATACGGCGGCGAGATTAGCCCAAATAGCTAAATGGCATATTAAGAGGGCCCCCCCCCCACTTTGGGTGGAGGTAGAACATCAAGTTTTATGGGACCAAAATATTCTCCTGAACCAAATACTATGGCGAAGCATCCATCAGAGTATTAATTTAAAATAATTTCTGAAGTGTCTGAGTCACTCAAACATACCATGGAAGCAAATCAACAAGAGAACTCCTCTACTACAAAATGGCTCATGGCTAACGCTATTGTGGCTACCCCATGCAGACTTATCAATTAATAAAAATACCCAATTCGCTCGGTGGATTAGAAGTCAGATAACAATTGTTGCAGATGTACTGTTAGAATGTCAAAACTTTTCTCCATCGGACTTTAGCATAAATCATCGATTGCCACACAAAGAATGGCTTAACCTGATGATGATTAGCACACAAGTGGGACGAACTGCAAAGAAAAGGCTGAGCTCAATTTTAGCCTAGATGATGAACAATGGGGTATAATCAAAAACGCAGAAACTCCTCTTTAAACATTATATTGCAGGAAAATGTTTACAAACCTATCTTGAGATCGTACCTTACCACAGCTAGAATCCACTGTTCAAATAGTCAGTTGGATGGCAATTGCTTCAGAGGTTGCAACACCATAGGTTCCTTAAAACATATGTTATGGGATTGCCCCAAAGTTCAGCATATTTGGATGGTGACCTATAATACCCTGGAGAAACTATGGGATACAGTTATTCCTCAAAAACCAGAAGAGGCATTATTAGGCTTACCACTCCCAGGTCTTTCTAAAAATGACCAATTTCTATCAAATCACATATTTCTGGCTACTAGAAGCATAATTGCAAAACATTGGGAAAAAACTGTTCCAGCCTTTGAGGAGGTTCTACGGAAGATTGAGTTTATTCGCTCCATGAGTGTCTTATCTGCCGAGATAGATTCAAAATACAAGAAATGGGCCTCCTTCCGATGAGGTTGGTGAATGTGGACATGGAAATAGGGTAATATTTTCCTTCTTTTTCTTCTTTCATTCTTCTATTTATATATATATTTTTTTTCTATTGTTAGAATATTGCTCAGTATTACATTAGAAATACTAGGAGAAGTTAAGTGTACTTCTTTAACAAAAACAAAAAAGAGTGAGAAATAGTTGCAGTTAATGTGTTTATTATAATTTGTAAAGCATCATACTACAATGTTTTGTATTATTTCATTATGAAGACATGTTCAAATGCGTTGTGACCTACTTTTCTCATAATAAAAATGTATTTAAAATAAATATATATATTTGAGCTTCAGCCTGATGATCATACCTTCTAGTGAACAGTTTGTCTTGATTTCCTGAAGTATTGATTTATTGTATCTTCTTGTAGTCCAAGGGACTCTAAGCAGTCTTCTGCAACATCACATTTCAAAGGCGTCAATTCAACGGCGCTCAGGCTTCTTTATGGTCCAGCTCTCACATCCGTATATTACTACTGGGAAGAACATAGTTCGAACAATGCAGACCTTTGTTGATAATTTAATATCTTTACTTTTTTCTAGCTTGTCCAAGCTTGCCATAGCTTTCCTCCCCAGAAGCAAACGTCTTTTCATTTCATGACTACAGTCACCATCTACAGAGATCTTGGATCCAAGGAAAATAAAATCTGTCACTTCTTTCCCGTCTATTTTCCAGGAAGTGAGATTGCCGTTTGCCATGATCTTCATCTTTTAACGTTGAGCAACAGGCCAACTTTTGGTCTCTCTCTTCTTTTACCCTCATCAATAAGTCCTTTAGTTCCTTGTCACTTTCAGCTATCAGAGTAGTATCATCGGCATATCTGAGGTTGTTGATATTCCTTCCAGTATTATTGATTCCGGCTTTGGATTCATCCAGTCCAGCCTTACGCATGATGTATTCTGCATATAAGTTGAATAAATAAGATGACAATATACAACTTTGTTGCACTCCTTTTCCGATCTTGAAACATTCTGTTGTCCCATGTTCGGTTCTGACCTTGGCTACTTGGTCAACATACAGATTCTTTAGGAGGAGGATGAGATGATCTGGTACTCCCATTTCTTTAAGGACATTCCACATTTTGTGGTAATCCACACAGTCAAAGGCTTTAGAATAGTCTATGAAGCAGGAGTAAATGTTTTTTTTTAACTCTCTTGCTTTCTCTATTTTCCAGCGGACATTGGCAATTTGATCTCTTGTGCCTTTTTCTCTGCAAAACCTGGCTTGCACATCAGGTAGCTCCCGGTCCATATATTGTTGGAGTTGAACTTGTAGAATCTTAAGCATTACCTTGCTGGCATGTGAAATGAGTGCAATTGTTTGATAATTAGAGCA
Organism: Discoglossus pictus; assembly: GCA_027410445.1. Taxonomy (NCBI): domain Eukaryota; kingdom Metazoa; phylum Chordata; class Amphibia; order Anura; family Alytidae; genus Discoglossus; species Discoglossus pictus. Next base: position 231,151,990 of record CM050164.1, on the reverse strand, counting down.
CTCTTTGGCACTGCCTTTTTTGGGATTGGGATGTAGAGTGACCTTTTCCAGTCTATTGGCCATTGTTGAGTTTTCCAAATATGTTGGCAGAAGGCAAGTAATACTTTCACAGCATCATCCTGTAGAGTTTTGAATAGTTAAATTGAGAATCCATCACCTCCTGCAGCCTTGTTATCAGCAAGGCATCCTAGGGACTAATTGGACAAATTATTGAGGTCATCATTGCTGTCAAGATCCTTCCTGTATAGATCTTCAGTGTATTCCTTCCACCTCTTCTTTATCTGATCTTGTTCTCTTAACTCCCTACCATTTTTGTCTTTTATCATGCCCACTTTTGCAAGAAAGGTGCCTTTTAGGTTCCCAATTTTCTTGAAGAGATCTCTTGATTTAGTTGCTGTCAAAAAGGCAAGGTCAAACTTCCAGAAAGACAACAATTCCCACCATATTTACAAAACATTATGACTGAACCTACCTTTCCAAACTACAAAAATTTCAAAACAAACATAAGATAATACAATAGTGCCATATCCTTTGCATCTATGGGGCAACATTGGCTGCTAATGTACCAGGACATGGGCCTTACTGCTTTAAAGTCCAAGGCCAAATTTATCATTGTACTTCACATTTACATCCAGAGGAAGGAGAGCAAAGAAAATGTGCTCAACCATATGTCCTAGATACAATGGAAGCTGTTGACCAACGTATGCAGCCGCAAGAAGATAAAAAATGCTTACACAGTGTTTTTATAGAGCTAGATAAAATTATGGCCAATAACCCCTACACTCAAGCTTATAAAAAATTGGCAGAAGTAGAAAAGGAACAACAACTTCATGCAGAAATACATCAATTACCAATCCCAAAGGTCAATATGGTGCTTAAAAGAGATATACATACTGATAAACACCGTTATAATTTGCCAACATCAAATGCGGTTGCAATGGTGTTTCAAAATGATGAAGGAGAACCACCATTTCAGAGAGACATTAGAATATATCCCAGAAATGAGGAGCAACCTTTCATTAATATAAGTATCTTAAGTACAAATTTAGATCCAATGACATATCCAATATTTTTTCCACACAGAGAAGAAGGTTGGCAACCAAAATTAACTCTTCCCAGTTACCAAAATTCCAAAGTACGAGTGAGAAATACCGTAATATTTCCATGCTTGAATTTAAAGTAGCTCAAATTGCCATTCGAAATACATTCAATCCAATTTTATTTGGTGGAAAAATAACACAACAATGGATTATTGATTCCTATTTGAGGCCAATAATTTAAACTTCATAAAATATCAACAAGATAAACTACGTGTAGAACAGTATTGTGGATTAATGGATTATGTGGATTATGTCGCTGAGGTTGCTACAAGTAGAGACATGACAGCTGGCAAAGCCATCATTTTACCATCTTCTTTCCAGGGATCTCCTCGCAATATGCGAGAAGGATACAATGATGCTATGGCTATTGTCACCAAATTTGGGAAAGCAGATTTATTTATTACATTTACATGTAATCCGCAATGACCAGAGATTACCCAAAATTTACTTATTGGCCAAACTGCTTCCTATAGGCCAGATTTAGTAGCCAGAGTTTTCAAAATTAAATTAAATGAATTAATACGTGACATCACTATAACTCAGTTATTTGGAAAATGTCTGGCTTATGTTTATATAATTGAATTTCAAAAAGAGGCCTTCCACATGCACATCTTTTTATAATCCTTCAAGAAAAAGATAAATTAGATACTGGTGACAAAGTAAATTCTGTCATTATTGCTGAACTACCAGATCCAGAACTATATGGTAGACTATATGATGTAACTAATCGTATTATTCACGGACCGTGTGGAGATGTTAATCCCCAGTCACCATGTATGGAAAATAATAAATGTACTAAACAATTTCCAAAAGATTATAGAGACAAAACTTATGACAATTGTGATGGCTATCCATTATATAGAAGAAGAGAGGGACAAACTGCCATTATTCATGGGAAAAACGTCGACAATAGATATGTGGTACCATACAATCCACATTTACTCATGAAGTATAATGCACACATTAATGTAGAAGCCTGCACTTCCATCAAATCCATTAAATATGTCTACAAATATATTTACAAAGGCTATGATGCAGCTACTGTAGTCGCAAAAGTGCAGACAATACCGAATGCACTGAGTTAGTACATGATGAACTTGCATCTCATGTAGATGCTCGCTATGTCAGTGCGCCAGAAGCTATGTGGCGTCTTCTAAAATTCGAAATGCATGATGGATCACATGCAGTATATAGATTAGCTGTACATTTGCCAAAAAGACATTTAGTGTATTTACATGCTAGAAATGAAACAAATGCATTGGCACAAAGTGAGCATAGTCACACTACACTAACTGCATGGTTTCAATTAAATTCAACTGATTCCCAGGCAAGACAATTCTTATATATTGACATTCCATATCATTATGTTTTTGTTAATGGATTATGACGACCAAGAAAAAGCCGGGGGGAAAAAATAATACCAAGAATTTACACTGTCAGTCCAAGAGACCTTGAACGTTTCTGCTTACGACTACTACTTTTAAATGTTCCTGGTGCACAAAGTTTTGAACACTTAAGAATTGTTAATGACATAGTATATGAATCATTTCATTTAGCTGCATGGAAACTTACTAGCTGATGATACAGAATGGGAAAGATTTCTAGAAGAAGCAGCACTATGTCAAATGCCACGGCAGTTGAGGGAGCAATTTGCATTCATTTGTATCTTCTCAAATGCTCCAAATGCATTAGCTTTGTGGGACACATTTAAAAGTAATATGGCTGAAGACTTTATGCAACGATACAATGAGCCGATTGCACAATTAAAAGCATTAATGGAAATCCAAGAAGTATTTTTAACTCATGGATTAAGTTGTGCAAGTTTTAATCTCCCAGATGCAGGTCTTATAGACGACATCAACTTTGAAGACTATGACAATCAACTACAAGCACAAAGAACAGAAGAAAGACTTGCAACTTTAAATACATTACAATTGCAAGCATTTAAGTCCATCAAAGATGCACTAGATGATGACATGGTCAAAGAGCGTTATTTCTATCTTGATGGACCTGGCGGATCAGAAAAACGTATCTATATAATTTACTGATGAGTTTTCCACGAGCACAAGGTCAAATAGCACTCGCATTTGCAACCACTGGAATTGCTGCCCTTTTGTTAGAAGGTGAAAGAACTTTGCATAGTAGCTTTAAACTACCAGTGCCTATTTTAGAAACATCAGTGTCGGATATTCAGATGACATCATTACAAGACAAAAAACTTTAAAAAAGTAAATGAATTATAATAGATGAGGCTACAATGTCATGCTATGCCCTACAATGTATTGACCGTTTGCTTCGTGAAGTCATGGATAATACTTTGCCATTTGGTGGAAAGGTAATGTTGTTAGGTGGCGATTTTAGACAACCATTACCTGTCGTTGTACATGAAAATGTAACCAACATTATCGAAACGTGTATAAAGTCAAGTACACCATGGAAAAAATGTACACATCTTCAACTACAACAAAATATGCGATCAGAAGGACAAAATTATTACACTGATTGGCTTATTACAATTGGAGAAGGAAAAACCCACGAATCCCAAATTTACCTGACGACACTGTGCACATCCCACCTCATATGATTTGCAAACAAGATCTTATATCGGCTATATTCGAAACTACAATAAATAACGAGGACTATTCTGAACTTGCCAACATAGTCATACTAACATGCAAAAATAATGATGCATTGCTTCTCAATAATGAAATATTTAAAAAAAATAATGCACCACAAAAAAATTATCACAGTGCTGATTCTGTACTTGCTGATGACAAAGAAAGTCAGGCAAACTTTTCCACTGAATTCATAAACTCATTAAATCCTTCTGGAATGCCACCACATATTTTGCAGCTAAAGAAAGGTGCAATTGTCATGTTCCTGCAAAATATGAACCCAATAAAAGGCCTATGCAATGGGACAAGATTAATTGTTCAACAATTAAAGGACCATTTCATAGATGCTGAAGTTCTAACTGCTACCCATAAAGGTTAAAGAGTTTTCATACCAAGGATAGATTTAGCACCAAGTGAAAGTAGCCTCCCTTTTATACTTCAAAGAAGACAATTTCCCATCATCATGGCATTTGCCATGACCATTAATAAATCACAAGGACAAACTTTCACATCTGTGGGTATATTCTTAGAACAACCAGTATTTGCACATGGCCAATTGTACGTTGCCTTATCACGGTGCAAAAATCCACAGGCTATTAAAGTTTACATTGAAAACAATGAAAGTCAAGGTGATTTATTAGAGGATGGACGCATTTTTACCAAAAACATTGTCTACTATGAAGTACTGTAAGTTTCAATCAAAGAAACACAACCCATAGCACACAAAATGTAAAGAAAAGTAACAAATCACATGAAGAACAATTTAACAACAAAAAACAAAGCAAAGATATAGAGAACCGGCGGTTTCTTTCAATAATTTATTTTTGTGGCACTCAAAAACTTTTCACACCACCACTATTTCCATATTAAGCTCTATACAATGGCAAAACACATAGATTACAGTGGTTACACATCACGGACGAACTTTAATGTCTTGCGTTCTCTTTTTAGTGAACCACTTTTCCTCAGAGGAAACTCTATGTGCCATTTTAAACAATTACAACACCAACAAACAAATGTCAACCATTACAAACCACCAATCACTAAATAACTCATTACTAATTGATGGAAGTACTATTTATGCATGATTAGCCCCACAAAACACTTGCCTTGCATTTTCAAACAAATTAGGTTGAAATGTTAAGTAACTATGTTACTGTTTATAATGTTACAAGTTTTACAAATAAGAAGTTAAAGTTGGTTAGTTAGACATATTACAAAGTTGATGTTAACAGCACAAGAATGCTTTACTACACAATGTAAATGTTGTATTTCATGTAAAATATTAATCTAGGGAGTAATTCGATTGCCAGTTAATGGGGTCAGGAAGGAATTCATTTTTTCCCACTTTTATACAATTGGCTAAGTTTCAAGGAGGGTTTTTACTGTTTGCCTTCCTCTGGATTCAATATTTATTTACGTTAACAGTTCTTAATCTACAAGTTGCATGTTAAAAAAACGTTATGTCAAGTTTACAGTATTCAGTCATCCAATGTTCAACTGTTCTTACATTCAAATGTTACCACTTTTACCAGAAAACACTTCAGTTCATCAACAAAAAAAGACAATGTTCAAACAATAAACATGTTTAACCTAATAATTCTACTTCTTTCGACATAAAAAAAGGGTTATAAGTGTGAAATATGTATATTACCGAACAAACAAATTTACAAACATACACATCTCATTGCCGTCATTTTTTGACAGGCTAGTCGCTAGTTATAAATAATTGTTGTGGTGAACTACCTACTTATAAAGTCCACAACACAAGCTGAGATCCCGCTCCATGCTGATGATAGCCAGTAAGCTTGAAACAGCTGTACATGGATAGGATATTTAGCTTTTGTTTAATCCAACCTTGGCTTTGCATTAAAGCTGTGTAATACAGCATGCATAAGCTTATAGGAATCCATGTTTGATAATGGCTATGGATTGAAGAGTGAGGCATTTGTGGCCACATTTGCATGTTCCAGCTCTGCTTCCCAGAATGCAGTGTAATAACTGTTTTTCTCAGAATTCTGAGCTGGAGGCAGTTTTTTTAATTTGTTTTAGACATTCAAATGTGAACACAGATGTACTATTTATTTACTATATATATATATTGTGATATCGCTGCTGTCACACTCAGGGTTCGTGCCCTTGTATCCGGCACCACCATGGAGTACTCAGGAGCCTTTTTTTAAATATAAGCAGTTGTATATTATTTTAGCACAGCAAAACAACATAAATTGTGCAAAACAAAAGCCTAGCTTCACGTTGAAGCACTGACTTACTCTTGGCTGCAGTTCCCTCACTGTCCAAGATAAAGTCCAAGCAAAACAAAAGTCCAAACAAAAGCTTGCTGGATTTCAAGTCTCCCTTGTAGCAGGGGATTTTCACAGTCGACTCTGGTGTATTGCAAACACTAAAGCTTGACAGAGACTGGCCTTTTATAAAGACAATCTGCATGTCAAACCAATAAAAGGACATGTTCTGTAAATTAAATAATAATCATATTAGGAGATTGAGACAAAAAGAAACAGGTTCAGGGGATACCGAGCAGAGTACACCATCTACAGCCCACTGGGAGACAAACTCATCTATTCGCCCAGTGGACAAAGCTAGGTGGTACTCTGCCCGGATACGGGAGCGGACCAGTGCCCGGAACATGGCCTCAGGTGACAATGGAACCCCCTTTATCAAACACTGCTTCCTGGACTTATATATAGCCAGCTTGGCTAATGCCAGGAGCAGGTTGACGAGGAGGTCCCTGGCCCTATTGCCCCAGGACACTGGGCGCCCAAAAATAAATATGTGTGGGGAGAAATGCAGCCAGAACCGTAGGAGGAGGCCCCTCAAGAGTGACAAGAGGGGCTGCAGTCTGGCACAACTAAAATAAATATGATACACAGACTCTCCCTTGCCACAGGATGGACAAGTGGAGGGAGAGTCTGTGAAATTAGCCAAGTAATTTCTCGTGCTCAGTGCACCATGGAGCACTCTCCAACTCAAGTCCGCAGTGGGTCGTGGAACTAAAGTAGAATAAAGCTCCCTCCACTGAGGCCTCTTGCCCTCGTCAGCTGGGAGGACCTGCATCCAGATGGTATCGGGACGGGTCACGAGGGCAAGGAAGTGCACTGTATGGAGCACGAGAGAATACAAGCTCTTCCTCTGCATGCCATGAGAGCATGCCGAGAGTATGTCCCTCAACCGGAGCAGGGGTGTTAGAAGGTGCATGTGGCACTCCGGCTTGCAAAGCCCCATGAAGGAAGGTGCAAGAGTCGGGGGAGATGGCATTCTTAATCTCCTGGAGCAAGTGCCTCGGGACTTTGGGTGCCATATATCCCAATCGGAGCGCAAGCTCCTGAGGTGACACCCAATCGGAGCGCTCGTAGTCCAGAAGATCCCCGACTCGTGACAACCATGCCTGACTAAGGCGGCGGATGATGCTGGGGGACTGTAACAACGGAGCCCCTGCTGCTGGATTATATAATATGGGCTCCTTAAATATTTCATCCCCCAAAGGCACACCTTGCCTGGTCACGGAGACCATGCTCCAGGCCTTGAGGGTTTCCTGGTAGTATGCCTGCAACACCGAGAGGTCTCTCCCAAACCCCTCGGGCCTGATAGGAAATAATTGCCGGTCATACCCCAGGTTGCGCAACTGGCGATAAAAGCTGGAGGCCAGTGCGCACCACTGCGTAGAGGGATCTGCATATAGGTATTTCTGCAGGTACTAAAGGCAGAAGGTGGACAACTGGGAGCGCACACATACCACTCCCTGCCCACCCTCCACCAAAGGCAGACTTGCCACACCCGAGGAGACCCAATGCTTTCCAATCCAGAGGAAATCTGACAAACTCCTCTGGATGTTGCTGACAAACTGGGGGTCGGACTGATTTATCACTAGAGTCCGCCCCCTAAGGGAAAGCATTATTGCTAGACCCCTCCATCATCCCAGACGAGAGAGGACACTGTCCTCTAGCTCCCTTCAGCTTCCGCAGCGGACAGGTAGACTCCCAGATATTTCATGACATCTGCCTCCCACGAGATGTTACGGAATGTGAGAGGCAAAGAGTCCACCTGTATGGAACCCTTTATAAGGCCTGTGCATTTGGAGCAGTTGATCTGAGCAGAGGAGGCAGCTGAATATTCCTCCTGACACTCTTTTGCCAGCTCAAGATCAACTGGGTCCTGGGCCACGAGGAGCACATCATCAGCATAGGCTGAAAGGACGATCCGCATGTCTGGCTCTCTAAGCACCAGCCCTGTGAGCCTTTTCCTCAACAGGCAGATGAAAGGCTCGATGTCCAGCGCATATAACTGTCCAGACAAGGGACATCCTTGATGTACCCCTCGTCCAAATACCAAAGGTGCTGTTAGGGACCAATTGATTTTAAGTAAACACTCTGCAGAGGCGTACAGCGTTGTTATATAGCCTACAAATTGTGGGCCAAAGCCGCATTCCTGCAGAGTGGCTTTGAGGTAACCATGGTCCACCCTGTCAAACGCCTTCTCTTGATCTAGGTAGAGAAAGGCAAGTGACAGACCAGTCCTGCGAGAGTATTGCAGGAGATCCCGGACCAGAAAGATGCTGTCAAAGATAGTCCGGCCCGGGATCGCATAGGACTGGTCAGGGTGAACCAATTCTGCGAGCACAGATCCAAGCCTACGCGAGATGGCTTTCGCTACTATATTATAATCTGTGCTGAGCAGTGAGACCGGTCGCCAGTTCTTAATAAGGTGAAGATCCCCCTTTTTGGGCAGCAGGGCAAGTATTGCCCTGCGACAAGACAGGGGCATCTCCCCAGTGTCCAGGGCTTCCCCAAGGACCAGATGGAAATCAGGTCCCAGAGTCTCCCAGAAAAATTGGAAAAACTCTACATTCAGACCACCCAGTCCTGGAGATTTCTCACAGGACATGGCACGGAGGGCTTCAGAGAGCTCTTGAAAAGATATTGGCATATCAAGCTGCTCCCTTATACCCTCATTGACTACTATTGCCCCCCTTTTTCTCCAGTGAGTAGAAAAGGCGTGAGACGCGGTCTAGATCTTTAAGAAAACCTAAGCGGCTACGCACATATGCCCCCCTGGCCTGGTGTCGTTCCAGGTCACGGAGGACACCTTTCCTTTCTACATACTCGCTCTGCAGGGATTGGTCCCTACAAGTGAACAGCCTCCGCTCTAGATGTAGCACCTCCCCCCAGAGTGACTCCAGTTCAGCTTCGCACTGCCCACTCGCACCCTTGGTATATTCCTGACACAGAAATCGCAAATGACCCTTGCCCACGTCCCACCACTGTTTTAACGTGGCAAAGTCCCCCTTGCAACCCCTCCAGTCCGTCCAAAACTCCCGGATCAATGTCAGGAGCCCCTGGTTTTTCAACAAAGCATTGTTGAAGTGCCAATAGGCGGCTTGTGGCGCTGTTGGTGTTAGCGCCACTGTCACAGACACACAGTTGTGGTCTGTGAAAGGAGCCAGCCTAATGGCACAAGAACGGGCTTGTGACATATAGTGACTAGATATATATAGTCTATCGATCCGGGAGTGGGTCACCAGACCGACTCTCACCCTGACGTAGGTGAAGCCTTCTGATGCCCCTGGGTTCTGTTCTCACCAGATATCCTCTGAGGAGAAGCGGGTGATGAGCTACCGCATGGCTGACGCAGAAGGCAGGTAAGGCTCTGGACTATTTCGGTCCAGAGCATCGAGGGTACAGTTGAAATCCCCCCCGAGAACCAAACACTCATCTGCATCAACTGTCTCTAAAAAGTGGGACAATCTGGCTAAGAACCTCACTCTCTCGGGCCCTCTAGCAGGGGCATATACATTAACTAGGTTAATTACGCTACCGTGGTCTCGGACCCGGAGGTGGATTAGAAGGCCTGGTATAACAGCTGTCACAAGCAGCAGCTCTGGCTGGAAAGACTCTGAGGACAGCCGTTGGTATTAAGCGTGCTGATGTGCAAAGCCATTACTGCGTGTCAGGAATTGTGCGTTCCTCAGTCTCTTGAGACTGCTGATAGGCCACGCACATTTTATAGAAGTTCAGGATGCGAAAATATTCAGCAGTCCCAGATTTCTTGGCCCTATTGCTGACCTCTAGATATTGCTGGAGAGAGTGGATAATAAACAACATATTACTCCACTTTCTCAAGGCCAGCTGCACCTTCCTTTTCTTTTGCCCATGAAGGGTGCTTTCAAGGAATTGGTCTAATTCCTTTAGAATCTGATGTCCCCTCTAGTGGATCACCCCTCGGCTCCTCTCTGATGTCCCCTCTAGTGGATCACCCCTGGGCTCCTCTTGGCTGAGGGCTTCTACCCCATCCTCCCCGGCTGGGGTCAGTTTCCTCAGCTTCATTCTAAGGGACCCCCTCTTGGATGATATAGAAGGAGTCCCTTTAGCACACTTCATGCTAAATTGTGGACCCTGAGATTGCTGTTGCACCCCTGCAGCTTCAGGGGTGCATTCAGGGGTAGCTGGCTGCACAGCAGTGTCTGGCATGGCTTCCTTAGTGGAAGCCTTGGAGGCTTTATATGCCTCCTCTGCCATTTCCACCACTGCTTGCTCAGCTTGGATTGCACTGATGTTAGGGTCAGTGGAAAACGGAGGAGGGTTGACAGGCTCCCCCATGATGTTAACAGCAAAACCTGCCCTATCATCCTCCCCCATATCCACTTCCCCTGGTGCCACATCCCCCCTGACAGACAAATCTATCGGGTCCTGAATGGGGGTCAGGCCTATATTCCCCCCCTCCGGTAGTGACTCAGCCTGGGATCAACTAACAAAGCCTGAGTTATGTCACTGGAGAGTGATACCGGAGAAGGAGACAGACTGGTGCCTCCGAAGCTCAGCACTTCAGGGACACTGACCACCCATTCAGCAGGGGCTTTACTGGGGCCCCCCTCATAGGCCAGAGGCAGAACCTGATCGTTCTTTTCCACCCCTGACTCACTTGGGAGACTCTCTTGTCCCTGCTTTTCCTCCAGACCCTTATCCACATTATCCCCTTTTAGGTCTGGAGGGAGAGTTGTGTGGTCTGGCACCGGCTGGCTGAGTGTAATAACCGGGCCAGACAATGCCACCGGATGAGGAGAAGATGTTTTGCTCCTCTTTCTGCTTTTGGAGGGTGGTGTTCCAAAATAAAGCACCTTATGTGTCCTCTTCCTGGGGACGTCACTCCTGGAAGAGGAGCTGTCACCAACTGCCTCCCCTGCAGAGGGGTTATTATCCCTCTGCTTATCCTGTGCCCCCACACTAACTAATGTTTTTATTTGGGGGGCAGAAAGGAACTTTGGGGAAACAGCCGTGGCACTGGGAGGACCGGTGACATTCTTCCCCTTCTTCCCTGTGTCTGCAGTTTTGCTGGAGACCGCAGACACAGTTGGCTTTTGTGGGGAAGAAGGGGGCTTGGAGGCCGTGGTGGTGGTATGAGGAGCGGCCTCCTTACCTGAGCTCTCTGGGGGTGCTATACTAGTGAAGGTGCCATTTGCTGGGGCTGGGACAGGATGTTTAACATTAGGGCAATTCCTACGTGTGTGTCCCAGCCCCTTGCAAAGATAACATTGCACCTCTGTAGTGCTGTAAAATATTCTGTACAGCACCCCCTCAAATGGAACCCCAAAAGACCCCTCGATGTTCTCTGTGCCCCTGGGCAGGCACATTTGTACCTGCCTCTTGAAAGAGAGCATGTGTCTTAGTGCTCTCTCTCTGCACCCCAGGGGAAATTTTATAATAGGTGTTTCTATTTCCCCTAGGGCTTGCAGGTGGGGGCGCAGGATGGAGTCTTGTAGGAAGGGGGGGGCACATTTGAGAGTGTAACTTTAGTGCCCAACCCTTCCAGGGGTTCAATTGGGACATATAATCCCCCCACTGTGATGCCCCTCTGTATGAGTTTGTGATCAGCAGCCAGCGTACAGGTAAAGAAGACAGCTTTCCCATACATTTTGCTGGCTGCTACTATAACAGAAGGGCTGATGACATTAGCTGCAGCATGCAGATAGATCTCGATACTATAAACCCCAGACATCTGACACTAAACCCCATGCTTCCTAGTGATCTGCCCCTCAGCCCCAGCGATGGTATTGCTGGGGCCAGCAGAAACCACCTGTGACCAGGTATTAGTCACAGGGGTAGCTCTGCTGGCAGAAGGTGTTTTTCCACCAGGAGCTGGGGTTCTTATTTGTCTGGGGCCTATGCTGTGCAGTACTGCAGCTTGGATTTTCAGGGGCCATTATTTCCCCTTTTGGCCCCTGAGGCTTCTTAGGGACATTATCCCTCATGATTTAACTATGATGTTTTATTTTATTTTATTTTTTTGTTTTATGATTTTTATTGTTTTCTTCTTTTAAAGAAATTATAAAAAAAGTGAAAAAATAAAACAAAATAAACAAAATTGACAAAGTAACAAAAATTAAGGGAGAGAGACTTTATGTTGTTTGGCAGTGGAAGGGTTACTGGCTGTTTAAATTGCCTTACAGAGAGCTTTTGTACTCTTTTCTTTCTAACTTTCTATTTTTTTACTCTCTATCTCTCTTCCTTTTTCCTTTCTTACTCTCTCTCACTCTGTTTTCTCTAATTTTTTCTCCTCTGTCTTTCCTTGTTTTACACAGCCTCCATTTTTTTTTTTTACAAAACTCAGATTTTTTATCTTTTCCACTACCCACAAAGATGTTTCTTTTCCTCTCTCCCTAAAAAACACAAAACCCAACACCAAACAAAGTAAACAAAACCTGAAAAACTTTAAAAAAAAATTAAACTAAAAGCTCCAGGAGTGAAGGTGCAGTGCTAGGGGAGGGGTGTGGCAAAGTATCAAGGAGACAGCTCATCCTCCTGGGATAGAGAGCTGAGCCTGCCTCCCAGAAAACTGTAGATTAAATTAAACTAAAAAAGCCACACAAAAACTCCCAAAAAAACTGATAGCACCGTGCACCAAGTGCTTGTTAACAAAAAAGTGAAAAAAGAAAATGGTATTTTGAGGGATTAAGGTCCTAAAAAACCTTCTTTGGAGAGCCCAGAGATGCACACAACATGCTCTGCAGCCCTCTGTCCAGCTCAGACTGAGCTCTCTCCCTCAGCTGGGTGCTAATCAGACCTTTAAAGGTGGAACCCAGCTGGGCTTGATTAGCCTGCCGTGTTAACCCTGTCATCTCCTAGTGGACAAGTGGACACAGGGCTCTGCTCAGTTTCTCTCCCACTATACTCCATCAATGACTCTGTTACAATATATATATATATATATATATATATATATATATATATATATATATATACAGTATCTGACAAAAGTGAGTAGACCCCTCACATTTTTGAAAATATTTTATTATATATTTTCTTGTGACACTGAAGAATTGGCACTCTGCTACAATGTAAAGTAGTAAGTGCAAAGCCTGTATAACAGTGTAAATTTGCTGTCCCCTCCAAATAACTCAACACAGCCATTAATGTCTAAGCCGTTGGCAACAAAAGTGAGTACACCCCGAAGTGGAAATGTCCAAATTGGGCCCAAAGTGTCAATATTTTGTATGGCCACCATTATTTTCCAGTACTGCCTTAACCGTCATGGACATGGAGTTCACCAGAGCTTCACAGGTTGCCACTGGAGTCCTCTTCCACTCCTCCATGATGACATCACGGAGCTGGTGGATGTTAGAGACCTTGCACTCCCCCACCTTCCGTTTGAGGATGACCCTCAGATGCTCAATAGGGTTTAGGTCTGGAGACATGCTTGGCCAGTCTATCACCTTTACCTTCAGCATCTTTAGCAAAGCAGTGGTCGTCTTGTGTTTGGGGTCGTTATCATGTTGGAATACTGCCCTGCGGCCCAGTCTCTGAAGGGAGGGGATCATGCTCTGCTTCAGTATGTCACAGTACATGTTGGCATTCATGGTTCCCTCAATGAACTGTGCTCCCCAGTGCCGGCAGGGCTAACAGTCGTAACTATTATATAACTAGTTACTTGTCTGTCAAAAATGACGGGGCAATAACATTTGAAGTCATGGCAATGCTGTTTGCCACACAATGTAAAGCTTTTGCTACTCTGAGGACCTTTGGCGCTCATTGCGAGCCTCTCCTCTTGTGTACTTTTGCTCACTGAGCACCTGTGCTGCTCATTGCGAGCCTCTCCCCTCGTGTGCTTGAAGTTTTGTGCTTTGCAACGATCATCTTCGGCGCTCATCGCAAAGACAGATATATCAGTACAGTGTTAAATATACAATTTTTTTAGTGCAGTGTAAATTAGAAAATGTTTTCAGGTCTAAGAGCATATTAAAGTGATTTAAATATGTAAGTGCTTTGAGACTGCCATCGCTGATAGCCAATGAGCAGTAATCCAGATATATATAACTGCAGTAAAAAAAATTGGGTGCAGTGGAAAGTATACATTTTTATTTTCCATTACTAATTAATACTTATTAAATGAATGTTCGTTAATAATTAATTCTGAATGAACAAATGTATTAGGAAGTGCGAAGCATTAATGTATTCATAAAGTAACAGCAGTGTAAAATATGCTATTTAGCGTTTATTTTATTTAGATATATTTTTTAGAATTAATTAATTCATTAATTAATTAATAAATTAATATACTCTACCTATTTCTAATTAATATATCCAGCAATCAATATCCTGAAGAGCTAACAATCTCTTTTGATTTTCCTGCAGCATACAATGTACAGTTGGACTGTTGCTGCCCTGATGAGAAAGTGTCAGCAGTGGGCCAATTGTGCAGTATAAATAGGCTGTGTGCGCCATTTTAGATTTGTAATGTTATTAGTTGCAAGTTAGTGTTAAAAAATGGAGGCAATTGTCTATGGCCCTCATTCAATTGCAATTTGGCCAATTGAATATGGGTACCAAAATATTGTCCTGTGGATTCTATTTAGGAATCCTTGAACAACCAACCAAGGTTGTACAGAAACACCTTTTATGCAGCCTTTATTTTAATTATTATTGCCACATACTAATTTAAAAAAATTCAATCTTTATTTGTACATTTAAAATGTTGTTAAAAATGCAACGATTAAAAAAATCATGTTAAACCCAAGGTGTTAAACCCAAGGTGTTGATTAGGGCTCTAAATAAGCACATAACATATTTTTTTTAAATAAGTTTTTAGTTAGTAAGCATCTATCCAAAAGCAAGGTTTTCACTAACTACAAACTTATTTAAAAAAATATGCTATGTGCTTATTTAGAGCCCTATTCAATTGGCCAAATTACAATTGAATGAGGGCCTATGTGTGCTGCGGCTCACAAGCATTTTCCGTCCTTTCTAATAGTGTATTTTGTACCTCGTACGTTCCTGGGTAAAAGTGGTACGCGTCTGGTGGTGTTTTGCGCTGTTCGGGGTCGTGTAGCATTGTTTTCATTTTTTTGGGCCACCATTTTTTTTCTTGCTTAGACGATTTTCGAGTGCCGAAACTCGTCAAATTCGGCTTAAATTCATGTGCGATTTCACTCCCAGACGTCCTGGCTGTCCCGCCATGCTGTGTGTGGGTTTTATTTTCTGTATCTTTGGGTTTTTCGATTCACGCGGTTCGGCTGTTAACTTCGTATTTTTCCGACCTGGTATTTTTTTTTTCTAAGTCCCGCATTCCCTACTGCTTGCAGCCTAAGGCAATCCCACATTTCCTAACTGCTTGGAGATCAAGTCCTGCGTGTTTCAATGCCTCAATTGCTCTCCTCGCTATGTGATGCTCACAGCCGATGAGCGGCTTCCGCGCTCATTGGTTAAGTGCTCCGAACTCGGAAGACTTCTGTGCTTCAACAGCAGCTCGCCTCAATATGCGAGGCTCGCAAGCGTGATGACGATTCGCAGTTTGACAACTATTATATGTGATTATCCCAAACAAATCAAACTTTAAACAAATCAACTTAGTTATCAATATAAACTTGTGAGATATAATGTAATCTATATGTAATTATTGTTCCTGAGATTCCTCCTGAGGGACAACAAGGAGACAATCAGACCTTCTCTCTCTTTACCATCAAGTTTCAGGAATGTTTCATCTGAACAGAAATAAATGGAACATTAATAGGTGGATCATTGAAAGGGGGATCAGGGGAGGAACAAAATGCTGCAAGTTAAGAATTGCAGGTTTCAGAAATGTAATGGCGCTTCAATGATATAGGCTGGCATATCCAGGATGTTTGCCATAACAGTGGTGCAAAGTGGGTGAAGATCTTGATGGAACAACTCTTACTGGGTCTGCAAGTTTAACATAGTTCCTCCATGGAAACATGACAACGAGTAGTTTAAATCTAAGGGTATTTACTTAGATGCTCCAGTTTGATACAGCTAGAGGTGTTCCACAGCATTATTGGGGAGTATTGGAGAGGGCTCCTTCCAGAAGGATTGTACTTTATGCTCACAAGGAGAAAGGATTTTCCCTGTGGTGGAGCTACTGCTAGTGAAGCAACTGCAATGTACCAGGGTCTGCAACATTGTAGGAGACCCCTGCTATTGGCAGTGTCCTGGGGTAAAGGGGCCTCTTAATTTAGTAGGCAAGAAAAGCAGATCAGGTGATCTGGTCATTCTATAGTTATCTGACTAACCACCTACATTTTTATCTTATTTACCCCTAAAGTTACCTACATTTTATAGAGAAGTTACAGTGGAGAGGCCTTACTAATTCTGATTTTTTTCACTTATTGCCAAAGCTACCTTGGCACTACTAAACAGCTGCCTGAGAAGTATTGTCTAATACAAACTGCACACAATACTGCTTTAAATCGAAAGATCAGCTGGTATGACTCAAAAATTAGGCTGTGCAGGGTTATGGTGACACAGATGATGCCTTAGTTCTTACAGACCTTGGATAACTGCTAGCTGAGCAGGGTAATCTAGGCAGAATTGCATCACAGATGACTCATCAGGAAATGTTTTCAGTAGGTTGAATATGTTCAGCCATATTACTCCCCCTAACTTCGTGTCTTCTTGTCTTCTCGTGCAGAAGCACAAAAAACACACAAAAATAATCAATAAAACAAAAACCACACAATAAAATGGGTAGTAGACTGACTCGTGAATAGGGACACCCTTGCTACTAAATAAATTAACTCCTCTCAGTATAGTGGGAGCTTGCCACTCACCTGCAGAAACTCAGTAGTAAACTAGGATCAAGAACAGTGCTGTAACAAGGTCCTAGGACAGCAGATAAATGACTGCTGTCAGATAGTATAACACCTACTGGGAGGCAGACGATAAACCCTTAAATCCCTATAATAATCTTATCGATATAAAGTAAAGACCTATATAGGGAAAGGGTCCTAAGTTATGGTTACTGGGTAAGTGGTGTATATGGAGGAACCTCCGTATATAGTTCTGTATAATGTGATATAGTGCTAAATTAGCTAGTCTATGGGGCAGCCAGTAATATCTTTACCATGAAAGATGTAGAGTCGTGGTATACTGCTGCAATAATAAGTGATAGGCAGTAAGTGAGAAACCTGTCTTGGATTGGCACTGTAATTTATGGTATACTACTACAATAATAAGTGATAGGCTATAAGTGAAAACCTATCTTGTATTAACACTGTAGATTTTAATACACTATATATACACTGCTCAAAAAATAAAGGGTACACTAAAATAACATATCTTAGATCTGAATAAATTGAATATTCTTATGAAATACTTTGTTCTTTACATAGTTGAATGTGCTGACAACAAAATCACACAAAAATAAAAAAAATGGAAATCAAAGCTTTCAACCCATGGAGGTCTGGATTTGGAGTCACACTCAAAATGAAAGTGGAAAAACACACTACAGGCTGATCCAACCTTAAAACAAGTCAACATGAGGCTCAGTAGTGTGTGTGGCCTCCACATGCCTGTATGACTTCCCTACAACGCCTGGGCATGCTCCTGATGAGGTGGCGGATGGTCTCCTGAGGGATCTCCTCCCAGACCTGGACTAAAGCATCTGCCAACTCCTGGACAGTCTGTGGTGCAACGTGACGTTGGTGGATGGAGCGAGACATGATGTCCCAGATGTGCTCAATTGGATTCAGGTCTGGGGAACGGGCGGGCCAGTCCATAGCATCAATGCCTTCGTCTTGCAGGAACTGCTTACACACTCCAGCCACATGAGGTCTAGCATTGTCTTGCATTAGGAGGAAGCAAGGGCCAACTGCACCAGCATATGGTCTCACAAGGTGTCTGAGGATCTCATCTCGGTACCTAATGGCAGCCAGGCTACCTCTGGCGAGCACATGGAGGGCTGTGTGGCCCCCCAAAGAAACCCACTGCCAAAACGGTCATACTGGAGGATTTTGCAGGCAGCAGAACGTTCTCCATGGCATCTCCAGACCCTGTCACGTCTGTCACATGTGCTCAGTGTGAAACTGCTTTCTTCTGTGAAGAGCACAGGACACCAGTGGCGAATTTGCCAATCTTGGTGATCTCTGGCAAATGCCAAACGTCCTGCATGGTGTTGGGCTGTAAGCACAACCCCCACCTGTGGATGTCGGGCCTTCATACCACCCTCATGGAGTCTGTTTCTGACTGTTTGAGCAGACACATGCAAATTTGTGGCCTTCTGGAGGTCATTTTGCAGGGCTCTGGCAGTGCTCCTCCTGTTCCTCCTTGCACAAAGGTGGAGGTAGCGGTCCTGATGCTGGGTTGTTGCCCTCATACGGCCTCCTCCACTTCTCCTGATGTACTGGCCTGTCTCCTGGTAGCGCCTCCATGCTCTGGACACTACGTTGACAGACACAGCAAACCTTCTTGCCAAAGCTCACATTGATGTGCCATCCTGGATGAGCTGCACTACCTGAGCCACTTGTGTGGGTTGTAGACTCTGTCTCATGCTACCACTAGAGTGAAAGCACCGCCAGCATTCAAAAGTGACCAAAACATCAGCCAGAAAGCATAGGAACTGAGAAGTGGTCTGTGGTCACCACCTGCAGAATCACTTCTTTGTTGGGGGTGTCTTGCTAATTGCCTATAATTTCCACCTGTTGTCTATCCCATTTGCACAACAGCATGTGAAATTGATTGTCACTCAGTGTTGCTTCCTAAGTGGACAGTTTGAATTTACAGAAGTGTGATTGACTTGGAGTTACATTGTGTTGTTTAAGTGTTCCCTCTATTTTTTTGAGCAGTGTATATAAACAGAAAAAGACCAAGCCTATGGCTATGTCACCTTAATAGGTACCTTTAAAGCTGTAATATGTAATTAGCATATAGAAATGAGCAAACATGATCATCTCCCCCTGAAGAATCCGTTCATGTGAACGGGGAAACGAGCGTCGGGCTACCAGTAGCACTGACAGTGGAAATCAGAACGCTCCAGCACAATTCATTGCAGCAGTATACCACGACTCTACATCTTTCATGGTAAAGATATTACTGGCTGCCCCATAGACTAGCTAATTTAGCACTTTATCACATTATACAGAACTATATATGGAGGTTCCTCCGTATACACCACTTGCCCAGTAACCATAACTCAGGACCCTTGTCCTATATAGGACTTTACCTTATATCAATAAGATTATTATAGGGATTTAGGGGTTCATCCTCTGCCTCCCAGTAGGTGTTATACTATCTGACAGCAGTCATTTATCTGCTGTCCTAGGACCTTGTTACAGCACTGTTCTTGATCCTAGTTTACTACTGAGTTTCTGCAGGTGAGTGGCAAGCTCCCACTATACTGAGAGGATTCCTTTATTTAGTAGCAAGGTTGCCCCTATTCACGAGTCAGTCTACTACCCATTTCATAGTGTGGTTTTTGTTTTATTGATTATTTTTGTGTGTTTTTTGTGCTTTTGCCCTGTAGAAAACAGTGCACAATTTTACAATATTTAATAAAGGTTACATTTTAAACATTAATTACCTCTGGCTCTATGGATTTATTGTAACTATATTGAAGTGCCAGTTTTTGATCTCTTGGATACCTACCTCTTTATATATACTCTCTACTTTGGATTTAATTCCTTCATAATTATCTTTACGGATAAGTCTATACAGCTGTATAGTTTTTATCTAACGTTAATTGTATATTATATGGGAGGGGCAGCTTCCTGAAACTGTGGCACTGACTTCCACTGCCACTGAGATTATAAATGAAGAACCCATCACTGTATTATTCATAAAAAACGGGTTCATAATTGAAAAACTAGAGTTGGCAAAACCTATATAACATGGCAGCTTTCTATCACCATAAGACAAACTATTCCATTGAAGTTGTCTGCTGATAAAGGGCCATATTCAATTCCAAGGCCGGAAAATCAATCACAGACAGCTGAATATCTGCCAGTGAGTTGCAAGCTACTGTTCGTCTCCTATTGCGATGCTATTCAATTGCTCACCGCCGCAAGTTACGGGCCCCAAGCCAGAACCGTAAACCATGCACTAGTTCGGAGCACTTCAGGGTGGGAACATGATCAATTCAGCAAGCCCATAACTGCCCATTTCAAATCAGCCAATGGAAAATTAGACCGTCATTATTACGGCAGTAAAACATGGAGGTTACATGTCAATCAATTAGGTTCAGGGGTCCGATATGCGATCAGAATCTCAAACCTTCAGAATTAAGAATTATGAAAATGAATGCCAATACTGTTCTAGTCCATATGGGGGCCTGATATGTATTAACTCATTGATACCCGAGATCGATTTAACCCTGAAATGACACATCAAAATAATGTTTATTTCCTGCCAATTTTGAAGCTTGAGACTGTTTTGCAATTAATTCTAATTAACATTAATTCTATTTAATGTTCTACATCAATTTTCTGTTATTTACAGTGCAGTAGTGATTTTCTATTTGCATTTACAGTGCTACTAATAGGTGTTTAACTTCCTTGCAGGTCCTCTCTAGCACTGGGATTTTCTCCTTCATTTGCCGTTTATGGGTGCGAAAACATTTGCGGGCTTGGGGAAATTGAGCAATTGAATAGCGATTTGTGATTTTAGCCTTGCGAAAGTGAGAGTTCAACGGCTTCTGGAGGCTAAAAGTTACGAATCTAACCATCACCATTTTTTCAAGACCGTAACTCATAAGCCGATCTTAGCCTGCAAAAAGACGCTAATTGAATAGCAAATTAGCTTGCGACCTCACTTATGGGCTCACAGATCTCAATTTAATGTGGGCCATAGTCTCTTAATCCACATGCCATGTCATGGTAGTTTTCCATTAGGGGATTACACAAGCAAATTACTTTCAAGAAGTCTCAGCTATCTGTGAATCTGCTTTATGGAGGTAGAGTTCTTAGAAGAAGATATGCTTCCTAGGGGATAGACTGTGATGTTGTGACGATAAGTTATTAGGTTCTAGAGAGGAAATGTTTGGCGAGTTGGAATGTTCCTGGGGATCAATAAGCATGTTTGGTGTCATAGGCCCTCATTCAATTGCGATTTGGTCAATTGAATAGGGGTCTAAATAAGCACATAACATATTTTTTTTAAAGAAGTTTTTAGTTAGTAAGCATCTATCCAAAAGGAAGGTTTTCACTAACTAAAAACTTCTTTAAAAAATATATGCTATGTGCTTATTTAGACCCCTATTCAATTGACCAAATCGCAATTGAATGAGGGCCTAAGAAAGTTGTGCAGCAGTTCATAAAGATTACAGGACTAAGTAATAAAAGGTATAAAAATATAAAGTATGTAACGTATTAATTGTTATATGAAATTCATACTGTAACACAATTGAGACGCCGGTTTGTACGGCTTCCTCAGTATGATGTGTCTTTATAAATGAATGAGGTTTCTATCAGGCTTATTGAAAGCATGGCACTTTTTATTGCCACATTACAATTATAGCAACTGAAACTGCTTCTGAATACTACTCAACTGTTTGTGAGGTCTCAAGCTATTGACTTTGACATAAACAGTGAGTGACAAACCTGGTGAGGAAGTTAGAGAGAACTTTCAGGACAGTATGATAAGGACTGCTTATCATGGAGGTGGGCAGAGGAGTGATACAGAACTAGTAGCACATGTCCAAGGCCATGAGCACCTTCATGTGACTGGACTAAATTTGTCAAGCATTTGAATCAGACTAATCCTACTGGCAGTGTTTGATGAGATATGCATAAAACTATAGCTCCATAGCCATGAACCCAAGTGCTATGCTCAAATGCAAAACCACTTAGATACCTTACATTTGACCTAAAACAGTTTAGTTTGACTATGACACAGCAGAATTGTCCACTTAGATATTTTCAAAAACATTCAAAATGTGGTCCTACAACCAGAAGCAGATGCTAAGTCTCTGGCATACTAGATGTGGCTTGAAGCTATATAATAGATTATAAAAGTATGGATCTTTTCAGGAATATCAGCCTCTTCCCCTCTTATGTAGACTCTAGAGGTTTACCTAATGAAATTTCAAAGTACGGAAATCGTAAATGGTCAGCGTTAGTTCCACAGTTTACAAGCTCATTAAGTTACTGCCTTCTGGGCAAATCACTACATTCAGTGTAAAAGCATTTGCAAAGATAGTATCAAAGTCGGTCACTGTACACATGCAGGATATTTGAGTTTGAGACCTGTACCCGAGTGACATGTTGGCATATATGAATTTGCCAGACCATTGGGAGGTCTTTGAGTTACTGATAATGAAGAAGGGAAGAGTAAAAGCTCAGGACACTCTTAGCTGGTTTTGGGCTTGAATTGCCAATACCTACATAATATTTTTAAACAGCAAAATAAAATAGTGTAAATATTAATGTTAATAGATATAATGCAAGTAGTAATGCCAGTAACAAAGACAGATGTGGGGATAGTATAATCTGTAATGGTGTTTTTCTGCTGGTATTAAATTGGTGAAACCAAATTGCTTCTTGCTTACTGAAGCAAGTACCTTAATTAGTAGTGAAGATAAAAGGAAAATAAAATGTTAGATTCAAACACATGCATAGTGATATCGTTACAATAATGAAAAATGTACTTCCTATATGGTATAACTATATAACTGCTATTTTATAGAAAGAGTGGTAGATAAGTAAACAACCTTCCTGTGGAAGGAGTAAGTACAGATACAGTAAAGAATTTAAAGCATGCCTGGACTATAAACAGAAAATTAGATGTACACCTGACACCCCTTGCATATATGTTTGAGAAAAAAAGTGAAAGCATGCACCATCCCATTGAATGGCTTGTGTAATGGCTGCCTGTTTTCAAGTGGGAGGCTCTCTTGTTATGGAATGTACAAGACTGCCCTAAACATGTATGCCCAAACCCTTAGGTAAATAGTATGTCCTTACTGTTACATGTATTGGTGGTTGTCTTTGGTCAGCTCTGTTGCTCTGAAAAGATCATTCGGAATAACACACATTAAATATGAATATATATGATGATGATGCAGTACCAGCACTCCAAAGCACAGGTTGTCATGTGAAAAATGTAACAAATGTGAGCCTGTCTCATCTTTGTAGATTACTTCAGTTACCTATAGTACCATCTAACATCTGTCACCCTCCTGTCTCTCATGCCACCCATACCTTTTATATTGTAAGTTCTTCTGAGTAGGGAACTCAACACTGTTGCATCAAGCTATCTGCTGGTCCATGTGTATTGTACTTTATTGTACCTGTACTTGTATTTCTACTTACATTAGAATTACCTACTGTACATTATTCTACTTTGTAAATAGTACTACAGAAAATGCTGGCACTTTATAAAAAAAAAGAGTAATAATAGTTATCCCCTTCAGTACCGCTACTGCATACCTTGACAACATTACCCCAACAAAATGGAAAATAAATACTAATTTTAGTACCTGGTTCTAGACACTGATGCAACCTACTCTTAGCCAATATTAATGCTTCTTTGTGCAGTTACCATTTAACAGGTAGGTATGTCATGTAGTATAACATTGGTGTCTGGATACCACTGCAGAGATGTGTTGCATTTGGCAGATCTGTGTTTCTGTTGATTATGGAACTGCATGGAGTGGAGGTCTGAGCCTAATTATGATGTAGTGTTGGAGACAGATAGCATGAGTGTGTTGAACATAGTGGCTTAATCAACAATGGATGAACAATGTGTTAAGTAATGGCATCTGAGGAGGGTTTGATGGATTGTGTAAGGAGTAAAAGGGAAATTCTTGTTTGGCTTGATGAAGAATGGATATTGTAAGGAAATGAAGCACAGAGTATGAGAAGGTTTAATGGAGAATGCAGATAGTTGGACTTTAGATGAAGTCTTCATGAACAGGTAATGATGGAAACGGCTTTGGACTTTATGGAAAGTGCAGGGAGATGAAAAGTGAAGAAAGTTAAAGGGTAATGACATTAGCTGGGCTAGTGACAGTGTTGGGATAATGAAGGAAAGTGGAGTACAGATTGGATCACGTTGTAGAGAAATAAACTGTGTGATTGTTGCCAGGTAACTTAGTTTAGTTTAAAAGGGAGTACAATTTGTGAAAACCTTTTTGTTGTAGATGTAGCAGAAGTGGTTGAGGGGTGTAGAAAAAGTGATATGGAAGGAAAAAATGGACTATTGAAAAGGCACATGCCATCTCTCTCCAGAGAAAAACATGGAAACTGCATTGGAAGCATCCACAGGCCATCACTGGTCACAGGGCTGTGAGTCAGGCTTTGATGGAAAATGTAACACATTGAACAAGTGTGTGTGGTAGAACAGTGTATTTATGGAGTTTGATGGGCATTGTAGGGAGATGCACAGCATGTGTGTGATAGGAAATGGAGTGTCTAGTGACCTTATTGGGCAGGGTGTATATGGAAGTTTAATGGATAGTTCAGGAGATAGTGAAAGTTATGTGGGTGTTTGAGGGCTAGGGACAATGTGGGCAGTGGCTATTGTAGGCATATAGAGTGTGCTTATTTAGATTTGATGCACATGATGATAAATGGTGGGGTGTGTACGCAATCTAATTAGCTTTGCAGCTGGAATGTGTGGGGCCTTGGTGGACAGTGTGTGTGATTTGATGCCCGGCACAGGAAATGAAGGTCAGTATGTGGTTATCTGATATACAGAGAAATTAAAAAAATGTGTAGTCTGATTCGTGTAGAGAGATTAAAGACATTGTGTATGTGTTAACTGAAGAACGGAGAGATGGACAGTACATGTTGGGTGTTAAGGCAGTGAAAAATGTTTGAAACCTAAGGAGATGAACAGGGTGTCTGGACTTCATGGACAGTGTGTGTTATAGGGGTGTTGATGAACAGGAAATTACAGGCTGTGTGAGGTTTTGGGGTTGATAAACATTGTAGGGATATGAATGGCAGTGTGTGGTAGGACATTTATGAGATGTGTGTGTGAGCAGGCGGAAGTTGCCGAACCTTATAGGGTGATGTGTGTGTGTGTGTAATAAACATTGTAGCGAGGTAACAAACAGAAAATGAGGGACTGTAGGTATATGAAGCTGTGAGAGGTTTGATGGGCATTATGTGGAGATGAAGGTGTGTGAGGTTGGTTTACTTTATAAGTAGATAAAGGACCATGTGTTGGGACATTTGATAAAAATTATACTGAAATGAATTATATGTGCAAGATGAAAAAGAGATCCACGTTTCCTTTCTTCATAATTATTATGAACAGAAGACAACTTACAAAACAGATGCTTGGTGTTGTTACTGCAAGCAATTTTAATACAAAATGTGTCTTTTTTTAACAGTTCATTGGTACAGCATCAATTTCTGTTGCAAACTAAATCGAGAAAATCACACAGCAGCCTGGTCAGCACAGAAGGTAAACACAGGATCTTTCCTCTCTGTTCACACCCTGCAGGGACCTTCTGTCAGAGGGAACCAGAGTACAAATGTGAGGAAGGAATAGTGCTGGTGAGTCTCATATAAAGGACACATAAATGAGTGTTTTGTCTAAAGAAATTAATATTACACGCAATTTGTAAGTGGAATGACCATTTAAATAATAAATAAGAAAAGACTACGCAGATAAATAAAACAAATGTAGTTTACAATTAGAAATCAAAAACAAGATGAGTGCAAAATGGCGGTGGAGAAGAACGCGCTGTTCTATGCTGAGCTATGATCCAAAGTTCCTGTCACACAGGTGTCTGTTCCTATATGCAGGTCTAATTGTCCTTTAAAATGGCAGTTTATATTAATTGCTATGCTTATTCTAAGATTATAACAGAGTGTGCAAGTGCTGTCAAATCAGATATAAATCCCACTCTTTAAAGTTAAATCTTCTATTAAAAGGAATCTTGTTACTCCCTGATCCCTCTTTTCAGTTTATTAAAGTATTGTTCATATACAAAACAGGGGTTTCTCCCTATTAAAATTGTGTAGTGTTGTCCTAGGATATTAACCCTAAAAACAAGGTCTCATACCCTGCAGATCCCCATATCTGAGTCGTCTACTCTCCTGTTTTACTCATCATCATTCATATCTTTCTACTTGTGTCCCTGAATAACCCAGGAATTCACCAAAAATGAGGCTTTGTATCTACAGAAATATTCACATGGAAGTAGTAACATACAAAAAAAACAAAAACAAATAAGGCAGTTTATAAACAATCCTTTCTTATACATGTTTAGTCAATAGAAATATCCCCTTGTAGAATAAGCGTACATCCAGATGTACAGTGCATGGTAGAAATTCTCCAAGCTGGCCACCTTCTGGAAAAGGCTCTGTCTTGTGTCAGGTATTTGGTAAGAGACTATCTCTTATTGCCAGGAGTTTTTGGGGTGCTCGCAGTTTTCTTGGATATTGTAGGGATTTTGGAAGGTTTGGATAGTCCCCTCCGAGAGCTCCCAGGACCACCTGCAGCACTGCTCTCAGAGGTGTCTGAACAAGCAGACTGTGTCTCTAGAAGATCAAAATCAGAAGCGTCACTTCCTCTCCGACTGCTGGCACGGCTCCCTGTGCGGCTTCCAGCACGGCTTGCACTCTTCTTAGGATCTGGAATAGAAGAAAAAATATGCTTAAACATGTGAACAACTGCTTTAATTCAGAGATTGAATGTTACAGTAGAGAAGACGAAATCTGTTTATCCAGTCAGGACTAGGTCCAAGTCTTCAGATCCAGGTTACTATAGTTATTTAATTAATTGTATCATCTTCAATGTGATTTTCACATCTCATTCACTTTTAAGAAGCCCACAGACCAACAGTCTGTCAGATTCTGGATCAGCCACTTTTGTTCCAATTTACTCCTAAAATGCAATCTGGGAGCTAGTTTAAGCTAGGGTCATGCCCGTAGGGTTGTGGATATAGTAAATCAGCTTTGTAAGGTATAGTTTTAAAAAAAGTCCTGCTCCTGCATAATTACCAATCTCCTAAATACATTATATGATACAACGTATCATGGATGCATTCGGGGAGCAGCCCAGACACTAATTCTTTTTTTAATTAAAACTAGATTTATAACATTTCCCTAGCCTAATTATGATCTTAATCAGATTTTTTCATTGTACATTTTTTTAAATCATGTCATATACGCTTGCTAATGCTGTACTAAACATATGGTTACTAGTTTCATGAAAAAACAATAGAAGCTTTCAAAGCAGCATCGGATTCCACTATCAGTGGTTCACCTACTTAGCCAGTCCCATTATGTCTTTCCTCACCTGCACGTCCTGATTTGGCACCAGAAGCTGTGGGTGTATCTCCAGTGAGGGAAGAACGGCTTGTGTGAATGGCAGCTTTCCTCAGTTTGCCGCTCTGAACTGGAGTTACCTGAAAAATTGGACAGCGGTGATCTTGTTTAAGTTTCTTTTTTTTTTATTTTAGAGTTTTTTTAAATAAAATCGGAAATTCAGTTTTGTAAGATGTCCATGTTTAACTGTTCAGAGCTTTAAAATAAATGTGCTTTATATATTATCTTTGACTAATCATTCAGGGAATCTCCAGACTCCTTAAATGGTCTAAACTGCAAAACTGCTGATTTATTTAAAAGTTACATTCATATACAACAGCATTTAAAGAGGCACCGGAGTCCCATATTTATAACTTTACAGAAGAATTACAATTGATAAAAGCTAATTTTTTATGACCGTAAAATAATAAAAACAAACTTCAATTTATTAACTACTATTTTCAGATTAAGATCATGTATATTTTTTAATTTCCAATGTTCCTTGCTTGAAGGACAGATGACGAGTTGATCTTATTTTCCAAGGCTCTCACCTACTTGACAAGAAAGGTAACCTCACATGTATTTTTAAAGCCTGACATCACAACGGATGTAGCAAATACTGTATCTGATAGATCATAAATAAAAGGATGTTTTTTGTTTTTTTCACACAGAATCATATGTTTTGCTTGATATATTTTATACAGATGTGGTGCAAAAATTAGTAGCCGTTTGATTAATCTGGAAACATTCCCACCATGAGCATGCACGAGGAGTTGTAACAACCCCTACATAAAATGATTATCTTGCGTTTCTGGTTATATTTTGATTACATACTATATGGTGAGAATTAAGATACTACATGCAGAAACCTCAGTAGGATATAAGTCATGCACCTATCTGTAGAAGAGAAGTCCAAGTCAGTTTGGCAAAGAAACCCAATTATAGTTTAAGAAAAGATCATCTAGGTAACATGCCCTTAATAAATTATTCAGCCCTTTAAATTCTTGACACTCATGAATAGAGATGTTGCATGCTGATGCATAGGATGGCAACGATTTAAAAAATGTTTTAAAATATTTTTAAATTATTTTGATAACTTAAATTTTTTCTGTCACATACATTCTTTTTGCATAACTTCATGCACATGTCTAGCAGTTACTCTGATTGGAACAATCAGAACATGTTTTTCAGCAACAATCAGAGTGCTTATATATCCTCCTTAAATATTTTCAAAGTGTAGTTAACCTAAATTATTTGGAAACCTGTTTTTTCAATGCCATATTATTTCAGTTTGCAGTAAACACCCTCTATTCATAGTGTGGAGATTTTACAGGACTGAAGAATCACTTTAATCTTCCAATATTAGCTAGAAAAAGGCATTCTTACAAGAGAAAAAACAGAGAATTGGCAGCAGAACATATAGTTACAAGCACAGCTTCCCCGTTCATCTGCAGAGCAAACAAATTTAGAAATGAGAGAGGTATGATCAAGAAGCAGTGTGTTAGGGGAGAAGCTTTTTGTGGATTAGGGAGGGGGATTCTCCATGGACTGGAGAACCATACTCTACCTCAAGTGATGGGATCTGGAAGTCTGAGAATTCGTAGCTCCTTAAAGGAGTGCCAGCCTTGCTGTTTACAAGCCACGGTTTCTCGTAACAGCGAGATGGCTGTTGTGGAGTCTGCGAGAGGGGTGGAGGCAGACAAAGGAAGGATCGGGGAAATGAGTGAAGATGAAAAGGGTATAGAGATGAGATGACAAAATAAAAACAAACAGAAAATAACTTCCAAAGGAAGAAGGGTGCTCTCACAATCCGGGATTAGAAGAGAAAAGCAGCATGGAACTTTCTCTAGATTGAATCCTCTACCCCCACATGGTTTGATAGCAAATGCTGTAAATATCACTTAAGATCATATATTTTTATAGGTATTATAGGCACAGTTAAGTAACGGGTAATATTGATTATCCTTTGGTGGAGCTTCTCCTTGCACATACATTAATCTTACTCGCCTAAAGATCCAGACATCTTACCTTGGAGCCACTGGCAGGTGTGGCGGGTGAAGATGGGACGGAAGTACAGCTGTGGTTGCTCTGGCTAGCACTAGAGCTGGATCGTGTGGGGGATGCTGTTCTGGAAGACGGTTTTGACCTCCGCCCTCGTGACCTGAACGGTGTCATTCCCTGTGATACTCCTTCTGGTAGAATGAATTTCTCTCTTAGCTCCAGATTTGTTCTTCCTCTTGCTGCAGACAAATATGTAAAAAGTAATAGTATCAGTGCCAAGGATCATTTAAAGCCATTGCTTAGAAAGTAAGATATGAGTGAGCTCAAATGCCACATTATTAATCAGCGATAGCTAATAAAACAGATATTTCAATTATCCAAGCTGGACAGAAGCCACTGACATGTACATTAGTTAGCACCACAGACAGTTTCCCAAAGGGTCTTAAACTGTTCAATTTGCTTTTAATAAAAAAAGAATATCAGGATGATCATATATATCCCAAATGCATGAAATGTGTGCTTCAAATTATAGGATGGGACGTTTCTATCACAACAAGCAACCCTTAAACACTAAGCATCGTATACTAATAATTACATTTCATCTCTCGTTTCAGTATAAGAGTTGAAAGATATGAGAATTGCCTATTTGCAAAACAGATTATATCTTATATTTTGTAAACCCCAGGAAAATGTATGAGAAAATGTTAGAAGCACACAGCTGTGAGACAACACAACAAATAGGCAAATATTGTGCATATGTTGAAAAGCGATAACTGGTACAGCACTTCCATAAGTATTATACTTGCAAAAAAAAGCTAAAATGTATTGCTAAAAAAAAACTGTGGCGGCATATTATATATATAATTTTATAACTCAAGGCTATTCAGGGAATTCAGAGCCAGGGAAAATTGTCTAATTTTGAAGTCAAGAAATCTCTTTCAGCAAAACAGGTAATTGATCTATTTCCCTTCCTCTTGATCCAAACAGAGAACAGGCAGCAAAATAGGTTAAGAAATATACCACACTATTTTTTATAGGGGAGGGGGATTGAGTTGAATGTGACAGAAACTGACATTGCTTGTGCAATAAACATAGTTTAGCCACTTAGCCCCCTCATAACTGTAAAACAGCTATTTAATATTGTCATATCTTTCTATCCTCACAAAACATTAGCAGGACAGAATGGAAGTGAAGCCCTTTGTTTAAATGAAGGATGCTGATAAATCAACTTTACAATGTTATTGTTATGGTCTATCATCTATACTGCATACTGCCAACGTAATCTTAGAGAAGGTTCTGCGATTAATCTAAGAAGCAGTTCTAGAAAGCAACAGCACATGATCCAAACCTATGGAAGAGACGGAATCAGATCTCTTTAATTTATTCCCAGGATGATGAACTAAGAGGAGAGAAAAATAAACAGAGGTGCAGAGGGGAGAAAGGGAGATATGAGATGTAAGGCATGCAAATCTCATGTAATTTCAGCTGCTGATTACATGCACTGCCAAATACACAGGATATGAATCATGAGATAAAGGGCATGAAGAACACCAGCAAGTCTCAGCCAATGATTACATGCACCAACAATAAAAACAGATAGGACATGAAAACATTTCCACATATCCAACCCCATTGGCTGTCTCACAGGATTTACACATTTACTTTCTTTTTTCAAATCAAAATGTCTAATAGAATTAAGGTTTGTAGTTAGAAGAATAAAATCTGCTAGACCAAATAACTTATGTTTAAATAATTAATTTAATTATGTCCGTTAATATTTATGTTTTTGTTATTTTGATTAAGGATTGTAACTTACTTGCAAGTCTTTTTATTATCATTATGATCCTCTCTACATGTGGATATCACATAATATTATTAAAAACAAATACTAGTAATGCAAATTGACTTGTCACATTGTCTTAAAAACAGAAGATAAGCAGTTAGTGAAGTCTTACCTCGACAAGGATCATTCTTCACCAAGAATTCATCCAGTGCCATCCACCCTCCACCGACACGGACCATTACTGTACTGCGCAATATACGGACTAAACGCAACTGCTGAGAGTCTCCAAACTGAGGAATTCAAAGGAGAAATTGATACTTAAATCTCCTTGTATACAAACAACTATAAGAATATCGGTATTAAGGCACCCATGCACCATTAAATATATGTGTATACAAGCATATATTTATACCCATGTATAATCTATACACTCCTATCTATACACATATATTAAGCAAGCAGTAATCTTGCTGCAGATGATATCCAAGCATGAAGTCAATTTTGGTACCAGGTTTACCAGCAGCATATTTATTACTGCTGGTGTATGTGGTAACAAATGATTAGCAAGAGCAAGATTTCTGGGGCACAAGAAATTAATTACAATCCATGGGCTATAGATACCAATGTGAGGACTTTCTCACTTAGGAGCTGAGAACACTGCAACTTCTCTCAATTCCCAGAGCCTCTTTTCTCCACAAGAGGCACAGAGCAACATGTAAGGAATTAGAGAAGTCATACCTTATCAAAGAGGCATCTCACATTTTAGTAAATACAGCCTCATAATTGTGCCTAGAAATCACTGACAGAACCCACTTCCCAATGGGAAAATTAGTTATGAAAATGGAGGTTAGTCTTCTCGTATTATATTAGCATTCAATAAATTATCCAGTCCCAATAATAAATCACAATACATTTGCACTAACACCAAAATTACATTGCCATGCTTTTGTAGATGTAGGGCTTTTGGGTTCCTGTAAGGTGTCACTGGGCAGTGGAATTTACCACCATACATCTTTGCTTAAGATTAAGAATTAATTCACATAACACTGCATGTGAATCTATGAGTTTTATTATTTATTTTATGTGTTTCCAAAAACTGTAAAAACGGTTTCATTATAATCAAAACTATAAAGGACATCATACAAGAGGATCCACAAAGCCGTTAGCTACAATGCTTCCAGGAAAGGCGAATAGCTATCTAAGGAACAGATATCATATGACACATCTGTTCAGACTGTGATATACAGACACTTTAATGAGGATATTGTCAAAATGATGGTATTTAAATGCAGTGAGCTTGTTATCAGGTTGCGTGACAGAGGTCTGTACAACAGCCATAAACCGCATAACAAATCTACAGCAACTGTGGCAAAATTATGATATCACAGCAAATGATGAATAGGGATTATTCAGTGTATAAGCAGGTGATTATTTAGGATGCAAGAGGCAGCATCACAAGGCACTGTACCTGGTTCCCTAGGAAGAACTACACAAAAAAAGTGGAGGGAGAAAGAAATAATGCTTTAGTTTAACATAAAAGACAATTACATACAACAAAAACATGAACAGTAGAAATTAAACCTGCTGTAATATCCTTCACTGTGGGTTAAGAAAGTAATGAACTCTCATGAATTTGCAGCTAATACAATATGTTATGTCTCAAAGAGACAGCAGATACATTAACATTCACTATATTCGAACCAAGAACATCCACACTGGTTTAACACAAGTATCTTCTGTACATGGAGTCATAAATGCAATCCAACTGACTAGATTTGTATTTTCTACCTGATCAAACACACATATACTCTTGTCTGGGCACAACTGTGGTAATAATAATGCAGGCAACAACTATTTTGATAATCTGTCCACTACAAGTCAGAAATATATACTTATAATTAAAAAAAGTCTGGACAACGTGACTATGTCCCTGGCTTTTATACTCTAGACATGTCCTCTTCTTGTGTGTGTTGCACAACTGACTGCCCTTCCCAATTAAAAAAGGGTAATAAGTGTCTGTACTCACCCTGTACTTATTCTCTCCGATCTGCTCCACTTGGAATCTCTTTGCACATTTACACTGTGCCACTTGTCTGGTGACCTGATGGAAAGGAGAGATTACACAAGTTGGGCATCTGGGTCTGAGGGGGAACAATAAAAGGCTGATGTCATAGTATAGGGTATTACCTCATCTTCAATCTTGTCTGCATCTGTGGTTGGTCGATAGGCATCTTTGTTGGGATGAAGGGCAGCAACAAATTCATAATAATCTATGTACCCATCACCATCACGGTCAAAGATGTCAGCTACAGCGGTCATCTCTAGCTTGGTGGTAGGGAATTCTGTGGAAAAAGAAAACACAAAACAATAATCACACCTGCAGAGAGTAGTAAATTGAACTACTGTAGGCATCAGGTAAATGCGAATGACCCCTTGGCTTGACTCTGGCACCAATACTAAGCTATACATGGTGATTCTATCCAGTTGCTTGCCATTATTTTTTGTATATAGTCTATTCAGAACCCAGAGTGATAAAATAGCTAATTTACAGATGTTAAAACCTGTCTTGC
Organism: Discoglossus pictus; assembly: GCA_027410445.1. NCBI lineage: Eukaryota > Metazoa > Chordata > Amphibia > Anura > Alytidae > Discoglossus > Discoglossus pictus. The sequence continues at coordinate 231,118,427 of CM050164.1, read as the reverse complement.
ATCTTACATAATCCATAAGATTATTTCACCTTCTCACAGAAGGCACTTACTGGAGGCCAAAATCCCATCAATGAATTCTTGTCTGGTAATTTTCCCATCTTGGTCCTTATCTATTCTCCTGAAGAAATCCATAACCCGAGACTTTTTATGATTCATCCACCGCATGTACTTCTTTCTCCAGATGTCGAAGTCAAAGTTAGCAAATTCTTTTAACTAGAGAGCAAAACACAAAGGTAAGTTACACATAGGAATTGGATGGCCAGGCCACAGTCTGAGAGGAACAAACTAAAGGCAGAAGAGATACAGAAATATTGACCTCCATAAAGGAATTATCACAAGTATACACATATACACAAGTACAGTGCCTTGCAAAAGTATTCACCCCCCATGCCATTTTTCGTGTTTTGTTGCCTCACAACCTGGAATTAACATGGATTGTTTGAGGATTTGCATAATTTAGTTTACAGAACATGCCCACAACTTTGAAGATATATTTTTTATTTGTATTATTGTGAAGCAAACAACAAATAGGACAATTAACAGAAAAAGTCAATGTGCATAACTATCCCCCCCCCCCCTCTTTGTAGAGCCACATTTTGCTGCAATCGAAGCTCCAAGTCACTTTGGATAAATCTCTATGAGCTTGCCACATCTTACCACTGGGATTTTTCCCCATTCCTCCTTACAAAACTGCTCCAGCTCCTTCAAGTTGAATGGTTGGTGCTTGCGAACAGCAATCTTTAAGTCTGACCACAGATTTTCTATTGGATTGAGGTCTGGGCCTTGACTAGGCCATTCCAACACATTTACATGTTTCCCCTTAAACCACTCAAGTGTTGCTTTAGCAGTGTGTTTGGGGTCATTGTCCTGCTGGAAGGTGAACCTCCGTCCTAGCCTCAAATCAAGCACAGAGTGGTACAGGTTTTGCTCAAGAATATCCCTGTGTTTAGCACCATCCATCTTTCCCTCAACTCTGACCAGTTTCCCAGTCCTGGCTGCTGTCTCCCGCATGCCTTTTCGCAAACGCAAAATGTGCCATTTTGTTTATTGCTGAAAGTAATGGCTTTCTTCTGGCCACTCTGTCATAAAGGCCAGCTATATGGAGCGTACGGCTTATTGTCGTCCTATGTACAGATACTCCAGTCTCTGCTGTGGAACTCTGCAGCTCCTCCAGGGTTACCTTCGATCTCTGTGCTGCCTCTGATTAATGCCCTCCTTGCCCGGTCCGTGAGTTTTGGTGGGCGGCCGTCTCTTGGCAGGTTTGCTGTTGTGCAATGTTCTTTCCATTTGGTTATGATAGATTTGATGGTGCTCCTGGGGATCATCAAAGATTTGGATATTTTTTTTTTATAACCGAACCCTGACTTGTACTTCTCAACAACATTGTCCTTTATTTGTTTGGAGAGTTCTTTGGTCTTCATGGCAGTGTTTGGTTAGTGGTGCCTCTTGCTTAGGTGTTGCAGCCTCTGGGGCCTTTCAAAAAAGGTGTGTATATGTAATGACGGATCATGTGACACTTAGATTGCACACAGGTGGACATTATTTCACTAATTGTGTGACTTCTGAAGGTAATTGGTTGCACCAGAGCTTTTTATGGGCTTCATAACAAAGGGGGTGAATACATACACAAATGCCAATTTTCTGTTTTCTATTTCTAAAAAATAGTTTTATGTATATATTTTTCTCATTTCACTTTACTTAGACTATTGTGTTCTGATCCACCAAATAAAATTCAGATGAACAAAACATGGAACTTAAGGCTGTAACGTAACAAAATAGGTAAAAAGTCAAGGGGGTGAATACTTTTGCAAGGCACTGTATAATATGTTGATGTGTTTTGTCGATAGTATAATTGGTTTCTTCTTTCAACATAACACTTGTGTCTATCTATTGGGCTACAGAGCCTTCATCACTTAACCTCATTTTTTTGATTCAATTGCACTGATGTAAATAGATGTATATATTTCCCTTTTTTTTATTTATTTTTTTACTTTATTTTGCTTCTTTTTTATAATGAAATTCCAGTTAATATTACCTGTGCAGAGTCTTCACTTCCTATTTGAGTCCTTTACTCTTTATACAAGCTTTATACTCTTTACACCACACCTCACTTTTTTATATTGAATTGCATACCCAGTTGGGATTCTTATTAAAGAGATATGTAAGCTTGATTCAGGCAGTGACTAGGCGGAGCATTTTGTGTATGTACTCAGGACTTTTTTGTTCAATAGCACACGACCCCATTGGATTTCAACTGATCCTAGGATTAGATTTATTTTCCTAACAATGATTTTTCAAGTTTTAATTTATATTAATAAACTTGGTTTTAGTCATTTATTAATGGCACCCCTGTGCCTTTGAATTAGATTTTGTCTTTAAAGAAATGTAAACACACATATTGCTATATTAACTAAAAAAGTTAGGTGTTTGTCCCTATAAATATCATCATTACCGATAGGACAGAATTTCTTCTCCTTGCTATCTTGATAGCATTTGAAGGATGTTTAATAATCTGATTTGCATTTTTTAAATATGCAGTTAACCTGCTTGTATTTACAATAAAGTTAAAATGACTTTCTGCAACCCTTAACATGTTGTGGACACAAACAAACAGCAAGAACATAATCAGTGCTCAGATCACTTTGCAATTAAAATTAATATGGCTGGGGTGTGATTGCATATTTGTGTCATGTTTCCTAACATTAAAATGAAAGTCTCATCATACCTCCTCTAGTCTATCAAGTGCATCATTCAGTTTCCTCTGCCTGTCCAAAGCCAGGAGCCAAACTTGCTGCCAGCGTGCAGAAAGCTGATTGATCCTCGGGTTCTTGGTCTCTGTTTGAGAAAGAACAGGAAGGACGGGAGCAGATGTCTGTGCTGGGGGTTTCCCTGGAAAGCATGATGATGGAAGATTCATTATTAGGAGTTATTTCAGCACACAGTAGTAAGAGAATTAACACTGAAACATTGTGTAACAAAAACCGAACCTGAACCTGGACACCCTAGTATCCAAATCACCATGGTTTGTGCTCATACTCACTGCTGCGTGTCTTGTCATTGAAGGAAGCATGGTTGGGATCTGTAGTCTTTCTCTTGTAAGTCTTTGTCACCTTATCCACATCTGGCTGCTTTTGGGTCATTTCCTCCATAAATGCCTACCAAAGGAGAAAGTGCAGAAAGATTAATTCACAAAAGCACACTATGAGCAGCTATTCTTATTTACTTAATATTAACATCAAATTTTAGGAGTGGTATATCTTCCAAGCATCTATTTATCACTGATTCATAAGCAATATAGTATTACAAATGAAAATTAAAAGCTTGATGACCTAGAGTCCTGAATATGCCATGTTGAGAGTTACTGCTCGTAATATCCTACATATTATTTACCAAATACCAATTACTTATGTTTACCAGGTAATATGATTCCAACAGGCATATTACTGACCATTGAGGGGTGCGGATTAGTTGATATGGACAGAATATACATGGATAAACATGCTTACAGATTACACATTTACATTACGCGCAGTGTTTGATCTCACCTGGTGCTCACATATCAAGGCCTTGACCTGCTCAATGTTCTGTGGCATAGGTTCTTGATCTCGCTGGATTAGTGTGGTCTCTGCCCATTGGATCCACGACAACAGCTCATCCAGGAGCTCAGAATTAGCTAGTAACTCTGACAGTGCAGTTTGAAGCCTTTGTTGATGTTGGTTCCCCCAAGTCAGCACCTAAGAAGACATGAATTAGATAATCAGGCTTAATGCAGGTATTGTGTGTAATATAAATGGAAAACTTAGAAATTACTACATAACATTAGCCTAGCATCTAAACAACAGTAACTGACAACAGGCTACATATGTACATCATGTAAAGAAGGGGCATGAGCAGGGCTATGAAAAAAGTGTAAATACACAGAACAGTTAAGTAGGCTGGATCTTTAATTTATTATGCAAATCTGCTTACAGTACACTCTATGCCGAGAACATTTTACCTTGCTTCAGCTTCCATTTATGCTTATATTCTGCAGAAAATCTGGTGCTTAAATTATGTTTTTATGTATATAGAAACTATGTATATAGAGTATGTACTGTTTTTTTTAAATGCTGTTCACAATAAGACCTTCCATCAGATGCAGTCACATTGCAACATAAAACCAGGCACAGTGAGAGACTTCTTAAAAACATAGGCCCCGATTTAACTGAGCAATTGTTGTTTACTGGAGCCCGTAATGTAGCCTGTAAACTAATTTGCTATTCAATTGGCGTCTTTAAGCGAGCTGCAAACAATCTATGGATTACAGGCTGAAAATATAAGCCTTTGATAGGTCAAACCCGCAAAGTTACAAATCGCTAAAATCGCAAATTGCTATTCAATTACTACAATTCCTTAAGCCCCCAAATGTTTTCACATCCGTAAATGGCAAATGTAGCAGAAAATCCTACGTGTACCAGATAGGACTTGCAAGGGGGTTAAACACCTGTTTGTAGCATTGTAAATGCAAATAAAAAATCAACACTGCATTTTAAAAGACTGGGAAAGTGATGAAAGATATCAGAATTAATTGCTCAACAGTTTAAACCTCACAAATCTGAAATAAAAAAATATTTTACGATTTATTTCTGTGTTATATCAATCTTGATAATCAAGGAGTAAATACATATCAGGCCACTTACATGGACTGAAACAGTATCGCCATTCATTTTTTGTATATTTCCGAATTGCAAGTCTGATCCTATATGAGACCTCTAAACGCTAACTGATTGATGTTTAACCTCCATGTTTTACTGACGTAATGATGACAGTCTCATTTACTATTGGCTGTTTTTAAATCGGTAGTTACAGCTCTGAAATGCTACTTATGATTGCATGATTTCCGCTTTTAGCTTTTGGCCCAAAAATAGGGGGGTTATACAATTGAATCGCTCTGTAATTGTAGCAAATTTCAGACCCGCAGACATACGGCCTATATAATGTAATCTGTGGGCTTGAATAAGGACCCTTGACAGGTAGAAAAAAAGCCCTCCTCACAATCCATTATTTTAGCAATTATCCCAAACAGTTATCTGCTTCATAACACACAAGACCCAATGGAAAAACAACTATCACCAAGTTTGTCCATGCATGACATACTCTAAGAGTCCATATCAATGTCCATCCAATATTATGAAAAATAGTAGTATTCAAATAATATTTTTACACACCACTAGAAGGCGCTACTTAAGTTGTGTGCAAGTGGAATTGGCTATGCAGTTCTACACAATGTATTAATGTTTTTTTCTGCTCACTATTAATTGCAAACATATACTTTACTTCTGGGTACTGCATGTGACATTCTGTATGGTTTGTGTTCTTTGTGCATAATCTGTCACACAGGTTGTACTAGCATTAGTCCACACACCTCCTCAAATCGTGCTCTAATGATGGTGATCCAGTGTTTGATGGTGGTGATACAGTCTGGGTGACAAACTGTAAGGATTCCTTCTCCCATACTGACTGCAGAGTTCACATCCAAGTGCTTCTCTTCCACTTTCTTCATAAACTCCTATAGAAACAAACATGTAATTTTAACGTCTACAACAGAACATAAAAGCAGCATATCTACAACAGATCTGCTCATATAATACTAAAATGATATAAACACTCCGTCCACTGACCTTATGAACATCAATAAGTGACTGCAAAGATTCAGCATCATCAGGTAATGCTCCTCTGAAACGCAGAGTTTGCTCTGCCTCAGAAAGCCACTCCAGCAGCATGTGCACTGTAGTGCGGAACTCCTCAGCCTGGAATGGAACGGATTTGTATTATTAATCTTCATTTGTAAAGTGGTTTACATATTCAGAAGAGATGTGCATAGGTATTACAGAAAAAGTAGTGCAAGTGGAGGAGACTACTGGTAACAGCACAATTACATTACAAATCAAGATGAATTGAGGTCTTGGATAATTTACAGCTTATGTACAGGTGACAAAATGTGAAACACTAAGTTTCTTCTTTAAAGTGTTAATGAGTTCCTTAATATTATGCAAGGAGTCTGCACCCATATATTCAAATCTATTCAACTCATACATGTAATACAGGACATTGTCCTTCACCTGTTTCAGAGCTTGTTCCAGGCGAGTCTGTTTGGACACAGACAGTTTGCAGACTGTGTCCCACCGTGTGCTGAGTTCCTGCAGCTGAACTTTCACCCAGGTGGTGTCCTCTCTGCTGCTCTCCAGAAGCTCTCGGGCAGAACGTTTAAGAGCTTGAACACTACTGGTTCTCTTACCCAGCTCCTTCTGGAAAACCTGTAGAAATTATCATAAGTTGTTAGCACCAAGACCTAAAACAACCTGGCTTCGTGTTGATCAGCTGATTATTTACTACAGAATTTAATGGCTATATAACATCACAACACCACAATTTTAATCTATCACATTTTTACCTTATGGGCATCCATCAGATTCATCACAAGATCTAAATCTCCGTGTACTGGTTGGTCTTCAGCCAGCTGAGGCTCCACCTTGTACAGCCAGTCTACAAGTGCCTGAAGGGCGTCCATAAACTGGCCAGAGAAAAGCAAAGCTTCCTCAAGTTTGTGTTGCCTGAAATAAAAGCGCAGAGCGTGTTATACAGATCTCGAAACAGAGTCTTCATAGAATCATACATCATCCACAAGGTTTAACTACTGATGCTATAAATCGTTATTCAGACCATAACAAAGGGTCATATAAATTTTGGAAAAGGCACTGTAGAAAAATGTATTATCATCCATAAATATCTTATTCCAGTCAGACAGTGGTATTGTATTGAAAAACCTCAGAGCTCTACCTTTCCACAGATTTGCCACACACTGTATCCCACTTGTCCCTCACTTCTCCTAGAAGATGGTCCAGTTTCTGGGTGTCATCACTTAGCAAAGCCTTCTCCTTTAATGCACGGCCTGTTCTTACTGTAGTATCATAGACAGGCTGTTTGCTTCCTAAGGTTTTCTGAAACTCCTACAGTATGTAAGAGAAAGTGATGCCAGTTAGTAATAGCCATTTGGAGGCCACCTGGATAGGAGGTAAACACTAGTTACTGAAAGCTGTGTATTGCAATAGCAAGGAAAATCAAAAGTTAATGTTTTATAGTCCATTAAAACAGACTCCAGAAACAATTTAAAATTTAAACACATTCGATTACAGACAAATATACACAGATGAGCATGTAAGAATAAATAGACTGATAATAGACGATTAGAGTTAGATATTTGAGTAGAAATTATAGATATTCATGAATGGCAGAGGACAAAATGTTACCTTGTGCTTAGATAGTTGCCTCTTGATCTTGTCTGGATCATTGGAGATTTCCAGCTCTGAGTCCAGGTGATTCTCAGCCTCCTCCAACCAATCAGCCAACTTCTTCCAGGCTTCATGGAACTAAAACATCGTAAGCAAAGAAGTTAACAAATTCAAGTAACACAAAAAAAGCTATAAAATATAACTAGCTGCTGATCTATCACAAATCACTAAAAATATTTTGTTAAGGAGAAACCAAATCCATTCTCTGCTGATATGGCGACAAACCAATAACACCTCAAAGTTAAAAAGGTTTCTAATATAAAAGGTAAACATTAATCAAACAGGACATGCAAGGCATAATAGTCCTCAATACCTCCACCGCACAAACCTGTTTGGCTCTTTTTCTGGCTTCATCCAGAGATCGTCCTCTCTCCACTGAACGTTGAACCACCTTTTCCCATCTTGACTGGACGCTTAGCAGCAAATTTTTAATCAGGACCACATCTTGCTTCTGGCTGAGAAACTTCAGCTGGTTCCCAGTTTTGTCCAGGTCAATAATTTGCTCCCGGTGGACATTCACTTCATTTACAAAAACCTATGTGACATAATATTATTAGATTAGTAATACTATTATATTATATTACATACATCCATAAAACAAGCATTACCCACAAAATAAATTACAGAGCTGGGCAGTATATTATTGCTCGAAAGTAATCAATTTTACAATGGTGCCTCCCCAACCATTTAAAAAAAAATCCAAGAAATAAAATGTTCTTCTGTTTTATTTTTGCCAGCTATCTAACTAACGTTTCACACAAATGTAAGGTGCGTGTCACAATCTTTAGGTATTGGGACAGACACAAATCCCAGATCATCTAGTTAGGATTCTACAAATGAAATACTTCATCGGTCTCTGACAGTTAAGGAGGAGCCAGCTTGGGTTTTGTGGGTGCACTGAATCTTCTAACTCAGTCCTCCTTCATAGAATATCTAATGTCGAGACAACAGTTCTCTAATATGCTCATCTCTAGAAACAACCACCAAGGAAAGGCACATGTGTTCTGTTAAATTTATTTCCTTTAATCCATAATCACCCAGACAGCAGCTGCATTGTCTTTATGTGAGATCCTGTATCTCCTGCAGTATAAGTGGAGGAATTGTGGTTTGATATAGCGAGCTCTTTCATTAAAGGGATATGTAAGTTTTGTTTGAGGATTAGTGGTGTATGCAAACATTTTTTGCATGAAAAATTCCCAAAATAAACATTTAAACACTTACATTGAAGTCAGCAAAATCTCTTTTAATTTCTGACAGTTGGAAATCAGGGTTAACACTCTCCAAACCCAAACTAATTTAAAATGATTTGTTTTGGCCAATCAGGTTAACTGCAATTTTTTAATTAACTCTGGGTTCCTGTTTATTGTGCAAAGCAGCCTGGGATATGTAATTTATCACTGATATGTATTGTTGCAGACAGAGATAGGAACATGCAAGGAGATTGGCTGGGCAAACAACAGCAGGTAAAGTGGGTTAATAATGCTCCCCTGATGATGCATGCTGATTGGGGGGATCAGATGCCACTGTAGACACCCTCTGGAGGTGTCTACATAATCATAAGAGGAATTTTTAGATATTATTAAAAATAAAATGTTTTGAGATGTGCTGCATACAAATAGGCTGCTTTTTTGCCTATAGACTGCAGAAATGTATTTTTCCATGAAACGTTCATATCCCTTTAAGATAAAAAAAAACACACCTTTATTTCCCTTTTTACCTATGCTCTTGATCTTTATAGCACAATTCACTGACATCTGCACCACATGGCAAGCCAGCTCCACATTATTCTATTTGTGAACATTGGTGTGTTATACTATTCCAAAGGCCAACATTGTGCATAATGGTTTCAGAGCTATGTTATTCTGTCCCATAACCTGAATAGGCTGTATTAAAGTACCACTAGACTGCAAGCTTCTGCAAGTTGTGTTCTTTGCACCTCTTCCATCACATTTTGCTTTCATAAACCCATTGTACAATGTTGCTGTATACATGGATGTTTTATAAATTAATAGAATAAAAATAGGGCTTGACAAATACCAGATCACCATGGTGACTAACTCATCCCAGCTGGCGTCTGTCTGCTGACTGCAGAAGAAAGAATAGCAGGAGCAGAGCTGTGAGTCATAGCGATCTCACTGCAGTGTCTGTCAGTTTGAGGAGCTTAGTCCTAGCCCTCAATCATCTGCTCAGAAAAAAAGGTGCTGGGAGAGGAGGTTGGAAGGTAACATGAAACTTTACTGAACTAAAAGAACCTTATTTCTGGTATATAACACTTTACAGTAAATAAAGTCCCAAATGTCTCTTTAGTCAATTATTCCGCCATTAATTAATTTGTCCAAAAAAATATTAACTTATAAAGGTGTGCCAAGATTACCTTGTGTTCATCAATCTGGAACAGAACAGTGTCCAGAATCAGGCTGGGATGGGGAGCAATATTCAGACTTTGCTCAGCCTGTGTCAGCCAGTTAATGAAGTCTTGTAGTGAATTTTGAAAATCATTAGCCAAATTTAGAGCCTCTTCAAGTTTTACCTGATGATAAAATAGAGGCAAAATAAACACACGTCAAGCAAAGAAACTACAAGAACAACAGAAAACTAGGATGAGGATTTATTAAATGCATGCACTACTTAGTACCTGACAAATCTGTCATTTTATATTCATATGCATTAGTTACTGAATGAGAACATGTATTTTATAATATTACTTCCTCTATTGCACATTTTAATTCATTGCTTAGCAATAATAGATCCATGGTAAATTAAAAACTAAACACAAAGATGACCAGATCTACAGCATGATATATTTTAAATAAGTAATATTTAAGAAAGAAACATGGAATCTACAGATGGGAAGCATTTAGGGTACATCAAAACCACACTTTAAGCCACACAAAGAGGCACATCCCACACACTGACCTTCCTCTCCTCTACTTTGTTGCTAATGTTTTGCCACTTTCTCTTGAGCAATGTAACATTCTGCTCCGTGTTGGATCCTGCAGAATCATCTCGGCTTAGTAACATTAACTGCCCCTTGTCAAGAAGCTGGTGGTACAGATCCTCCTTGGCTTTGAACTCAGCATACAGTTCCTTTTAAAGAAAACAAGGAGTCAGGAGGAAATATACTGTATCCACTTTGTACTCTGATGTCTGCTTGGAGTTTAGTGCCTGGTCTCAGACTTGTCATAAATAAAAAGTTCTTACTGATGATGATATATTATTAAGTTGTGAAGCTTTAATGTTCACTTTACCACAAATTATACAGATAAATCAGTTTTCCAACGGAGAGCTAAGAATGTATTATATATCACCAATGCGCATTAACATATGCCATTATAAACCCAGCATATCACATATCTTATTCATAGCGGGGAAAAAAGTTACGCCTTTAGCAATTATGCATTATTAGTATATGGTTTAATGATATAATTTGCATTCTCATAAGAAGCCTTGCTTAGTGTTGTATGGTGGATAACATAGGACTTTACAATGCCATCTACACTGGAATCCACACCCAGATTAAGGCAAGCATAGTCCCGAAAAATAATGCTTTCTACAAGTAAATATTAATTGGAGGGCATCTCAAAACAAAGACATTAAAATCAGCACACCATATGAGCTTGGAGCTGCTCCCGTGCCGTCTCTGGCAGTCCACCTGTAGGTTTGGATGCAGAAAGCTGACTTTCTATCCTGCTCTGCCACTGAAGAAAATCGTCAATCTCCCCAGAGAATCCCTGGGCCTAAAAGGGAAACACATGAAAGTCAATTATTTGTCCAGTTGTGTTTACAATTTAAATCCGTAACTCCAGCACATTTTGAAAATAAAATACACTTGGCCCTGGCTCTGGCCGATTCTCATAATGTACATGAATCAGGAAGTCATACGTGACAAAGGCTGGCTTACTACAGCAAAATAATACTTGTTGGTTTCTTCACTTACATACACACACAATAAACTGCATACATGTTTATGCCAAACCAGGGTGGTACATGTGTGCTCACGAGATCACAATAATATAATTATTTTCTTATATATTGACAAAATCACAAACATTCTATGTACCAACAGCAAACAGGCAACATAATTCCTGTGTTTAGCAAGAGCTACTATCCTTTGGATAAACATACCGTCTGCAGAGCCATATCCAGCTGCAGTTCTCGTTCCTCTGTCTTCTGAATTACAGACTCCCATAACTGGTTCAACATTTGTAATCGAGTCTTCAAGCTGCTGGCATCATCCTCGGCACTGGACTCCAGAAGCTCATTTCCAGCTTTCTTCACAGTTTCTACTGTACTTTCATGTGCAAGTACATCGTTTTTCAACACCTACAGGCAACAGGAATACACAGAAACATCAATTTGCAAACACTGCAGTAGGTGAATAAATATAATACTCAAACAATAGTAAGAAATGACATGATCAGTCAAAAAAAAATCAAATAAAGAGCTTTTCTTAACTCATGAAATGTCTCATTGCAGGTTTCTCACTTAATACTTCCCAATGTGTTTATATTTCTCATATATATGTAGTTGTAATGATACTGGTCATAAGCCCATGTGCGGTTCCCTTTGCTGTTCTAGCGTCTGCCTATCCTGCACTTATCTCTCCCACGTTACTTTTGGAAGTGTTCTTGCAACAGGGAAGAACAATGCTGTGCAATGAGATGAAGGAACCCATTTATACAATTGCATGGGAATAAAAAAAAAAAAAGACAATACCACCACACCTTTGAATCATCAATCACCTTGATGAAGTGTTAAATTTTACACTAACCATGCAGTTTTCTCTAATTTTGAGAAATAAAATATATTTTTTATTCTATGTTTTTTGTTCTTTTTTATGGAATTTTCCCTTTTCGGGCTATACAATTTGGATTATACAGTAGATTCAAAGATAAAGATACCATTTGAAAGGCGATAAAAGCAATGTGTGTCAGACTATAAGTGTTTCTGATTTGCATGTCATTATACAGAAACTCTTTTGGCAGTTGAAGCTCTCTAAGCTCTGCAGTCAGGTAGATTTTTCTATGAGTCATAGGTTTGCTCACAAAATCTACTTTACCATGAACATACAACGCAGATTAATTTATTTTGTTGTTCGCATTTTTTCCCCACAAATGCAGCACATCTCAGTGTAATCAGTAAAAGCTACAAATAATGTCCTCAACATATTTTTAAATGTTACACCTACGTGATGCTTTGCGAGCTCCACTTCAATGACCTTGTGGTCACCACTGATGGGTTTCTGGGCATCTAGCAGTTCCTCTGTGTGGGTCAGCCAGGACATCACCTCTGCCAGAGCATGCTGGAACTGACCAAGCGCCAACAGTGCACCTTCTAATTTGTGCTGTGGAACAGAAATTTGTTGCAAAATGTAAATCACAATATAACCTGAAAGCTACGTATAGAGTGTCTCTACAAAGGCCTGCTACTCACCTGTCTGTGTGCAATCTTTTCTGTCAGATTCTCCCAGAGATGTTTCAGCTCAGTCAGAGGTCCCTGGATAATGTCCCGGTCTGTATCATCAATGGCTTTCTTCAGCATTAGTTCCCCTTGGTGGTTTAACTTTTCCATTTCTATCTGCTGTTGGTAAACCTCCACCTTAAATGCCTATGTGAACAGTAACAAGTTTAGCGTGCATAATAGTGGGACCAGGAAGTGTTTATAAAATGCTAATCAAACTCAAATATCAATTAAGGAACCTCAAACCACACCAACTCCCTAATAACTTTCATGAGCACAGTCTTGGCTCTAATTATGTCCCAATATATTTACCAAATATTTAATGGACCTAAAATAAAATAATGGCCAATATTGGCCGAATTCCTTGGGGAAATAAAACCACATTATTAGATCCCTTAGATATCCCATCATGCTAGGCCAATTTTACCTTCATCTCCTCGAGTTGCTCCTTCACAGTATTAAGGTCAGTTCCAACGGGAGGCATGTCACACAGTTTAATAACAGCATTATCAAGCCAGTCAAACATTGACTGCAACAAAAAGAGAATATACAGTTATTATATTAATATAATTGCAGGATGTCCAAAATACATTATCATAATACCATTTTTGATTTGGCTGTCCATGTTTGGGTGCTTTATTGACTTACCTGCAGAGTGTCTTGATACTGCACTGAATAGGACATTGCATCTCTCAGTTTTTCTAGACGTTCGGCCCAAGTTTTCTTCAATGTTTCCCAAGCATTGTTCATCTGGAAAAAAATAATATATATATATATAATTGAAATGTGAAATCTGTAGAAAGCACATAAAAGTGATGAAAGGTAGGATAATACTGAAAAGGTAGTGATACAGAAAGAACAGATAATGTAACTGCATGGTGTGCAGACATGCATGTCATTTTCACCTCATCCAAGCTCTTCTTCACTTCTGGCTTTTCTGTATCTCCACAAGCGCATATGAGATCAGCTCCCAGGATCCTAATGAACTCAAGCTCCTCATGGAGTCCATCCGTCTCCTCTTTAATTGTCTGAAAAGAGGAGGGATCAGGGTTGTTAGTGTATAGTCTAACACACACGAGTAAAGAAATAATTTATGTTAACAGCTGCTTACATCGGCAGCCTCTATCTGCTGCTTTATCATCGATGGGTCAATGCCGGGACTCTCCAAGTCATGGACTATGTCATGGGTGTCCTTGATGGTTGTCAATAGACTATTCAAATCCAACCAGAACTTCTCTGCTAGCTCAAGAACATCAAGGAATTTCATCTCACGTTCTTCTACACGGGTTTTAATATCTTCCCAGAAAAATACAAGCTGGTCCAGCTTATCCTGGATATCTGCAAAAAGTGAAGTGGTAACATTATGACCAAAGTCAATGGAGGGAGTCCTCAGATTCTCTTCAGCAATTACAAAGTTATAACATCAACCACAATCCCATGAGCTCAATATTAAGACCATGAGCTGAAAAGGACACAAGAGAGCCTAATTATCAACAAACTAATTTCCATTGCTCGGTCAGCAAGTGAAAACTAGATCAACTCTCCCAGGACAATGAAATATGTTTCTACTTCTGAAACCGTGTCTATTCCTCAGTGAAAAAGGGTTATAAATATCCATGCATTCTGCTCTAGATCCTTGAGTCTAACCGTGAAGAACACAGAAGTCAGTTGAGCTAGGGCATGTACTGAAAAAAGGTAAAGTAGTTATATAAACATATGGGGTTCAGACTCTTAATATGACGGTGAAGAATATGAACAATAAACATTGCTATGTCTCAAATTAGGCAACAGCTGATAATCAGTGATAAGAAAACTAGCGCTTACAATGCTGTGGAACATGTGCTCCTACTAAGCAAAAGTGTGTATAAATGCATAACCCATAAAAAAAATAAGTTCATAAAGGTAAATTGGCTAAAAAATGTGTTTTGAGGTAAAAACAACATTGAAATGACAAAACACACAACATGTATCAAAAGACTGATTATAGAAAAGAGTTAAAAGTGTCCCTACGCACATGCATGCACTGTTTGAACATTCAAATAAAACACTTAGTTTATACTTTGTGGCATGTTTGAGTGATTCAATTACAAGTGATGTAATATGATAACTTACAGAACAGATGTACCACTGTAACTTTGCTGTAGTGAGTCACCTAGTAACCTGTTGCCCAGTATTTTATATCTTGATTAGGAAGATGTATGAGAATCCCAGGCCAAAATCTCATAATTAAATAATATTTTCACAAACTTAATAGCACTGGGTGTAAACACTTAGATTTAATGAACACCATCAGTGAGTGAGCATGTGAGGGTGTACACAGTTATAATATTTTGTACACGGTTATAATATTTTTGTAGAAGGTAATGTACTTCCCATTTGTTTCAAGTAGAGATTCTCTGCATTCAGAAACTGACACAGATTTATATATATATATATATATATATATATATATATATATATATATATGCACACACACACACACACACACATATGTAGGATTGCCACACAACTGCAATTTTAGAGAAAAGGTGATTTAAATATTTTTCTGTAGGCACAGTTGCCTTTGGGGAAGGGTATTGCAAAACAAACGTAACATATAACAATCTCTAGAATGTTTACACCAGCAAAATAATCTGTATGGGTCAATATTAAAAATCACCCAATTAGTTTTTCACATTCCTCGAAGTGGGCTTTTACTCAGACTCTAAACCTTTCACAAACAAGTCTCATGTTTACATGTCTATCAAAAGTTATTTTACTTGATATATATAAAAAAAAAATATCTGGGAAATGTGAAGTTGCCCCATATCTTTCTTTTAAGGACCTGTGAAGTGTCATATTTATAATCTATTTTGAACAACTTAACTTGATGCAAAATGTTTTTACACAGTTTAAAACAAATAATTACAGCCTTTCGTTTTAACTATTGTTCTCAATTATGCTTTAATGATGGACATTGTGTTTTGGTTTGTAGAAGGATTAGAAAACTGGAAGGAGTGTGAGGAACGGTTTCAAATAGTCCCTTGACAAAAGAACTCAATGACAGAGTATGGCCCCCATAGCATAGTTGTAGGAATCCCCAAAAATCTGTGGGGGAGACTGCATATAGTATAAAAATAACAAACACCTGTTTCTCTACACAAACACACACATTGAAAAATATGGGGGGGGGGGGCGGAGGTTGTCCCCCCTACTCCACTGTAGATTCTACACTCATGCCCCGTATTTTAACTGTATTGGCTTTAAGATTGCCCATTTCTTGTGCCTGTTGGGTAGTCACTATTTGAAGAGAGATTGAGACTGAATCCAGAATTGTTTACAGAAAACGATGAGGGGTTGATATGCACACATATTTGATCATAAGGGCACAACAGATTATTTTTTCAAATGTTGGTTGTTGATGAAATCACCAGTTTGTAGCACAAAGCCCTAAGTTGCAGAGCACCATGTGCCATTGATGTAAGAGGTGAACGTTGGCTGCGAAGGTGTGTAAGGCCCAACAGACAAGCTACAGTTGAGCAACTCACTGTTCAATTGAACCAGGGGCTACCATGCATGTGTCTAAAACAACAGTACAGCCAACCTTGTTGTGTATGGGCTCTAAAGAAAATGGCTGGTCACTGCACCTATGCGGACGAGGGCTCATCATCAGAAACGGCTTCAATTTGCATAAGAGTACTGAATTTGGACCTCTTCTGATTGGCAAAGGGTTGCCTTCTCAGATGAGGCACGTTTTCTGCTCCGTCGAATGAACGGGCAATGGTGTGTCAGGTGCAAAACCTCAGAGAACAAACCCTCTGAAATCATCGTTGGAAGAACACAAGCTGGTGGTGGCAGGGTTATGGTCTGGGGAACATTTTCTTGTCATTGTCAGAGTCCACTCATACCTCTGGAAGACACTGTTAACCCAGTGGGTTATCTATCAATCCTTGCAGATCAAGTGCACCCATACATGTTGACTGTCTTTCCTGGAGCGGATAGGATGGTACAGCAGGACAATGCAACATGTCATATGGCCAGAATTCTCTGGACTTGAATCCCATTGAGTACCTGTGGGAGCACCTTGATCGCCATATGGATCCTCCACCCCAAAATCTTTAGCAGCTGTTGGATACACTGCAGTCTGCATGGCTCCAGATACCCTTGCCAACCTTCCAGCATCTCATTGACTCATATAACCCATATAGAATAAAATATATTCTTTGGATCAATTACTCATATAGAATTTTAATTATTCTAATGCAATTTTTGTCATTGCAACTTCATTGCATCAGATCCTGTTATACTTATTATATACGTATTTTTATTCATATATTGTTGTGGTGAATTTCCTACTCAGTCCACAAGTCCACAACACAAGCTGAGATCCCGCTCTACGCTAATGATAGCCAGTAAGCTTGAAACAGCTGTACATGGATAGGATACTCAGCTTGTGTTTAATCCAACCTTGGCTTTGCATTAAAGCTGTGTAATACAGCATGCATAAGCTTAAAGGAAGCCATGTTTGATAATGGCTATGGATTGAAGAGAGAGGCATTTGTGGGCACATTTGCAGGTCCCAGCTCAGCTTCACAGAATGCAGTGTAATAACTGTTTTTCTCGGAATTCTGAGCTGTTTTTTTAACTTGTTTTAGACATTCAAGTGCAAACACAGATGTACTATTTATTTACTATATATATATATATATATATATATATATATATATATATATATATAATATATATAATATTTTTCTAATAAAGGATTATCACATATGATAGTTGTCAAACTGCGAGACATCGTCACACTTTGCGTGGTGCGTACGACTTAGGTGATGAGCACCATAGGCACTCATCGCTGCGAGCCTCGGAAACCGAGGCGAGTCGTTAAACCGTAGCACTTAGCCCATATGAGCCTCGCAAAGCGAGACGAGCCGTTAAAATACGAGACGCAGGACTTAGAAAAAAAAAAATACAAGATGCTAAAATTTACGAGATTAACACAAATCCCGAAAAACGCACTAAATTCACCCCCAAAAATTACAAAAACATCACAGACAGAATGGGGCAACAGCCAGGATGTCTGTGAGTGAGGTGGAACGCGAATTTAACTCCATTTAGAGGATTTTCGCCACTCAAAAATCGCCTAAGCGAGGAATAAAATGGCTGCCGAAAAAAAATGAAATCGAGGCTACACGACCCCGGACCGCGCAAAACGCGTAGCACTTTACACATCACACTACGACCTACAAGATACACTATTACAAAAGCCGGAAAATGCTCATGAGACGCGTACCACATTAATAACATTACGACTATACAATGCTGCTTTACACAATACACCAACGGCTTTACCTCGCGCACGCAGCCGATTTACAATGCACACTTCAAACATTCATTACACTTTATAAGCAGGGCACCAACACTCAAACACCCTTAAACTAATACGTTGTTGAAGCACCTTTTGATTTTATTACAGCACTCAGTCTTTTGGGGTATGAGTCTATCAGCATGGTACATTTTGACTTGGCAAGATTTGCCCACTCTTCTTTGCAAAAACACTCCAAATCTGTCAGATTGCGAGGGCATCTCCTGTGCACAGCCCTCTTCAGATCACCCCACAGATTTTCAATCGGATTCAGGTCTGGGCTCTGGCTGGGCCATTCCAAAACTTTAATCTTATTCTGGTGAAGCCATTCCTTTGTTGATTTGGATGTATGCTTTGGAGTCGTTGTCATGCTGATAGATGAAGTTCCTTTTCATATTCAGCTTTCTAGCAGAAGCCTGAAGGTTTTGTGCCAATATTGACTGGTATTTGGAACTGTTCATAATTCCCTCTATCTTAACTAAGGCCCCAGTTCCAGCTGAAGAAAAACAGCCCCAAAGCATGATGCTGCCACCACCACCATGCTTCACTGTGGGTATAGTGTTCTTTTGGTGATGTGCAGTGTTGTTTTTGCGCCAAACATATCTTTTGGAATTATGGCCAAAAAGTTCAACCTTGGTTTCATCAGACCATAACACCTTTTCCCACATGCTTTTGGGAGACTTCAGATGTGTTTTTGAAAAATGTAGGCTGGCTTGGATGTTTTTCTTCGTAAGAAAAGGCTTTCGTCTTGCCACTCTACCCCATAGCCCAGACATATGAAGAATACGGGAGGTTGTTGTCACATGTACCACACAGCCAGTACTTGCCAGATATTCCTGCAGCTCCTTTAATGTTGCTGTAGGCCTCTTGGTAGCCTTTCAGACCAGTTTTCTTCTTGTCTTTTCATCAATTTTGGAGGGAGCTCCAGTTCTTGGTAATGTCACTGTTGTGCCATATTTTCTCCACTTGATGATGACTGTCTTCACTGTGTTCCATGGTATATCTAATGCCTTGGAAATTCTTTTGTACCCTTCTCCTGAATGATACCTTTTAACAATGTGGCAGGTGTATGCAGACTCCTATTTAACACAATTTGGAATGTGATTGCTTAATTCTGAACACAGCTACATCCCCAGTTATAAGAGGGTGTGCAGACTTATGCAATCACATTATTTTTATTTTTTATTTTTCTTCCCTCCACCTAAAAGATTTCAGTTTGTTTTTCAATTGAATTGTACAGTTTATAGGTCACATTAAAGGTGGAAAAAGTTCTGAAATGAATCTTTGTCTCATTTTTTTTACAGCACAGAAACCTGACACTTTAACAGGGGAGTGTAGACTTTTTAGATCCACTGTATCTGTCATATTGAGCTTTCAAATGGTTATTTATATATATATATATATATATATATATATATATATATATATATATATATATATATATATAAAAGTAGCTTTTGAAAGCACATTAGAGATAGGGATATCGCACTTTATATACTCCAAATATCTAATAGCACTACAGACAATTGGGAGACCCACTAGATACCTGACCAGATGAGAGGGATTCTAGTACCTCACATCCTTGAGGTCTAAGTAAGGTGAGGGTCCAATCTTATTAATCTCTGAAATTTACAACACAAATTTGTTATCCAAGTGACCTGCACCAAAAGTTGTTGTCCCCCCCCCCCCCCTTTTGTTTTGTTATTACCATGCCATCTAGCTGCTGTTCGTGCTGCACGCGGCGGCTATTTGGGATATTAGCTGGTGGTCATAATATTGTGTCTGGACTGTGTATATTGTTGTTTGTTGCTTAGTTATTCAGTTATGTACAATTCTCCATGACCTTTTGGCACATCTGCCAACCACTGCCCTTCTAAGATCAATCAAGCTCATTGCTTCAATGATTTCATCTATCTATCTCCACCTCTGCCGTCCCCTTCTTCGCGTGCCTTCAATCTTTCCCAGCATCAGAGTCTTCTCTAGGGAATCTTGTGTTCTCATGATAGGGCCAAAATATGTGAGCATTAGCCTCATGATGACATCTTCCAGTGACGTTTTTTTTCAACACCACAATTCAAAAGCATTAATTCTACAGCGCTCAGCCTTCTTTATGGTCCAGCACTCACATCCATATGTTACTACTGGGAACACCACAGTTTTAATTATGCAGACCTTTGTTGACAAAAAATAAGGGGACAAGATACAACCTTGTTTCACTCTAATCTCGATCTTGAACCAGTATATCTTTTGATGTTCTATTCTGACCGTGGCTTCTTGGTCCACATACAGATCCCTAAGGAGGCTGATGAAATTATCTGGTACCCCTATTTCTTTAAGAACTTGCCATTTTGTTGTGATCCACACAGTGAAAGTATTTTAGAATAGGCATTGGCCACTTGGTCTCTTATGCCTCTACAAAACCCGGCTTGAACATCTGGCAGGTCTCGGTCCATATGTTGTTGGAGTTGAGCTTGAAGGATCTTAAGCATTACCTTGCTGACATTTGAAAGGAGTGCAATTATTCGATAATTGGGGCATTCTTTGGCACTGCCTTATTTTCGGGGACTGGGATGTAGACTGACCTTTTCCAGTATACTGGCCAGTGTTGAGCTTTCCAAATGTGTTGGCATAAGGCAAGCAACACTTTCACAGCATCATGTTGAAGGATTTTGAACAGTTCAGCTTGGATTCCATCAACTCCTTCAGCCTTATCAGCAAGGCATCCTAAGGCCCATCTCACTTCACTCTCCAAGACGTCTGGCTCCAGCTCATTGG
The DNA here is from genome assembly GCA_027410445.1 of Discoglossus pictus. NCBI lineage: Eukaryota > Metazoa > Chordata > Amphibia > Anura > Alytidae > Discoglossus > Discoglossus pictus. The sequence continues at coordinate 231,097,514 of CM050164.1, read as the reverse complement.
ACAAAACTATTGAGGTTATGAATGCTGTTAAGAACCTTCCTGTATAGATCTACTGTGTATTCCTATTATCTCTTCTTTATCTTGTCTACCATTTTTGTCTTTGAGCACACCCACTTTGGAATGAACAGTTCCTTTAAGTTGCCCAATTTTCTTGAAGACACCTCTTGACTTTCCCATTCTGTTATCTTCTTCTGTCTCATTACATCCCTCACTATAGAATGTCTCCTTATCCCTCCATTTACATACATACACACATATATAACACACACACATATATATAGCGTAGCGAGGCGAGCCGTTAAACCGTAGCACTTTTTTACACAAGACGCAGGACTTAGAAAAAATATACGAGATTAAAAAAATTACAAGATAAGCGGAGGAACCAAAACAATAAAAAAAAAACACTAAATACACAAAAAAATTATAAAAAAAAAAGGTCACTTACAGCATGGGGAACCAGGCAGGACGTATGGAAGTGAGTTGGAACTCCAATTTACATCGATTTAGACGAGTTACAAAGATCGAAAATCGGCTACGCGAGAAAAAAATGGCCGCCGAAAAAAATGAAAACGAGGCTATACTACTACGAACTGCGTAAAACACAGCCACAGACGTATGTGTTCGAAAAACGAGACAAAGGATGCGCAATAACCGCACAATGAGTAAAAAAAGACAGTAGCGAGTAGTTTTTACGAAACGCAATTACAGATTTACACATTAACACAGATTTCCCGCATTTGTCTCGCGCCACATCGGATTTCCCGCCTAAAACAACGCATTTGATGAAATATGTTAAAAGTGAAAAAAAAAAAAAGTGAAAAAAAAAAATGTGTATTTATTTTAGAAAGAAAAAAAAAAAAAGTGAAAAAAAAAAATGTGTATTTATTTTAGAAATAAAAAAAAAAAAAAAAAGAGTCATTTTGTGTTGCAAACAAATTTCACAACATTTAATTTTTTATTGACCGTCATTTTAAAGTTTTACCATATTCACCGTTAAACCGTAGTACTTTAGCGGGCTTAGCGATGAGCGCTGCAGGCGCTCATCGCCCGGCGAGCCGTTAAACCATAGTACTTTGGCAATGAGCGCCACAGGCGCTCATTGCAGGCGAGCCTCACATAGCGAGGCGAGCCGTTAAACCCTAGCACTTTGGCAATGCCGAGCGTAGCGAGGGGAGCCGTTAAACAATAGCAAAAAAATACGGCCGCAACTCGCGAACATGAAAAAAAATACAAACACAATAAATCCACACGGCATATACATAAAAAGCTTACCGACAGCAAGAGGTTTTACTACAGCAAACCGTAGTACTTTGGCAATGAGCGCCGCAGGCGTTCATTGCAGGCGAGCCTCGCATAGCGAGGCGAGCCGTTAAACCCCAGCACTTTGGCAATGAGCGCCGCAGGCGCTCATTGCAGGCGAGCCGTTAAACCATAGCAAAAAAATACGGCCGCAACTCGCGAACATGAAAAAAAATACAAACACAATAAATCCACATGGCACATACATAAAAAGCTTACCGACAGCAAGAGGGAGCATCCACGACCTCAAAAAACAAAGTAACACCTTCATTTAGCTCAAAATAAAACAGTTTAGACACAAAAAAAATCTTGAATCAACAGAAAAAATGGCGGCCGAACAAAACGAAAATGAGGCTACAGCACTATAAACACGGAAAACACACAATCCGCTAAGACGCATACCACACATTACCCGCCATTTTACGATAATGCGGAAGTACACAGCTACGTTAACGGTTTCGGCTCGCACACTATTACACTGCACACATTCATCACGCTTACACAGCACATCCACACCACTAATGCTGCAGCAACATCAACACAGATTGCCAGCTCTTCAACACAATGCATAAAAATAGGTAAAGTATATTCATTTATTAATTTGAATTCTATATTTCAGTAGTACACACAAAACAACATTAGCTACCTTACAATTCCATATGTATATTAATAACTAAACAACTTTCCAAACATACACATCTCATTGCCGTCATTTTTTGACGGGCAATACGTTAGTATATATATAACATTTTTTTTAGAAATAGAAAACAGAAAATTGGCATGTGTGTATGTATTCATCCCCTTTGTTATGAAGCCCATAAAAAGCTCTGGTGCAACCAATTACCTTCAGAAGTCACACAATTAGTGAAATAATGTCCACCTGTGTGCAATCTAAGTGTCACATGATCCGTCATTACATATACACACCTTTTTTGAAAGGCCCCAGAGGCTGCAACACCTAAGCAAGAGGCACCACTAACCAAACACTGCCATGAAGACCAAAGAACTCTCCAAATAAATAAAGGACAATGTTGTTGAGAAGTACAAGTCAGGGTTCGGTTATAAAAAAAAAAATGAAAGGCCCCAGAGGCTGCAAAACCTAAGAAGAGACACTACTAACCAAACACTGCCATGAAGACCAAGGAACTCTCCAAACAAGTAAGGGACAATGTTGATGAGAAGTACAAGTCAGGGTTAGGTTATAAAAAAATATCCAAGTCTTTGATGATCCCCAGGAGAACCATCAAATCTATCCTAACCATATGGAAAGAACATGGCACAACAGCAAACCCGCCAAGAGACGGCCGCCCACCAAAACTCACCGACCGGACAAGGAGGGCATTAATAAGAGAGACAGAACAGAGACCTAAGGTAACCCTGGAGGAGCTGCAGAGTTCCACAGCAGAGACTGGAGTATCTGTATATAGTACATCAATAAGCCGTACGCTCCATAGGATTGGGCTTTATGGCATAGTGGCCAGAAGAAAGCCATTACTTTCAGCGAAAAACAAAATGGCATGTATTGAGTTTGCAAAAAGGCATGTGGGAGACTCCCAAAATGTATGGAGAAAGGTACTCTGGTCTGATGAGACTAAAATTGAACTTTTCGGCCAACAAAGAAAACGCTACGTCAGGCGCAAATCCAACACATAACCCAAAGAACAAAATCCCCACAGTGAAACATGGTGGGGGCAGCATCATGCTGTGGCAATGTTTTTCAGCAGCCAGGACAAGGAAACTGGTCAGAGTTGAGGGAAAGATGGATGGTGCTAAATACAGGGATATTCTTGAGCAAAACCTGCACCACTCTGTGCACGATTTGAGGCTAGGATGGAGGTTCACCTTCCAGCAGGACAATGACCCCAAACACACTGCTAAAAGCAACACTTTAGTGGTTTAAAGGGGAAACATGTAAATGTGTTGGAATGTCCTAGTCAAAGCCCAGACCGCAATCAAATAGAAAATCTGTGGTCAGACTTAAAGATTGCTGTTCACAAGCGCAAACCATCCAACTTTAAGGAGCTGGAGCAGTGGAATGGGAAAAAATCCCAGTGGTAAGATGTGGCAAGGTCATAGAAAGGTGGCTCTACAAAGTATTGACTTTAGGGGGGTGAATAGTTATGCACATTGACATTTTTCTGTTATTTTGTCCTAATTGTTGTTTGCTTCACAATAAAAAAAATGATATAAAAAAAACATCTTCAAAGTTGTGGGCATGTTCTGTAAATTAGATGATGTAAATCCTCGAACAATCCATGTTAATTCCAGGTTGGTAGGCAACAAAACACGCCAAGGGGGGTGAATACTTTTGCAAGGCACTGTAATAGGGCAACATTCAGTAATGTCAAGACCTGAGTGGGTGGTTCTTTCCTATACAAAGATACTAAAACAGGACTGGTGAACAGTTGTAACAAATTAACGTACATAATAGTATATGCTAACCTTTGGCTGCAGGATCAGTATCTGCTCCCTGTGAGCGGCTGATCAACTCTTCCCCACGGTGTTTCAGAGCCTCAAAGGTTGGCTGCAGTTTCTCAAGTTCCATGAGTGCACTCTTGTTCTCACTGATACAATCCCGAATCTTTTCCACCTCTGCAGGAATTAAAGGAGGCATGCGGAGGCGAGATGCCAGACTCTCTAGTGTTTCAAGCATGGGTCCAATCTTGTCATGGAACTGTAAGAAAGTAAAGCATGTCATAGAGGTTACAAAGCTATATACATTATCTAAAGCAAACAAGTAGCACGCAAGCAGAGATTATGAGGTTAGGAACCAAACAAGAAGGATGGAACTTACCTCCACTATCTGAAATGCAGAGGAATCAATCCAACAGGGATATGTTACGATGTCAGCACAACAGAAATTAACACATTCCACAAGGAAAGGGAGGTGACGGTGAGATGAGAGGAGAGATGGAGGGGTTAGTGTAGCATAAACCACAGCAACTCAACAAGGTAAACACGTTAACAAAATGAACAAACCAAAATAACAGTAAAACACACAAATGACTAAAATAAGGATATATGGTGGAATGAATGTGTGAAACACAAAGAATAAGTGTTAAAATAATTGCAGCACAAGTACATAGATGAAATATGTTGTTATGTAAACGTAGTGTTAGTGGAGTACATTTAGTGGACACAATATGTGACAGATGGTTATCTTATTCACACCATTCTGTGATCTTATGAAATGTCTTGAAATTCAAATTTATATAATTTTTACACTGTGAAGAATACGAGAGGAAATTTGGCACACTTTTTAAATGTACTTCTATGTACTTCTCCCGTATTATTCAGCATTAAAGTGTGGACAGCAGTATCAGATTATGTTAGGACCCTTACATGTACAGGCATGTCAACTACAGAAAGAGACCGTGACTCTTTAGTCTTGTGAGGGTGCATACCTGAGCAGCTTGCGACACAGCATCATCAAGTGCCATGGCTATCTGGCGCACTTCCTCCTTGATGCCAACGTACATCTCTTCGGCTCGGTTATACTTCTCTTGTACGGCTGCACCCTCCTCAGGATTCAGCTCACAAAGATGAGGACCAATCTTCAACAGCTTGTCAATGTGGGGCTTGTGCTCGGACACAGATTCTCTTAGTTGCTGCAATATGAACAAAATAACTATATTGGATATGTAGGGAATTTTAAATTTTTGCTATTATGCTCCTAACTATTAAATATTTTAGAAAGTGGCTATGCTATAGCTTATTTGTAAAAATGCTACTAAAGCACACTGTTGACGCTGTAGAAATATCTCCCAAATGTAAGAGCTTAAAGAAATTATAGAATGTTTTAGTATTCTGAATAAACAGTAAATATATTTGACAACTGAATAACTGAAGCCTCTTTTTACAGAATGCTCTCTACAAAAAGTAAACGCGATAATGCGAAAACATTTTAAACTTAATTAGCAATAATATACAATTATGTTGTAGAGCAGGGTTCAGCAAACAATTTTGAGCTGCACTCTGGTGAGGAACCATAAATACTGATGAGATGCAAGTGCAGTGTAGGTGATTTGATAAGATTGGGGAGACTTGGCGATTAGAAGATTTATTAGTAATATGTGAAAGTACTATTTTACAAAAGATAAGTGGAAAACCCTTCAAGTGGAAGTAGTAGAGACAAATACTTTAAAAGAACTTCAAACATGCCCGAATAAGCATAATGCCACTCTGAGTATCTTCTTAATGATAGATAATCCTCATATAGCCTTTTCATTCTTTCCAGCCATCTAATCTAGGTGTCAGTACTAGTTGGAGGGGGGCGTGTGATTTAATTAAAGAGATGATGGTGTACAATGAGTAATTTAAAAATAGAATATAACAGGAATAATTTGATGTGGTGGTGTAGAAGTGATGGCATTTATTTAATTAGGTAAGGATCTGATGTGGGAGATTTTATAATAAGAGATAATGGGCATCTATAAAGACAATCAGCAGCGAAAAATAATCAACTCATCGCACATTGCAAATCTCTATATGTAAATGCAAAGACAGGGATCATGCTAAAAGGACCACTGTACTGTATTTACAAGTAAAACTCACATTTTGTTTCCTAGGCACAGTATGCAGTTTAAAATAAATAAACGTGAAAAAAAAATTCTCTGCCTTAAAGCTGCCAGATCTCCTACTACCTGTCTGTCTATCTAGGATGTGGTCAGTCTGTGTGCTGGACCATCATGGAGCTTGGAAGCAGGCTGGGCTGATATCACTTACCCTGTGCCATGACATCATTAGCTACACAGAGGTAACAGCTCTGCCTACACAGAGGTAAAAGCTCTATTGTAATATACCTGCAGCTGCCTCATAGGCCCCACCCAGTGACAGTGCATGAGGCATCATAGCCCAAGCAAAAAAACACACAGCTTAAAAACTAAGAACATTTTATTAACTTTCATTTTATTTTAAACTGCACACTGTTTCTAATAGTCTATGCACAGCAAACACACATGTGAGCTTTACTTGTAAAAGCAGCACAGTGGTCCTTTAATGATAGCATGTGCATTTTATTATCTTGCCGAGTAGTGTTATTTATTGTTCTAAGAATATTGTGCGGATTACGCACAACTCTAGTTTAGCTATAGATACATAAATGCCTTCCTTAAAGTTAAAATGTCATACTTGCAAGCATTACTTTTAAGAACATCAAAGAAAAGTTGCCTACAATTGTTGTATAGCAGCAACTGAAAACCAATTGGTGTACTAGATCCCCTCACATCTAGGGAAATGACTGTCACAGTGCATACATAACTGCATATAATGGTCAATAATGATGGCTGTAAGAGCATTTATTTATTACTTTCTAAAAAAAAAACATTTGCACACAATACAGTTTAGTTACTGAAAATACTTTACCATAAATACCCTCAGTGATCCACCAAATTGCACCAAGCATGTGTTATGTTATAGAAGAATACAGCTTGCAATATTGTAATGTCAATTGTAAAGTCTATTATGAAGAGGCGACTTTAAGATTAAGTTCTTTTGCAGAAAATGACACAATGGCTAGTGACAAAGAGGCAGATAATCATAACAAAGAAGCCTCCTATCCCTTTTCCTATATTTGAGTACAATTCACAAACACACAAGTTTTAAATGTAATGTTTCAGCTCTCAGTGAAATAAATAGGCTGGACCAATAGATGTCCAAGTCTTGTTTACACCTGGGCCCTCATTCAATTGCAATCTGGCCAATTCAATAGAGTTCTAAATAGCAATAGCACATAACATATTTTTTTAAAGAAGTTTTTAGTTCGTAAACATCTATCCAAAAACAAGGTTTTCACTAACTAAAAACTTATTTAAAAAAAATATGTTATGTGCTTTTTTAGAGCACTATTCAGTTGGCCAAATCGTAATTGAATGAGGGCCCTGGTGTCTTGTGGAATCAGATATTTTGACAAAATTTTAAATAGGTTCTATGTTTTAAGAAGCTGTCCTACCCGAATGTCTTCCTGCTGCTGTCTGAGCATCTCATGATCCACGGCAGGTGGAGGCAGCTGGGATATCAAGGTCTGCATTTCCTCCAGCCATGGATTTAACTCTTCATAAGTCTCCCAGAACTGGCCCACAAGGGCCTGAGCTCTCTCTAGGCGTGCATAGCGCTCCATGTTCAGATGGCTCACATCATCGTACTGCTGCAAAAGGGCCTTTGTTTTCTCCTGTAAAAGAGAGAAAGGAAGCAAATGTCACATTGAAGATAAAATAGAAATAATTTAAGTTATTGAAAGGTTCTGAAATACAGTAATAAATGCACAGCATACAGAAGTACAAATACTCTTGAAGCAAATAACATCATTTACTTTTAAACTGGCTTTCTGTTCATCCCCACACGTCCCAAGAATATCTTCCTGTGTGTTGAGAAGCTCATCGATAGAGTCTTTGTGTCGAATTATATCAACAGAGAATGCCTGCAAGACAATTATACAATGTCACCAAACTTATAACATCTAACTTTTCCAGCATACAAAATTAGAATATGAACCTAGGTCATATATGCAGAAATAATCTTTACATATTCCTTTATGCTACATGCTTCTAGATATTTATCATACATGCTTATAGCTTTAAATTATACATCACATGCATTTCTTTAAATAGTATTTATTAAACATATGTATTTTTTCTGTTGCAACAAGAACTACTGTGAACACTTCATCTCCTTCATGCATCGGTCACTTGCCCAATGCGGGTCAGCGTTGATCGTACCTTCTGCACCTGTAGTTGAGCTGTGGTCTGATCATGCTCCAAACAGATTGGACCTAGTGCCAGAAGTTTTCTCTTGGTTTCAGCGACCCAGGCTAACTCTGCATCTGCAGCTTGTTCATACTGGCAGAGAGGGAGCAGAGACGAAGCAGGACAATGAAGCACGTACAGAGCAGACACTAAAAAAAGACTACACACACTCTAAACAAGCACAGGAATTACACCAGAAACATGTACAGCAAGCATACTGTACAGATACATAGAAAGCATAAACTAAACAAGTACTGCAAACACGCCATAAAAACATAAACATCAAGCATAAATTAATCAAGCACTGTAACACTTGTGAAATATACCCAGAACACATGAAATACTCTTGCAGTATAATCACTGCCTAACCATTCATTGTAATCCTCGTTAAGGAAATGCCATAAGCACACAGGAAGTCCCCTTGATAAAATTATTTCATGTCCCTGTCTTGCATAGCTGCTATTGCTGCTATTTAAATACTTCACAAGCATGTGAAGATTTTAGAGAAATACAGTGGTCAATAAAATCAAATAGGGATAATTAGTGTGTAAGAGCCTTGGACAGAACTGGACAATCTAGGGAGCCTTGGACAGAACTGGACAATCTAGGGAGCCTGTGACATCCAGAGGAGACTGACAAAAGTAACAATATGTTGTACACACACACACAGGGAATTTGCTATTGTGGTTTGATAAATGGCCTCAGCAGTTGTAGGTTCAAGTTATAAAAGATAGATGCAAACAATAGATCACAAGAATACTCACTCTTTAATTGCCTGCTGCACAGTTTAAAGCCATGTTATAATTAATAGATTTACTTAAGGATATTCATGTAGTTACCTGCTGCGGATACTTCTTATGATAAAAAAAAAATACATTCACTGCCACCCTGACCATTCCTACAAAATGGTATAAAGTTTTTCCCTTAAATCACAGCATGAACATGCCCTGCACACATTCCAAATATGTCCTGCAAGCACACACTGAACAAACAATCCTCAGACTATTCCTAAACAAAGGCTAAAGCACAGGCAGTGATCTGAACAGGCAGCACACAAGCACAATACTGCAAAGCATTTTAAAAATCAGAATTTCTCCAGCTGGAGATAGATTTATTCAGCTTGAAACACAAATTAGGTTTTCCCTATGCTGGATTTATCTAATTATGTTTGATTATGATTATATCAATAAATACAGTTTCCCTTGCAAATCAATATTTGACAGGGTTATTGTATGCACAACTCTAATTATGTTATGCCGTTCTTGTGTCATGTTCTATAAATATGTTTTAACCCTCCACTGTCTTGATAAATCCAAATCTCAAAATACATCTAGAATTTGAATGAGCTCCAATGACACTTTACCTGTTGTGATCTTTGTATGGCTGCATCTATTTGATCCACTCTCTGCCCAATGGTGCTGCTAACAGCTCTGTACTGCTCGTTGGCATCTTTAACAAGTTTGTCCAAGCCTTCCCGGGCTCGCCAAGGTACCAACTCCAGCAGGGCACTGCCAACCTCATTTATTGTATCAAGAACGATACGATACTCCATGGCTTCTTTCTTCAGCTCCTGAATAAAACATCAAATAAATAGGCATTAATCTGAAGATAACACAAATTAGGGCAAGCACTTCAAGACCAGAAAAAAAAATAATCACAAAAGTAAAAAAACATCACGACTCCTGATGAATACTAAAGGATGTGTGACTATAGCGGATATTAAATGGTTGCATTACAGTGGCAATGTAGAGAAGCTTTCAAAACATTTTGCTTAGAAATCAGTGAGTTCAGGATTGGAGATTAAAACTAGTTGCTATACATTAAAGGATAACTGAAGTCCCATATGTGTAATTTGCCTTTTTAAATAATTTGCCATAATAATATTGAAAACAGTATATATTTTAATACATTAACTTTTAATGGCCATTATCCTTTACTGTGGACAGTGCTATATGGACTTGACATGTGAGAGGGGGGGGGGGGGGGTCTGACTGCTGGCTTGTGGATCAATATAACCCTATTGTTGGCCATACATCATTGTGGAAACTATTTCAATAGAAATTAATGGCAATATTATCTCCATAAGAAGTCCTTCTGAGGTGACAAATTATGTTAAGAAGAAAACCCCACGAAGAAAACGAATAGCAATGGTAAATGAGAGTTGCATATAATAATTATGAAATTAAAATGTTTAAGTTTTCTGGCACATTCTAAAAACATTATGCCAATTATCAAATATTTTTTTTTCTAAAAAAGCATTGAGTAAATATAGGTGGTCAATGAATTGTGGATGTTTACACCCCAAAACCCAGGGACAATACATGGTGATGCTGGTCTGGTTATTGAGTTTCTCACCTTCTGCCGTTGCTGGAATTGAGGAATCTGGTCTCCGGCAGGAGACTGTCCACTGCTCTGAGCCAGTTCATTCTCTACCCGCTGCAGCCAATTGGTCAGCTCCTCATGGGTGGTCTGGAATTTACCTGCCAACTGCAGGGTCTGTTCTAGAGTCCTGAGAGCCTTTCCACTAGATGTGGTAATCTCAGAGTAACGGGCTTTAATACCATCCAACTTCTCCTGGATCAGGAGGACCTCCTCTCCTATTGGTGCAAATTTATATAAATGAAATCTCTGCAAAAACCTGGCCATGATTTAAGCTTACTTATAAGAAATCATATGATCTTAGCGCAGCCAATGGGTAAATAATTTAATAATCCAGACTGCACTCTGAGATGTGATTACCTGTGGTTTGTTTTAGCAAAGCTTGTCCATTTTTCACAGCTTGGTCAACATTTCTTTTTCTGTTTATAATATCTTCACTGAGGGCCTTTGAAAAGTTGAAATTGTAGTTAGAGGCAAAATAAAGGTGAGCATAAAGATCTGAATAATGTTAACCCAGACCTGATAAATTCCCTTGTTCTTGTCTGCAGAATGATGACACAAAATAGTTGGGAAAATGCCCTTTATTTAATGCGAAATGCAGAAAAACTTCTCGCAAATAATAGCATCAACTTGTAAACTTTCACTTCTTATTTTTCTCCAATTATGCATAAAATCAAAAGGTATTTTTCCCATTGCTTCAGAACACATTGGAACATTCCAAATAAAGGATGATAACAATAATAATAATAAGGGGTGCATCGTTCTGCTGCACTGAATACAGTAATAGAATAGGACCTGTTACATTCTGCTGGCTATATTTAGCAGGTAATGCAAACATTGATATCTGGTTATGTTACTGGCTGGATAGTATATGACACTACCTGGTGATTCCCTGTGTCAGGTGCTGCCCATTAACTAACCCTGGGCTTGCTCAGCAACTGTCTGATCCTGGGGCTGGTGCTGCCTAGCAACTGGCCGACCTGGGCCTGCCTAGTTCATACCAGAATCCGATGCTGCCCAGTTCATTCCAGAGTTCTATGTTGCCCAGTTCCTGACCTAACTCAGTGGTGCCTTGAGTCTGGTGCTGCCTAATTATTACCTGATCCCGGTGTTGCCTTACTATTAACTGATCCTAGTGCATAGCGATTTCCTGAAGGTTATGATCCATGTTTATTGCCTATACTTGGTGCTGCCAAACGTCTGATAGATTCTAGTGCTGTCCAGAGTTTGCCTGAACCTGGTGCTGCATATTTATTGTCTAATTCTAGTACTGCCTAGCTATTGCATGAGGGTGGTGCTGAATAGTTACTGCCTGATCCCAGTACGTCAAAATATGGCGCTTCTGACGAAGAATAGACTTATATTGGTTTTAATATTTATCATAAAACATTCAGATGTGACCCAGAGATTGCAAAGATTAACAAATCATAAAAATAAATAATGAAACTATTGTTAACAAGAACAAAAAAATAAATAAAAGAACAAAAAGGTGTGTACCACGTGTTGTTTGTGCTGCTTCTGCAGGACATCCACCTTGTAGTCTTTGACACACACTGAGCTCAGTTTGTCCTCTACCTCTGCCAGCCAGTTCAGTACCTCCACCTCGTCCTCACCAAACAGCCTGGCATTGCTCAGTGCCTGCTGGAACAAAGCTCCCTTTCTGCTGCACAGATCATGCACCTCGTTGTATCGAGCCTGCAGAAAATCTAGTTTCTGCGCCAGCCTCTCTTGCTCAGTTTTGGAGCAGAGAGCAGACAAGGAGGCCCCTAGACTGCTTGCTTGACGCACATCAGTCTCATGGACTGATATATCATCCTCTAGGCTCTGGAATTTCCACATGACCAAAAAGAAAAAAATAAGGAACAAAACAAATGATAACACAATTAATGAAAAGAACCAAGGAATGAAATGGAAACATAAATTATAATGATAAAGTAATTAAAATAAGTCTACATAAAATATACATGCATGTAAACCGTCAAAATAATGTATTTAAAAATAAAGACCTTAAAGATGATACACAATTCAGGAAAGGTTAAATATGGATGAAGAAAATAGGATATATCTGTTCATTTATTCCAATCCAAAATATCAGATCTCCTTGTGCCCAATCTCTGGCTATGCTTCTACCTCATCTCTTACCTTGTGACGCACAATCTGTTGCTGAATCTTCCCAGTCTGTGTGCCCATTGGCTCAGAATTTGCCAGTTTCTTTTCAGTAGATGACAGCCAATCAAATATTGGCTCAGTGGTCTCATGAAACTGTTTTGCCAGAACTAATATGTCATCAAGCTGCTTCTGCCTGTAGCAAAGAGACCAGACAAGTTCAGTTTATATTGTGATACTAAACGATAAATAGTAAAACAAAATAAATAATTTCAAATTACTCAAGGTTTGCACTGCCACATTATTTTGCATCATCATTAAAACCAAAACGCACAAATCATCATCAGTGCCAACATACCTCCATACAGAATTTCACTGACATGAATGATGTACCCAAACAAATAGATGGATTAGAATTCTTTTTAAAAAAAGCTAAACTTTTTAAATGCCATCCCCAAGTCAATTTCCAAGGTATTCAAATTACAGAGGTGAATATGAGATACAGTGCAGGTATATACAGTGGGCTTGTCAAGCATGCAGCGAACACCTGTCAAATTAGAGCCTCCCCTTTATACTCCGCCCCATTCCAACACATCCTATAGATGGGAGAGTGACATCACACATGCAATGAAGTTACATGGACCCACATCTTTACTGCTAAATGCGGAGGCCGCACCAAAGTATTACCTAACAGACCATCATTAAATGGTAAGATTCAGAACTGTGACCCCTTTGCAGCGAAACATGAGGAATATATGATCATTATACTTTTATCTACACATGCACAGAATACACTTGATCTTGTTATACCTGGACTGTGCCTTCTGCAGCAGAGAGGACCACCTCTCTTCAAGAATTTCCAACTGTCGATTTATCTTTTCTCTATCTGCAGGTTCTGCTCCTTCTGCGATTCTCGAGCCTTCTGCCTGGATCATTTCCACAGTGGCTCTGCGATCATCCAGGAGACGCTGAAGAAGCTGAAGATTGAAAAGAATTGATACTTAATGAGTTATTGGTGGAAAGTAAATCAAATTTCATGCACTTTCATTTTTTTAATACATTTGAAATTGTTAAAATATACTCTTAACTTCATGGTAGACATTTGGGGACTTATGTGTCCTCTTTAATGATAAGAGACTAAATTATATGCCTCCAGTTTTGGCTCAGTTAATTTTACTAGTTATTTCAAAAAAGGAAAGCTCTAAAGATGTAACTTATAAAGAAATAATATTTCAGCTGTTAAAAGTGGAGCTTGTATTTCAAAAATATAAAAAAAAATATTTTTCTTTCAAAATATTGAAAGACAAAAGATGTTTTCTTTTTACAAATATAAACCTTATATCTGAAGTCATTGCAGTTGACGATTTAAACTTCATTAGAAGACTCTCTTGCTAAACTATATACAGTCTAACAGATGCTGCAAGTCGCATGTCATTTTCCGCTGCATATTACCTTCTGCTCCTGGATCTGAGCCTTCACCACTTTGTACTCTGCAGATGGGGGCTTCTGGTTTGCAATAAGGTCCTCTGTGTCTGCCAACCAGCTGAGCAGAGGTTCCAGTGCATCCTGAAACTTCCCACAGTGTAGCAGCGCCTCTTGTAGTTGTGTTAGCCGCTCTGCCACCTGTGGGATACAACATTGTGCAATTTACATGCTGATTGTTATCTTTGTGGGTGACGGAGTGAGGGAGAAGCGAATTGTGGCATCACTAACTCCTGATTTTTACTTAACAACCAGCTTGAAGAAACAGGCCCAGGCTGCACAAGTCAGATGGTCTCATCTCTACACCCACACGCTTTCTCTATCACTGGTAAATTGAATCTACATCCTCCCACATCATATCTGTGCAATATGAGGTGTCAACTCTGCTTCTGCTAAGGCTGCTTGACATAATTCAGGCATATCATTTTGGTGCCTATTTAAAAGTACCAGCAATACTCCAAAAACCATTAGAGGTACTGGCCTGACCCAGCACACACCCTCACCTTCTTGTTCAGTGTGTTCCATTTTGTGTTCAGTTCTTCAGTATCATGCTCCAGGCCGTGAACGTCACAGTTTTTGTCTGCGCTCTGAATCAAGCCTTGTCCAAGTCCATTCACCTGCTGAAGTTTAACCTGAAGAGAATCCACCTGCTCCTTCTGAAACGCCTGGGTAGGGACACATACAATGCAAGACTTTATTAGAAGACAAGAGCTCTGTCAATGAGAAACCTCTATGTTTACACAATACAGGTCCTGAAATACAATACTTCTATTATAGGATTCAAGGCTCTGGGGCTGCAACTTTGTTGCTTAATTTACTGACTCCATAATCAATAAATAATTATTTTTTGCACTCAAGATTTTCATGTCATGTAAACAGGTCTGAGATGTTTTGCATTACATGACAGGCAACACACAACAAATGTGATTTCTCTATAAAACTTACTATTTAATGTGCTCTCGTTTTTAAGTATCTTTAACCAACTAGACATTATATCCGGTTTTACTCTTTCTATAGATGTGCTGCAGTCAAAGGCAGTGTACACAAAGCACTATAGAGACAGAAGTGTATATTGAAAGGTGCTATACTCAGATACTAAATTCACTGGCATTAAAAGAGGAACAAGACAGATTACCAGTACTTAGAGCTGCTGTACTCACTGACAATATATAAAAATAGACTTTAAACAATAAAAAAAAAAAAAAAATGAAAAAAAAAAAAAATAATAATATATATATATATATATATATATATATATATATATATATATATATATATTGTACTTGCTCTTAATAACATGTAAACGACACTCAATGGCATCACATTCTGAGACATACTCACCAGCAGGAACAATCTATATACAGACACATAATATTCTCAGATATTATCTACAAGGACTATACTCAACCTTTTTACATCCGAGGACCACTACACATGAGAAAACACTCATCGGAGGTACACAAATTAAATTAAAAAAAAGAAATACATTTTCTGAAAATAAATTTGTAAAAGGTTAAATTAGTTTGCTGCGCCTTGATTTTTCCACCAGCACTTTTGACTTGTTCCCTTTTTTGCTGCCCCTCGTCAAACCTCTCTCTCCCCTCCTCATTCCTTTAGCTACCAGTGGAAACTTTCCATCTGAGCTTACCCTAAGACCATTACAGACAAAACACATTTTTATTGCACCAGTCATGTACAGTCATTTCTGAAATGCTGATTAGTCTTTGGACCTGATGCTGTCCCGTCTATTCCATGCAGCCATATTACCTCCTAAATACACTAAGAAGTGATAGATGTACCTATGTGTAAGGCTGCTCTAATGTTGGGGAAAACACTTAACTCCACATGAAAATAACAAGGATTCCCATAATATATAGAGAACAAAATGCTGCAGCACTCACCATAGAATGTGATTATTTTTTAATTAACAATTCACAGGAAAGCCAACGTCTAAACTTTTAATTTACTCTCCTAACTTTTTTTAGTTGTTATTTCTATACATTATCTGACGACTAAGTTTTGTCTAGCTTTGTCAACCACTGATAGTACAACAAGTCTCACTTTTACACAGCACGGTCTACCAGCTCAGAATGCTTCCTTTATATCACTCAATATAAACAACTTTATACTACTTTATATAGTGAGTGTTGGAACATTAATTTATGTCCTATATCTATTTGTGTTGAGTGTGATCTGCATACAACACGCTCATATATGTATGTACCTGAAACATTGACATTACATACAGAGACACTATTCCCATTTGCAATACAGGTGTATAACTCACAGTATATGCAAAACACTGACAATATGGACAATATTCATTCCATCAGTTTATACATCTAATAGGCTATAATCTCCAACATTGTATTATTGTATTAAAACATGCCGTATCCACTAATATTGTGTATCACCATACCTCAGTTATTACTAAGACATTCAATCCACTGCACAGATATACCATCTCTAAAATACTATAGATATTGTCACAATATAAAAAGGTACCATACATAATGATATATATAATTATACCCATTTGTCAACTCCTGATATAGAACCTATATGGGGATACTATTCTCACTGGCACTAAATTCAGAGATCATATATTTACTGGTATTTAGAATCTAATATTTGGTAATTCTATATACTTCTATCAGACCTGTGGCCGATCACGGACAGATCTACAAATTAGTACTATATACAGAAATTAGACTTGCTATTATATAGATGCACTACCTGCATTGCCTTAAACCATTACATTTACACAGAGAAGCCAAGCTAATTTATAGGTTACAGAAAAACTGTTGGATGTCAACAAAGAAATGGAATTAGAAGCTGCTTACAATAGACATCAGGCTATATTTACACTGAAATTCAAGGATCTGAGGTTTTATAGCAGGTAAGAAACGAACAGACTGGGTGGGATCTGCTGTGCGGTTATCTTTTACCATGTGCTGAAATATAAAGATTTACATTGTGTGAAATAACTGATTGCTTAAGAAAGCCCAATGTTAATGAAATACAGCATTGTACAAGGAACGCATTGTCAGCCCACAAACTCAAAAGGCCTTGTTCTTTATGGGAACGACAGTTTTAGCACATGCCAAAACTGAGAGAAGGATCAGGTCACATTACAGACCTGATTCACTCCAGTGAATGAGGAGCTGGGTCCTAAAAAGGAATAGTCCAGATTCCCTGGTTTGCCTTTTCCTTTCCTTCCTGTTCAGTTTACAACATAGATCAATAAGAAACAAGGTGCTCATTGTATTTATATAGATTTTAGTTAAACAAAGTGGTAAACATGTTTGTGCCATGTAGAAAATTCTACTACTTTCTGCTTCCAGAGATTTTTCTTGCAGCAGATTTTCTGTACTTCATGTGCTGGAGCTCTACGCCTACATCCAGCTATGAAAATCTCCTTGCACTAGTGATCTATAATTAACCGTTGGGTGAACAAACTACATGCTAATCAGGAATGCAGTTATTTCTGCAGTTACGTAAGCACAAGGTCTCATCCCTTTCTTTCACCACT
Organism: Discoglossus pictus; assembly: GCA_027410445.1. Lineage (NCBI taxonomy): Eukaryota > Metazoa > Chordata > Amphibia > Anura > Alytidae > Discoglossus > Discoglossus pictus. The sequence goes on along the minus strand of CM050164.1, from coordinate 231,079,973 downwards.
TCCCCTCCGAAACTTCCTAGAAAAATAATCTCCTCAAAAGTATTTGGCAGCTTAAATTCTATAGAAAGCAGAAAAAGCCAACATAACAATAATTAAATATATAAAATTATGAAGGGAGAGATGAGAGAGAGGACGAGATGAGAGGAGAGAGAGAGAGAGAGAGGACGAGATGAGAGGAGAGAGATGAGAGAGAGAGGACGAGATGAGAGGAGAGAGAGAGAGAGAGAGAGGACGAGATGAGAGGAGAGAGAGAGAGAGGACGAGAGGAGAGAGAGAGAGAGAGAGAGAGAGAGAGAGAGAGAGAGAGAGAGAGAGAGAGGACGAGAGGAGAGAGAGAGAGAGAGAGAGAGAGGACGAGATGAGAGGAGAGAGAGGACGAGATGAGAGGAGAGAGAGAGGACGAGATGAGAGGAGAGAGAGAGAGAGAGGACGAGATGAGAGGAGAGAGAGAGAGAGAGGACGAGATGAGAGGAGAGAGAGAGAGAGAGGACGAGATGAGAGGAGAGAGAGAGAGAGAGAGGACGAGATGAGAGGAGAGAGAGAGGACGAGATGAGAGGAGAGAGAGTGAGAGAGAGAGAGAGAGAGAGAGAGAGAGAGAGAGAGAGGACGAGATGAGAGGAGAGAGAGAGAGAGAGGACGAGATGAGAGGAGAGAGAGAGAGAGAGGACGAGATGAGAGGAGAGAGAGAGAGAGAGAGAGAGAGAGAGAGGACGAGATGAGAGGAGAGAGAGAGAGAGAGAGAGAGAGGACGAGATGAGAGGAGAGAGAGAGGACGAGATGAGAGGAGAGAGAGAGAGAGAGAGAGAGAGGACGAGATGAGAGGAGAGAGAGAGAGAGAGAGAGGACGAGATGAGAGGAGAGAGAGAGAGAGAGAGAGAGAGGACGAGATGAGAGGAGAGAGAGAGAGAGAGAGAGAGGACGAGATGAGAGGAGAGAGAGAGAGGACGAGATGAGAGGAGAGAGAGAGAGGACGAGATGAGAGGAGAGAGAGAGAGGACGAGATGAGAGGAGAGAGAGGACGAGATGAGAGGAGAGAGAGAGAGAGGACGAGATGAGAGGAGAGAGAGAGAGAGGACGAGATGAGAGGAGAGAGAGAGAGGACGAGATGAGAGGAGAGAGAGAGAGAGAACGAGATGAGAGGAGAGAGAGCGCGAGAACGAGATGAGAGGAGAGAGAGCCCGAGAACGAGATGAGAGGAGAGAGAGAGCGAGAACGAGATGAGAGGAGAGAGAGCGCGAGAACGAGATGAGAGGAGAGAGAGCGCGAGAACGAGATGAGAGGAGAGAGAGCGCGAGAACGAGATGAGAGGAGAGAGAGCGCGAGAGGAGAGAGAGCGCGAGAGGAGAGAGAGCGCGAGAGGAGAGAGAGCGCGAGAGGAGAGAGAGCGCGAGAGGAGAGAGAGAGGAGAGAGAGCGAGAGAGGAGAGAGATTTTGTTCACTTTTATAAATCTAATTTTCAGCGGGATTAGCAACATTTCAATTTCCAACAGTAACCAAAACATTAAAACATTTGTTATTGTAATACATATTCAAAATACATTTCTGATACTCAAGAAAGCTGGTCTGTCTACTCATTGCATATTTGCTGATACCTATACATGCAAAGATGATATATATATATATATATATATATATATATATATATATATATATATATATAATATATATAAAAATAAGAGATATGTATGTACATGTATAAGGTATATGCAGAGAAACACCAGACACTACAGTTTGTTGAGGGTGAGAGTTTGTACCTCTTTATCTGGATGAGGATCATTTGTGGTATAAAGACACACTGATACAGGGTCATTAACAAAAACTGCAGAGGTGTCATTAACACACTGTATTGTAACATGATTTTCTCCTTGCAGGATTGGTTCCAGTCCATTTGCTGTACCAGTTACGGACACTACTGACAGAGAGCAGTCTTCCTTCACATCTAACACTTCTGCAAGTACAGAGACACTCTCTAATGCAGGCTCACAATCAGAGCTCTGAGTAGAAGTTGGAGTGTGTGATGTTACTTCCAGCTCTGTGTTGGCCTGATCTGAGGAGGTAGGGTCCTTGCTGCAATATCCAGCTGATTGTTCTGATTTATTACCATGGGTGTTTAAATTACATACAGGGGGTAGTGAGACAAGATCACTTTGTGATGATGTACTGTTCTCAGTGCAAGCAACAGGAAGCAAATGATGATCAGAGCAGGACAAAGTGACTTGTGAGGGTAGAAGTGTGGAGTGTCCTTCACTGAAATCTAGGACAGAATACTCTTCTGCTTCTTCATGTGGACATGGGAGCTCTAGTCTAGCAGCAATGTCACAGGTGCTTAATATCTCACTGAGATCAGTCTCCGAGACCAGCTGTTCAGGTGTACTAAGATCTAAACTGGAAGAGTCAATACTGAGGGGTATCTCTAAATTATACTGTGCTATGGTTTCTGTAGCATCTTCCACAGGAGATACTACAGATAACTGCTCATCTACCACTCCCGAGTCATCCTGTGAAATAAATATGTCTTGTACAATAAAACACGATTCTTCGTACGATAACTCATCCTGTGCTTGAGTGTCTGTGACGTCTGAACTCTCTGTATGTGCAATGCTAACCTCTCTTGCGACAGATACAGAGATGGTAATATCAGTTGCTTCTGGGCTAAAAATATCAACTTTGTTTCCATCCAGACTTGTGTGAATTTGCTGTATTGGGATGGACATATTTTCTATTTCACACAGACTGCTGATGACCTCCGCAGCTCCTTGCTCCAGTTCTGTGTAACATTCTGTTGTGCTTGTTTCTGTAACTGTGCAACTTGTAATATTTGTGTTTATGATCTCAGTATCAGCGAGAAATGTTTCATTTTCACATGTATCGAGTGCATTCTTCTGCACAGATACTGCATGAACAATTCCATTAGGATTGTCTTTGTTAGTCTCATAATAAGTGCAGTCTTGAAACTCAACTGTGGATGGTAAATGCTTTAGATTGTTTGTTAAACTGCTGTCTTCTGCTGTATTTGAAGGGTTTAACAATTCAGTGCATTCCTCCGTACAAGACTCCAAAGTCGGCTGCACTCCCACCACTTTCCCACCTGAAAGCACATCATAATTGTCCAGAGGAACAATGTCAATGCTCTGAATGGCAGCTTCACAAATCCCAGACTCATCAAGCAGCTCTGAATTTACAAAACATGATTCACTGTCTACATTATGGACAGGTGAGCAAGAACCTACACAGGAGTCCTGTGTATGCTCAGATATTATCTGAAAATCCCCTATAACACACTGCTCTGGGCTCTGCTCTTTAACCAGGGGATCTGGCTTTTGCAGCTCCTTTGATGACTCTTGTTCAATTACATTTTCATGACAATCTCTAAGTTGATTATCGTTATTTGACAAGCGCTGATAAGGCCATACACTATCCAGGGGTACAGGAAGCTCTGGTACAAATAAATCTTGGCAAATGTCAGTCTTTGTAGGAGATGTACCAGGGATTGTTACCACTTTATCTGTATATGAAATGGTTGCACAAAATTCATTTGTTTGTTCTGTGAAACACTCACTTGTGCTACCTTGGTCACTATGAGCTAGATGCTGCTCTATAAAAGTGCTCTGCTCCACTTTATGTCCTCCTCTGCTAGAAATAACACACTGTGCAGAGCTGTCAATATTATATTGTACAGCTGGCTGACAGCTTTTATTCGCATGAGCAGGACTCAATATCTGCACTGTGAAGAAGTCCATAAAGTTACCCTCAGAAGAATTGTCATTTATAAAACTATCCTCAGAAGTCTCTAAATAATCTACTACTGCAGAGTCACCCAAATTGTTAGACACTGATGCATATGATGCACACTCTGTGTTTGTTTCCTTTATATCCAATCCAAGAATAGTGCCCTGAAACTCAGGAGGGACTTCCGATCCCTCTACCCCCTCATACAGACACTGCTTCTCTAGCTCAAGGAACAACTGGTCAGAGTCTGTGTCCGAATCAGTATAGCTGCCCAATTTATCACATTGCTTTGTAGTGAATGGTTCAGCACCAACAGCTGAGCAGCAGCTGTAATCATGGTCTGTGCCTTTTGCAATCCAATGGTCAGTCTCTGTATCACCAGGAAATGTAGCTACAGCTCTCAAATCATCTGATGTCCCTTCCTCTATAATAAAATGCTCCTGTTCCCTTAAATCACTTGACAGTGGGGACCTGCTGTCTTGTCTCAGAATAGATGAGTCTTCTCTTCCAGATACTGTGCTGTCCTCCCACTCCTCTTCTGCTACCATGAGAATCTTCATTTCATCCTCCTCAAATCTCAGCTCTGATTCAGTCTTTTGTCTTAGATTGGGCACAATAAGAACATTGGAGGATTCATCTAACACCTCATCACTTAAACAGGGAGATAAGGGCAATGTTTCTATCACACACTCCTCATAGTCCAGGTCAGTAGTCTTATGGTGTCCATCTGTGAAACTACCCTTGATAAAACTTTTTAATGCCCTTGGCCATGTAGCACTAGGAAAGCTGTGCCCAGATTTTGTACGACTGGACAGGCTGGATGTGCTCTCTATCAATGGATCTTGTTCATATTCACTTTCATTATAAAAATCAAAACTCTGAACATGCTGGTAGTCATGACCTACACTGTGCTCCACATCTTGGTGACCTGGCAAGGGAGGCGGGTGCACTGCGATTTTGCTCTGTTCTGAAGTAAAAGATGATGGGATTGTTTGCTCAGATGGTGACTTATTAGAATTATCTGGCAGTAGCTGACTGAACTCTATTTTATCTTGTAGTGAATGATTCGAGGTACCTGCCTCTGAAACCTCACTCAGAGAAGCTTCAATACGTTCTGCAAATTCTGGGAAGTTTGGTGGCATAAATGCTTTCCAGGATCTGCGGTTAACATTTTCTTTGCGGTCAGGATTTTGTCGCCTGCGTGGAGGCACAGGGGCAGACTTTAATGTATCATTGCTGAGCTTTAGAGCGTCAAATATAACACGTTCATCTAATTTTTTGATTTCCTGGGCCTTAGCATCAAGTCCGTATGAAGTTCCCAGAGACCCATTACTCGATAAAGTGCCTATTTCAGTTCTATCCATGGTGCTCTTGGAGGCCTGACTGAGCTTTGAGCCCTGGTCAATTTGCTCATTAATCCTCATTGTATCATAGATGGATCTTTGAGGGACATAACAGTCTTCTATATATCCATCCTCCTCCTCCCCTTTCCCCAGGCATGCTGGGTTCTGGCGTAAACAATCAGGGCGGCTGAGAGGTTTCCCCATTCTTTATACCCACAATTTCCCAAAATATCCTTCTGAATTGTATTCACAAAGTAACCACATCACAAACAGAGTCAAGCATTTGTAATCCTATAACACGCTCCCAGTTCCATTGTTATCAGACACAGCTGTACAAGGTCATGTTCAGCAGACCATGGGAAATCGCTGATGGTCCCAAGTACAAGGAGAAAAGAAGCAGCCAATTAAATGATATCCAGACAGTTATTATCAGGAATGAAGGATAAAGGCAGCAAGTGCAGATTGTGCGTCTCCCAGATTATAATCCATAGCATTGAGTGTATAGGGGGAAGTGGAGATCCATCCCCAATGTAGGAGCAGCATCCTGCTTCTGCTCCCAGCCCTGGTCCAGCTGCAGGGAGCTCTGGGTGTTATTATTTGAAATGTGAGCGGATATTCCTGGAAGTTCATAGACAGGAAGTTCTTTAATGGGGGCAAACTCTGTAGCTTCCTGTGAAAGCCTCATCATGGCATTGTGTCCTGGAGGCAGAGTGCCCTAAATCACACACCATGCAGCCACTGACTGGGGTGGGAGAGATGTGCAGTAACTCTAAATATACAAACAACAAGTGGCCCCTGCAGTATCGGATGTGAGTCATGAGATCCCCGGTAATACCGCTCGCCGACAACACTGAAACTTCTCTCATACAAAGAGCCTCCTCCCGGCCTCTGTGCACCGGCTCCACATCCAGCGATCACCGCCCGATATCCTCACACCGAGCGGAGACACTCTGCGGGAGGACTGGGACCCACCTCCTGAGGATGGCACCGCCTCCAGCACCGGGTGCAGCCTCCCGCGCTGCCTCCAGCACCGGGTACCGCCTCTAGCACCGGGTGCCGCCTCCCGCGCTGCCTCCAGCACCGGGTGCCGCCTCCCGCGCTGCACCGGTAAGATGGGCACAGTGGATCAGCAGAGGTGCCAGCTCAGTTACTGCATGGACTTGTCACATCCCCGGACACTTGTCACATGTGGACAGGTTGGCACCGAGCTGAACTTGGAATCTTACACAGAAAGAGTTCAACACGGAGAGAGGGGAGGAGGCTGGCAGGGGCAGAGGAGGGAGGGGATCAGGAGGCCAAGGGTGGGTACAGACAATGAGGCTGGGGAGACAGAGAGTGGGGCGTGAAATGTGGGACTCAAAGACTTTCTCTAACACTGCACTACTAACGTGCAGCTGAAATAACACAGGGCGAGTGGAAGAGAGGGAGGAGGGAAGTGGGAGTGCAGAGGCAGAGAGACAGGCTCACAGTACTGCTACATACAGCAAGAATGCCAGGAATCCGCATGGCACACGGAGGGGACCCCCACCCCAGGGCACACGGGAGGGGACCCCACCACAGGGTACACCGGAGGGGACCCCCACCGCAGGGCACACGGAGGGGACCCTTACCGCAGGGCACACGAGAGGGGACCCGCACCCCAGGGCACACGAGAGGGGACCCGCACCCCAGGGCACACGGAGGGGACCCCCACCCCAGGGCACACGGAGGGGACCCCCACCCCAGGGCACACGGAGGGGAACCCCACCCCAGGGCACACGGGAGGGGACCCTTACCGCAGGGCACACGAGAGGGGACCCCCACCCCAGGGCACACGGGAGGGGACCCTTACCGCAGGGCACACGGAGGGGACCCCCACCGCATTGCACACGGAGGGGACCCCCACCGCAGGGCACACGGAGGGGACCCCCACCGCAAACTCACCACTTAAGAAGACCCCATTTCCAACACAATGGGAAGACCTTCAGATAACCCATATGGAGAGACTCTCACACAATTACTGGGTTGGTCATTTAAACATTCATCAGGAAGTTTCAGCACAAATCACTGGGGTGCTACAAATACATACATCACAAAGAAAAATAACCAGACACAACTGAAGAGGCCCCTACCTACAAATCAGAGGTCTGTTTATACATAAGTCTACCTTCATCACATGTAACTCCCCAAATTCACCTATCATATCATATGGATCTATAATATACAAGTCACATGGAAACTCTCTTATAGTTATTGTAAATTAACCTTACATAGATCACATGGAAATTTCACAACACACACCAAATAGATATCCACATATACATGATACATACATACAAATTAGATGGAGATACACAATTACATCATAAGAAGTGATTGAGGTTTGCACTAGAGACCCTTTGCGTAGGTATAAATGGTGGAGAATCACATAGGTAAACAAAAATATATTTTAGTACACACACAGCTTTCAGGGAAATCCATGCATCCAATAACAGATAAAAACCTAAACACATTCCCGAGAGATTGCTTAAAAGCATCCCAGATTACCTTATATTGTATGAATCCCCTAACAAACACTATATGGCTAAATCTACACACATACATTTTGTGTATAGCATCATATACATATATATGCACACAACACACTGATATTCTGACCTTGTATAATATGGAGATCTGTACATAGCACAGAGGCTTGCTATAACCATCACACATATTGCATTTGAGGTGGGATCAATACTGACATCGGATGCATGCATGTCCCCCTTGAAGGACCACTATAAGAAATATCCCATAACACACACCAAATTGAGAGTATCACACACAAGAAACATGGTAAAATCCCCACAAAAGCGCTGCTTGAAGATAGGATAAATCATAATATATACCATGTTGAGAGTGCTCCACACACATTATCTCAAGACTAATATCCATATCAGATGTACAGAAATACATTGCCAAGCAGGTCAATGTACAAACAGCTCAAACCAACCATGGCACATCTATAAGAGGATTGTGGGGGTGTAGGGATGCATAGCACAGGAGGAATTTAATAAGGAATCATTTACTGTGGGAGGTTGCTAAAAATGAAACGCTATTTTGCAGTTCACCAGTTTCCCAGTGCCTTCTGCCTGCCAGGTTCACTGAAATCCAACGTCTATCAATGACTTGGCTACTTCCCAAATTCATTTCTAGTAAACAGAACAACATGTAACGGATTCAAACAGACAATTGAGTACCAGGTTTTTTTAAATATTGAAAAGTGTTATATTTACAATTTTGTAACTCGCAGTATATGGCAGATATTAAAGTCACTCCACATTTTGCCAACCCAATGTCAAGTAATCTTATATAGAAACATTAAAGACACAAATGTGCAACTGGTCCCTTATGTTACGGGGAAGTTGTAGGATCCACTTTATCCTGTTTATTCCTTTATGAATTCTTGGGATAGCACAGCAGGCTCTGGCCCGCAGAGAATCTGGGCGTCTGGGAAGAGTCTACTCTGGTGCTGGACCACATGCCAGGCTATAAACAGCACAACTCACACAGCTGCCACAATCCACATAGTCTTACCCAGCAACTGACTTTGGTGTGTATCTGGGTGTGTCAGGAAACCACATACGGATACAGCATCCATGTCTACACAAACAATCCCCATTATGAGCACACCGACATAAACATACTGTTGTATCATGGGCTTTGTGGTCTTTTGGACACAAGGGCTATTGACTCCTCGCTTTATCATAACCCAACCCTAGTATAAAACGCACGTAGCTGAGGTGCTAGATCAAATATTAGGATGTGCTTCCCCATTACACAACATACAAATGTTTAAAAACCTTAGGCATTTAGTATTTTACAGCCAAAGGGTCCATAGGCAATGCTTGAGAAATCCGGGGAGCTGTGACTCCTAATATTTTACTGCTGGCTCTAATCTTTTTAATTGTTACATATTTCTGTATATAATCACTTTATATATAATCAGCCATTACTGTAATGTATGGGTTTCAGGTAAACAAATTAATATTTAACCTAAAATACACAACTGCTCCATTTCATACACACATGGTATAGATGCAGCTAACTTGTCACTGATTTAACAACTTCCTCTGCTTCTCAGCTCTATGTAACTAGAGCCGCAGGAGTGCTCCATCATCCAAATACCAGAACTGTGAGACTTGGGGTCCCTCCCATGGGACAGATTCAGCACTCAGTGCTCACTACTTTCTACTCTCAAGCAGAAGTATTTGACCATGTGAACATCCTAATCAGCCAGAAGTCTATTTATTCTATTCAAGTCACCCACAGGAGGGCTGATTTCCTTTTATTCGGCAATGTCACAATGAAAAGGGTCTGTGTAATAAAGAGGATCCCTCATGAATATTGCATGCCCCACTCAGTCTACAATTTTCTGAACAGTTCCTCCAGGCTCTGGTTAATCATAACTCACAAGCACAGGATTAAAGGGAATCTTCATAAATTAAAAAGATATACTAGCATTTTGAAAAGCGGAAATATTCTGCCATTGATATAAATAATTTAGATTCCATACATTGTTCTAAACAATAATTCATTTGCTCCTCTTCAGCTTCTACCATCAACACTCCTTAGTAAAGGCAAGTTCTGGTTACATTGTTATTTATTTAGGTATCAGTAAAAGGGCTGGGGATGGATTATACCAATTTTAGTTAATTCCTATGGAAACATTGATTCTATATTCATATGATTCAGTATATGATGAATATAGAGGTTCCAATGTATATGAGCTTGCATATACACCCTATGGTACAGAAGAATGCAGTAACTGTTGTATCCCACCGCTAGCACTAGGGATATGACCGGCTTAGGTTGTCCATTTGTCTCTAGATACAGCTCTTATTGTATTAGCCTTTAGAAGCCCCACTTGTCCAAGTCTCTTACCCCATATATTTGACATCTGCTTAGGAGGCAGAGCGGAGCTAGAAGCCTCTACCCATTAGTGTGTATTTCATATACTGCATGCCTATCAACTCAAGCATTACACTTTCATGCATTTGTTTTTTTATCATCTCTGCTGAGAGGCTTGGCAACAAATCCATTACCCTTCCTGTAAAGTAGTGCTTAGATTTCTCAGGAACGTGCCATACTTCAGCTTTTGAAAAAAAAAAAAAAAAAAACTCTTATTCTGAAATGTCACACCACCATCATTGTGAATTACTGGTATGTGTATGTGCACATTGCTATTATATCTCCAGACCTGTACATCCCTTACAGTAATGGCCCTTCACACAAGCTTTGATACAGTTTATGACACAGACAACCATCCAAGATTTAGTATCCCCTCGCTATACAGTTTCTGATTTATTTATGTATTTCTGGAGAAGTGGTCTCCAGGACACACATATAGTTGTGAGGGCCTACAAGTTATTGGCAGTGTGTAAGGAATCTGCGCCTGTCAGGAGGTAATATAACTTCCTTTGCTGGTCTATGAAGTCATAACATCCTGGCACCATATAAACACCTCTCTCTATGGAGAACCATTTCTGGGCCTCCACTCTGGCTCTTCCAACTTGTGTGCAGCTCATGAAAAAGCACATTCTCTTCCTGCGATTGTCTGCACTTCCCATGAGCTCAGCGTCAACCCACCTCCTCTGCTAGAAACCAGTCGGCAAACCCTGAAAACAACACTCTTAATTAACCCCCTTCTTTCCATTGGAAACATGGAAAGTCAAGCACTTACTATTTAATCTATTATACTAGAAGCAATTATAGTATTATGCAACTCGCTGCATATTTTACAGCATTTAATAAAAATACATCACCAAATGTACAGGTACAATCATTTCCTCATAAGATTTTCACAAGATATGTATGATCATTTTCCTTTTACATTACATCATTTTACTTCCAATAATTACTGACAGTAATTTTTGCTACTTTCATCTCAGATTAGATAATTGTACTTACTCGATAATTACAGACAGCGGTTCTCTCTGTTCCAGAGGTATAATAAGATTACTGTCCATTTGTAAAAGTTCAATTAATGAACGATAAAGACATTAAGTTCTTACCTTGAAGTCGTCCAGCTGCTGCTTGATAGAGTCCACTTCAGTGCCCACAATTCCCTGTAGAGCGCTGCTGCCCTCAGCACTAGAGATTAGATGCTTCAACTCCTTCAGTTTGTTAATAAAGTCTTCTACTCGACTTCGAGTGGCTTCCAGTTGTTCCTGTCGATTCCTGCCTCGTTCAGTTAGTTTAGTGCACTGCTTGTTCAATGTCCCGAGCTCCCTCTTTAGTCCAACAAGGTCAGGGCTACCCTCATTCTCTAGCATATCTATGCATTTCTTCTCCGAGAACTCAATGTCTGATTTTAATGACTGCAAAGTTTCCAGAAATTTCTGGATATCCTCAATCTGTGAATTCAGGCTGTCTACATCTCTGCCCACTGGGCTCATGCTGTCTAGTTCATCATCAAGATCAGCCAAATTTGAGAACATCTCCCTGACATGAGAATGGAACTGACCAATCCCTTGTAGTTTGCTATCCATGGTGGAGCAGCATTCATTGACTTCCTGTTTCACAGTCTCAAAGTCCTGCTGGACTACCTCGGCCTGATTCACAAGATCGGATACATCAGAGCCCGCTGGGGCATCTTCCACTAATCCCTGGATAAGATTCTTCAAGTACTTGACTTGTGTGTCCAGGGATTGGAGCATGTCCTGCTGGGTCCTCATGTTTTCCAGGTTTTTACTGCTGCATGCCTGAGGACCAAGGGCTGTGTAGATTTCAAGGAGGTGTTTTGCTCCTTCCAGTTTCTTATCAATATTTTTAAAACTATCTTTTAATTCTCTTAGCCTTAGGGACATTTCTTCAATTGACTCTGCCTTTGTGTGTAACTGTTCTGTGATACTGTCCATGCTCTGGTTTATTTGAGCTTTCTCTTCTAGAATGGCTCTGTCATCTACCTCAGAAGCCTCAATCAAAACATCAGCAGCACTGTTCATCATCTCCAAGAGGGGGCGTTTTTTGCCAATGTCAACTTGCAGTGCCTTTGCTCGGAGAAGCTGGGCCTCCAACTGTACAAGGTCAAGCGATACCTCCATCCCTTTCATTTGTGCCTCACAATCATCCAGCCATGGTACAAGATCATCCATATGTCGTCCATACTTTTGAGCTTTCTGGAAACAGTCTTTCAATCTGCTGTGTCTTTCTGTTGTCTTCTTCCCCAGCACTTCCCAGTTTAACTTCAGAGTCGATAGCTGATTCTGCAGAGCGGTCTTCTCTTCACCTGGCAGAGAAGCTTGAAGCAGAGTCTCTCCTTCAGTGACAATCATTTCATAGGTTCCACTATACTGGTTGATGCTCTTCTGGAATTCCTCTTGCTCATTTATTAAAGTTTGCAAATTCTCCAGTTTGGCAGATATTGGGGGACTCTTGGCCTGCTGCATTTGTTTGCCGTCCAACCAGCTCCTAAGCTCATCAAACATCTGCTGGAACTGCTGGGAACTGGCGAGAGCAGATTGAAGCCGATTCACACGATCAGCTGCAAGACATAACACCAAATATCAATAAATGTGTTTTTTTTATGGTTATTCTGCACAATAAAATCTACCCAAACCCATTGTTTTTTTATAATACATCTACAGCAATAACAGTTCCCAACATTGCCGTTGAATTATCAAAAATAAAGAAATAATATTGTGGGTGATAAATATTACTTACACCTTTTGCAGTTATCTCATGTCTAGCAATTTACATTTATGTTATAATACAGGCAGCCCAGAGCTCTACCCTCACACAATTTTACAAACTAATATAATCTAGTCCAGTCAGAGGCCCTGGATATATTTTGGCTTTGATAAAGAGAAGGGGTGGAGCAATGCTTGCTGAAACACTGAAAAGGCATTACATTGTAGCAAAATGTTATAAAAGGGTCCTTTAAAACTTCAAAGGACCACTGTAGTATAAACAATAGCCCCTTTTGTACAACTACCCTTGAAAATCAGCAACATGTTTTAGAATGCAAAAAAAAATAAACAATACAGTCTCTAATTTATTACTTTTATATTCAATGTTGCTGCTATGTAAACTGTTCTGGAGCTGGGAGGAGACACAGGAAGTTTGCACCTGCAGAACAGGAAGGTGACAGATGGATATGCCAGTGCATTCAATAGCTCTAATAAAAAAATAACTTGTTTTTAAGGTTTACACCCTGTTGAGCAGAAGCTATAAGATGAAGTTGTAGTAAAGAAAAGTAAAGCTTGTAGTAAAAAACAATTGCACATAAAGTTAAAAATTAAAAAATTGTAATTACCTATTTTTTTGCTCTCACACAACATTTTGCAAATTATAAGTTTTGTTATTCAAAAGATCATATAAAGAAAATCTGACCACAGTGTTTTTTTTAAAACACTAATTGTCATGCAAAATTGTATTGTTTAAATGCATAAAAAAATGCATGATAAAACATTAGATTGCCATGTTGTGTCGTCCTTTTTTTTTCTAAATTCATGACACGACGGGCAACCAGCCCCACAATGATGCCATCCAAATGGTCAGAAACAGTATATTTATGAGGATAGGTAACCTGTTCAAAAACTGTGTTATAATGGCAGGCATATACTATAAATGTACCAGTTTAAATGGTTTTGGATTAAATGACCACTGATTATGTGTCATTTATAGTATGCTCTTATGAAGAATATACCTCATTGTGTGCAAAATGTTTAAAAGAAATAAATGCAGCCTTTAATTTTTAAACGTTGCATTCAGTTTTGCTTTAATTATGACAGACAGCTTGTTTTTGTTCCTAAAAAGAATACATAGCTTGGAGGAGTGTAGAGAAAGTGATTTCAGAAAAGGTCTGTATTCAGTTTTGTTGAAAAGTGCTCTCTAAATAGCACACTTGGCAACAGAACTCTAAGGAAGAGTAAAGGCCTCATAGGATAACCCTCTACCTCAAGCTACAGGAAGACTAGCAGTCTAAAATGGAATTCCCCACGATACAAGCAGAATGAGTTAAATAAATGATTTTCTCTAAAATGTATATGCTATTGTCTTGCATAGCTACTAATGTTGTTACATACTTCAGAAGTCAGGGTTCTTCCCTAAACTACAGTGGTCCTTTAAATAGTGCTACTGTAAGCTCATCTGCGTGCCCCTATCAAATTGCAATGGGGAATATTGTATTTCTTAAGATTCTGCGCTGGAAACAGGGTGGATGTTGCCCCAAATGAAGATGCAGATTAAAGTGCCATTCAGATCAACTTGAAAATAAAGCCCAGTAAAGTAGTTTCTGATGTGCCAATTTCCCCTTAATTCCTTTATTAGTATTGTAAGAGGACGGAGGAGTAACTAACCTGCCAAATCTTCCATGCCTTTGAGTGGCAGGGCAACAGTGTCCAGTCGTTTTTGAAGCTCATCCTTGAGATATGGTTCCACAATAAGAGCAGACAACTCACTGCACATGATCTGGGCCTCAGAGACCTCCTGGCTGAGAACCTCCAGGTCGGAACGGATGCCACTGGTTTCGCGCAGCTGCTGTTTCACGGCATCAGGCTGGGTGCTAATGGTTGACTGTGTACCCAACCTTCTTCCCGCTTCCTTTATTTTTTGTGTTAGCCCCTGCAGGACCTCTTGATATTGGGTACTCTTAACAGTGGCCTGGTCAATCTGGTCAGCGCGGTCATTCAATCGGCTGGTCAGCTCTGTCCATTTCTTGCTGACTTCATGGAATTCTTCCTCCACTTGATTGGTGGAAGGAGACTCATCTCCTGGACCAGTTAGTATACCAAAAGCTGCCTGCTTCAGATCCTCATACTGCTCCTTGCGCGCTTCAAATTCCTTCAGCATAAACTATACATGAAAAATAAATTGTAGTGTTTGGACAAAGTGACAGATCTGAATATACAAAGTCAAGACACAACAGTACAAAATACATAAATCAGTAGCGAGAATCCACATGAGTACAGCGGCTTTGTTTATATTCCTCCTATCAACATTTCATATGAACATATTCTGTTCATCTTCTAAGGATTTCATTAATCTCCAGGATTTATTTCTCTAGTTCATTTAGGGATGACTAAATATACTATATAATTTACATTAATAAAGCAACGGCCATGAAAGTATATTTGCATGTTTCCAGGATTATGCACACAAAACTGCAGTATTTTTCATAATAACTGTCACAATGTGACACAGATACTAACTTTTTATGTTTACCTGTGGACACCTCACTCCTCCTCTAAGGTTAATTATCTTTGGATGTATGTCAGTGAGGTTTGTGCCTCTCAATTATTATTTTCCCAGTCATGCTTTCTACACATGAGCGTGAGTGGAAGTATTTCAACTTCTAACAGTGCTGTTTCAGTCTATGCTCTAGGCCAGGGGTCTTCAACCTTCTTGCTATCTAGAACCAACCAACTTCTGAAACCGAGGCTGACATTTTTAAGGTTCCAGACTATTATAAACAAGGAAATGATGGGGTGTTCTGCATCAATTTCAATAGACTAGATCACAAATACTGTATATAATAAGAAACTTAAAAATTGGAGAGCCATAGCTCTCAGGACTTTTTAATCCCATGCTTAGGTTTGTTTGGCCAGAGGCTAAAACGACATAAATAAGAAGTCTACTTTTATAAAACGGTTAATAAAAATGCTATTTGACTAGGACAGGCAGCCTGCTGCCCCCTGAAAATATGTTGCTCTAGGACTGTTGTCACTCAATAAACCTCCCCCTCACCCCCCCCCCCCCCCAAAAAAAAATAGATATGTAAAACTAAACTAGCCCTACCAGCAAGTAAGGGAGCACTTGCAAAAAATGTTTTTAAATTAATTAAAAGACAGAACTGATTTCTAACAGTTATGTTTCTATAATAAAAATATCTGTATGGCTTAGATGTAACATTGTAAGGAATTGAATAATTGCAAATTGATTTATCAGAAGTTGACCAACTTTTGTTTTTAACCAGAATAAGTTTTTTTAAGCTACAGTAGTGCAGGCGGTTATCTTTTCATAGGCTTTGCAACATATGGAAGTCTATGTCTACTGAAATGTATTGCACCATATACCAATAAGGACCACAGTGGTGCAAAAACAAGACTTAATGCCTCTAAACTTAGCATAATGCCAATTCTGAGCTTTAACAGAAGTAGTTCACAGGTATGTTCCTAAGCACCGAGACTGCATATAGCCGATGAGCATAATGAAGCATTTTGGAGCTATATCTATATATACTAACCTACATATATCCCAAATGGAGTTGTTCTTAAGTTTTAACTGTACAGCACTCGCAGGACTATCATGATTAAAGGACCACAAAAGTCGCTATATTTGCTCTGCATCACTGCATCAGTTAGAGGGTAGAAATTCATGTGGAAAAAGTGTTTACATTTTTAATATTGCTTAAATATTTGACATTTTAGTTTAGCCCTTAAAGGCATCATATAAGACTCTGCATAAATAATAAGGCTGACTATCGTGTATATATATATATATATATATATATATATATATATATAAAATCGATCATATGTGTGTTAATACAGACATTAATTAAAAAAATATTATATACACACACATATACATAATTATATGAACTTGTTATTTAATATATGTGTGTGTGTATTTTTTTAAAATAAGTATTTCACATAATTATTGAAATTTGTTTTTTAAAAATAAAGAAAAAACAAGACCATTACCTCATATTGGCATATGAGACTATTATATAAACTAAGAAACATATTTCAGATTTTTTAAACAGTAAAGAAAAAATCACTGTTGCTGGGAATTAAATCCAGTAACATCTCCTCCCAAGGCAGAAACACTAGCTGTACACCACAGGGTCGGCTGTTACACTAGCTGCTAGAATATCAACTATAATAGTTGTCGTAATTGCGAGTTTGTCGGTAAAGCTATGTTAAAAGTTATGTGCTTGCGAAATGAGCGCCAAAGGCGATCATCGTGAGGCCCAAAAGTTACAGATTACACAGGGGCTGCAATGAGCACTGACTGAGATCATTGCAGGCCTCGCGATGAGCGTTGAAAGCGCTCATCACAAGGCCCGCAAGACTTTGAAAAAGGCTGGCAACGGGCGCCGAAGGCTTTAACGACTGAAATTGTTTTCAAGCCCGTAACTCGAAAGCCGTCGGAAGACCGCCAAAAGACGCCAATGAATTACATTTTTTATTTACAACCTCACACACAGCACAGGTGGACAGGCAGGGAGCCTGTAAGTGAGGTGGCAAGCTAATTTGATGTTTAAATGGTGTTTTTTGGGAGGTCTGAAATCGTCTAAGCAAGGGAAAAAATGGCGGCTGTGAAGCAGTCACATTTAAAAAAAAAAAAAAAAAAAAGTCTCACAACAAGGCCGAAGTCCGTAGGGCTTAGGTGCTCATCGTGAGGCCTGCAAGACTTGAAGAGGGAGAGGGAGGAGAAAGACACATGGGAGAAAGGGGGACGGATACATGGAAGGGGGGGACGGACACATGGAAGGGGGGGGGACGGACACATGGAAGGGGGGGGGGGGGGGACACATGGAAGGGGGGGGACGGACACATGGAAGGGGGGGGACGGACACATGGAAGGGGGGGGGACACATGGAAGGGGGGGGGACGACACATGGAAGGGGGGGGGGACGACACATGGAAGGGGGGGGACGACACATGGAAGGGGGGGGGACGACACATGGAAGGGGGGGGACGACACATGGAAGGGGGGGGGACGACACATGGAAGGGGGGGGGACGACACATGGAAGGGGGGGGGACGACACATGGAAGGGGGGGGGACGACACATGGAAGGGGGGGGGACGACACATGGAAGGGGGGGGACGGACACATGGAGGGGGGGGGGAAGGACACGTTGGAAGGGGGGGGACGGACACATGGAAGGGGACGGACGGACACATGGAAGGGGACGGACGGACACATGGAAGGGGACGGACGGACACATGGAAGGGGACGGACGGACACATGGAAGGGGGGGACGGACACATGGAAGGGGGGGACGGACACATGGAGGGGGGACGGACACATGGAGGGGGGGGGGACGGACACATGGAAGGGGGGGGGGACGGACACATGGAAGGGGGGGGGACGGACACATGGAAGGGGGGGGGACGGACACATGGAAGGGGGGGGGACGGACACATGGAAGGGGGGGGACGGACACATGGAAGGGGGGGGGACGGACACATGGAAGGGGGGGGGACGGACACATGGAAGGGGGGGGGACGGACACATGGAAGGGGGGGGGACGGACACATGGAAGGGGGGGGGGGACGGACACATGGAGGGGGGGGGGACGGACACATGGAAGGGGGGGGGACGGACACATGGAAGGGGGGGGGGGGGACACATGGAAGGGGGGGGGGACGGACACATGGAAGGGGGGGGGGACGGACACATGGAAGGGGGGGGACGGACACATGGAAGGGGGGGGACGGACACATGGAAGGGGGGGGGACGGACACATGGAAGGGGGGGGGACGGACACATGGAAGGGGGGGGGACGGACACATGGAAGGGGGGGGGACGGACACATGGAAGGGGGGGGGGCGGACACATGGAGGGGGGGGGGGGGGGACACATGGAAGGGGGTGGAATGGACACATGGAAGGGGGTGGAATGGACACATGGAAGGGGGGGTGGAATGGACACATGGAAGGGGGGGTGGAATGGACACATGGAAGGGGGGGGGGGAATGGACACATGGAAGGGGGGGGAATCAGACACAGGGGTCAAAGCAGGGCATTCTGCAATAGAAATTACTTTTCAAAGTATGCAAATACAAGTTATTTAAGGTCAATAATTATTGTGCATTTTTTTCCTGTATATATTGGTTTTAAAAGGAAAAAAAAATTAGGGGTTATTTTGTCAGTTTGATTGAGGTTAGGTACATCCTATTGTTTTTAGACACATATACATAATCTCATATAGCATTATTAAAGGTCCACTGTACTGCCCTAGCAAGATGATCTCACAATTTTAATTATGCATTGATCATTAATAAAATTCACATTTGATAATTTATAATAGCAATATTCAATATTGCATTTGCAAATATTAGAGTATCTGCCTCTAGCTTGGTGTTTATCTCAACCCTGATAAGGCCATTATAGGGAAGGTGGGTGATTGGTTAATAGACATGTCAAAAGTTTTAAGTAAAATAAGATTGGATAAAAGAATAAACAATCATTGATAGGCTGCCTCAACAGCAAAAACGCACCGACAAGAGAAACCTCAGATACAACTAATCTCTAGCCAATGGAACCCACTTTTGGCAAATACAGTTTGGTAAATGTCATCTCTATATAAATAAATCAAAGTATGATCTCTTGTTGTATGAATCATTATAGTTGGAGGGTATGAGACTCATGTGTAAGGCGTGGACCTCCTTACCTGGACTTGCTGCTTTTGTGCAATCAGCATATTGGGATCAATGGACAGAGGACCTAGAACGCTCATCATTAACTCCTTCTCTGTCAGCCAGGGTCGCAGCTGGGAGCCTGTGCTCTGAAACGTTGCCAGTTGGTTGGCAGACTCTTCCAGCTTCTGCTGGCGCTCTGAGGTCACCTGATTGGCTCTGTCCCACTGCCGGTCTGAGAGAGAAAAAACATGAAAAAGCATTTCATTACAGATGTGTAGGACTTGGATTATCAGCAGACAGCCCATAATACGGATTATAAAACATGGAAGTCTTATTTGATCCTTTAACTCCACTTTGGTTCAAGACAACGAGTGCCTTCTAAAATAACTTTTGAAAACTCAAACATTAACAGTGATTTCTGTTTTTTTTTGCATACATGTTTCACTCATTATTGCATTTCATATATAGCTGGCACCACAATATTAAAAACCAAACAAATAACCTGATCTAGGTGGATGTATTGGTAAACATTTTACTGCAGGGAGCTGGGCTATAATTATTTAGTGGAATAAACAATACTTTTACATATTTTCTTGAATTCCTAAAGAAATATTATTAACAGAATATAAAAGAGGTAGCTGTATATCTAATATTAGCGAGCACCAGGGCACCATGTGGGGATTAATCACCTATTCCAATTTGATTATTATTCCCTTTAAAAGGCCACTTTAGTGCAACATTTTCTATCATGTATTTATAAGATCATGATATGCACATTACAACTTATTATATGAAAAATAAGAGCTCTATAGAGTAGGAAAATGAAATTAAAATGAGACAGCCGTTGAATTGGTTTCTCATCCACTGTCCTGACGTGTTATAACACAAAGAGAGACAGGAAGCCTTGCATTTTCGGGGCACTAAAACAATATTGTGATTTTATCCTCAATATGAATACATGTCACATAAGCAAACAAATAATCCGCTTGCAATGAGTCTGTTTACACTAGTTTTCAAGTTCCTATCAATTCAGTGGTGTTGCAAAGATGGCCCTTTAAATGTAATTTATTTTCAGTGCAAAAAAAAAAAAATATGTTTAAAACATGCTTGCTTTTTTTAATGCATGCACAACACACTTGCAATTACAAGGTCCCTTTAACAAATAATAATTGAAAAAAGCTAAAATATTTCCCACTTCATTGATTAAGCATTAACAAAATGAATAATCATTCTGACTAGAAGTAACACAAATATTGCAAAAAATAAACCTAAATGGAGATGATTATGATTATTCTTAAATGATATAAATTGCCACTATTCAAAATATTAAACTCCTACTACACAACTTTGATTCTCCTCTTGTGCTATATCTGCAGGTTAAGGTGTTAAGTCTTAGCACTACCTTGGCTCTGCACATAAATGCTATTGGTTTCTGTATTTCCACTCAACCCCCTCCC